>WEKW01008327.1:223950-267914 GCA_013389905.1 Sula dactylatra
CCCCCCCCGCCTCGAGCCTTAATGAACGGGCCCGGCTGCAGCTCGGCGGAGAGCGGGGCTGAGGGAGCGCCTGTGAGGGCGACCCCGGCTTTCCCTCAGCGGCGGTGCCCGTTGTCCTGAGGCCACCCACCACCGGGCCTGACTCGGCCCTGAGCCTCCCGGGGCGGCTCGGGAGGCTCAGGGCCGAGTCAGGCCCCAGCTAGGTGTTAACTCGCCCCATTAGGCCTCCAAGTACAGGGGCATGAGGGGAGACATCACCTCAGCATGCCCCATCCCAGCCCCGCCTCAGCGCCCAGGTGTCTAAATCGGCACGGAGTCGATCCGCAGGAGCCGTCAGTCTCTTAAAAATGGCATTGCTGTGTTTAAAATGCTGGAAGCGGCATGTCGGGAGAGGGTAAGGTGTTGTTATTCTGTGAAGTGCATCAGGGTGTGACTGAGGACGTCTAACAATAGAAGTCCAAACATCTCCCACCTGTGCATCCAGCTCTGGAGCCCTCAGCAGTGGAAAGGCATGGACCTGTTGGAGCGGGTCCAGAGGAGGGCCACAAAAATGATCAGAGGGCTGGAGCATCTCTTCTGTGAAGAAAGGCTGAGAGAGTTGCGGTTGTTCAGCCTGGAGAAGAGAAGGCTGCGGGGAGACCTTACAGTGGCCTTTCAATATATAAAGGAGGCTTAACACAAAGACTGAGACTTTTTCTCAGGCCCTGTTGTAACATGACAAGGAGCAATGGTTTTAAAGTGAAAGAGGGTAGATTGGACAGAAGGAAGAAATTTTTTATGTTAAGGGAGGTGAGACCCTGGCACAGGTTGCCCAGAGAAGTTGTAGATACCGCATCCCTGGAAACATTTAAGGTCAGGTTGGATGGGGCTTTGAACAGCTTGATCTAGTGGAAGGTGTCCCTTCCCATGGCAGGGGGATTGGACGAGATGATCTTCACAGGTCCTTTCCAACCCAAACCATTCTAAGATTCTATGATCTTGTGAATAGGTGAGAGTTTAGAGCCAATGAGGAACCCTCAAGTCACCCGCATCACTTCAATCACATACATTAACATATACCTTTCTAAAGAAAATAATTTTTTATATTCTAAAAATATTTCCCCTGTAGCAAGTGAAAGGTGATCAGAAAGAGAGATTTCTTTGGTTTTTGTTCTGAAACCCTTGCAAAGGCTGGGTGTGTTTGTGCTGCTAATGACTTGAGGGAGCTTGTGTAGATCATGCCCAGCTAATACATGACCAGCAGTGCTTCTTTCCGCACAAAGTACAAATGGAGGATGTAGTAGTGGGTGTGGGTGACAGGTGTGTAATTGCTTTCTTTCTCCCTACTTCAATAGATCAAATCCTTCACTATACCGGGGTGAAGAGAAGATCAGAGTAGGAGCTGGGGCAGTGGGTTTTGGTAGCTCACTGGAAGTTAGGGGACTTGGATTCTTTTCCTTACTCTCCTACAGTTATGCCAAGCGACATTCTGTGCCTTAGTTTCCTCCTGGGTAAAATGTGTGTATTTACATGCAAGATGTTTTCAGAACTGATTCTGGAGAGGAAATACTTAGACAAACTGGTAATGTTTCAGCAAGGTGTATTTGGAAGCATCATAATCCCTGAGCACTGGGCAACAATGTTCTTGTCTCTTTTTACTTTCTGTTTCATTTCGTGTTCTCTTTCATGTCATCACTGTTGCGGAAAGAAAAACAAAATCAAAACCCAGAACTGCTGTAGGAAACAGCACAGGTACCAGAGAAGCAGCCAGAGGAACATGAGTCTTTCTTTCACTCAGCTGCTTCTCCTCTGCCTTCTGTTCTGCAGCTTCCTTTGCTGTTTTTAGTAGAGGGCAGTGGAAGGGCCTCCAGCTCTTATAGATGAATTAATCACCTTAGGTTGCCACAGTCCACTTCTGCGGCAGTGAAAGTGAAAGCTGGCTGCGAAGCGTTGCAGAAGGACTTTGTGACAGCGAGTGATTTGACTATAAAATAGCAGATGAAAATCCAGCACTGATAAGTGGAAAATGATGCATGCGTCAGAGCACCAATTAAAATGGTGATGCCCTCCATACTATCTGATACCACTTAGGAAGGAGATTTGGGGGATTGTAATACGTAGTTCTATGAAAGTGTCAGCTCCATGCTCAGGAGCGGTTTAAAATGTGATTGAGTTAAGAGGAGAAAAATACAGAGCGCCATTGTGGCTTTGTATTGTAAATGGTAGCCCACCTTTCTGGAGGTTGGTTGCTTTTCTTGGAATGTAGCAGGAGTAGAGGAGAGATTGAGAAGTGACAGGGATCATCAAAGATGTGGAGCAGCTTCTGTACAAGGAACAACTAAATAGTTTCATATTCTTCAACTTGAAAAAGAGACAACAGGAGAGAGAGTAATAGAGCTATGCTGTCACGAGCATTACTGGAAGAGCTGAGTAAGGAACGATTTCTTGCCTTTTCAGACAGATCATGGGGCGTCAAATGGAATCCGTGAGCGGCAGGCTTAAGACCTGTGAAAGCAAGGGGTTCTTAGGCGAATTGTAATTAAACTAGAACCACGCCCTTAGCCTCTCCCTTCTGACTTGAGAGCAGCCAGCCGGATCCAATGCCCCGGTTAGCTCAGTATCCTCTCCCTGGCACTAATCTGTAGCAGAAAGCTAAGGAAGAGCATAGGGCCGAAGCAAAGCTCCTGTGTGGGACAGGATACTGCGCTAAATGGGGCAGCGGGTGCGGGCTGGCTGCTTCTGCAGTGAGGAATGGCCAACAGCTGTCCTTCTACCACTTCCAGGTTCCCGCAAAGGTGCTGGAGTAACCCAAAAGCAGACCTTGACTGAGCATCCTCTGTTCTCCTGCAGCACCAGGATTTCTCCTGAGCCTGTAAGAACACCAGGGACTGTAGACTCCACCTTTAGCCTCTTCCTCACAAAATTCCCAGAGCCCCCGGAGCTGGATCATCTCACTGGGCCTGAGCAGGGCCTATGTATATGCATCGATTCCAGGTACTAGCTTGCTGCAGAGAATTTTCCTGAGTTCTAGACCGTTCAAACTCTAGCTTGCTCTGCTTTTTAATTTCTTTCCATCTTTGTTTTCTATTCCATTTCTAATATTTCTATTTCTATAAATTTCTATTTGTTTCTATTGTATTTATTTAATGCTTAAGTTCCGAGACTGATGTGATGGTCACTGTATAGATGGATATTGGAAATCATTCTGTACCCTGCCTTGCTTACAAGAGGTAGAGGGCTGGGGGGTGGGGGGACGGATGTATGTGGAGGCAAAGTGACTTGCTGTGATTAAGTAAATTCTCAGTGGCAGAGCCGGGGTGTGTGTGTGTGGAAATCCCCCTTCTGCTCTGGTGTTTTTCTCATTTGAGACTATCTCCCTCCATTTTATGGAAAGGAGAACTAATGAAAACAGAGGTTGGCTGTTGAAAGCCACAGAAAGTTTGTGAAATTTGCTGATCTGTGAGATTTCCTGCCTAGTTTGTACATGGACCTTCCTGCCTCTCTCTCACTAGAATAATTTAACTTCAAATTTTCTTATTTCTTGGAAGTAAAAGCAGACTTTTCTTATTCTTATCCTACAGGATTTTGTGCTGTCAGAGGTGACCTCTCCAGCAAAGGACAGTTTGGAGTATCACACCTAGTAGGACTGGGAAATTGTTGAAGATTTCTGCAGCGGACTTGCACAGAAACCATAGGCAAAGTAAAACTTCTGCTACTAATGTGTGGCATGATGCTCTAAACTTCTGGTGGGGGATGTGGGTAAAGGTTTATCTGGAAGCATTTAGACTGTTTTGTGAAATAAGTAGCTGGCCTTAAAATTTTGCAGCTGCTGGGGGAAAAGAGAGACCGTGTGAAGAAGAACAATTAAGACTTGAGTGGATATGGCCAGAGACAGAGAACAGATGTCCATGGGACAAATCCCAGGGTATAGAAAAAATTGTCACTTATGTTAGCACTCTGCCTCATTGAGAGAGAACATATAAATCTCTCGTTTCTGACTCTGTCTCCTGCCCCCTTTTACTTGCACACCTCTCTATGCTTCTTTGCTACATCTTCTTTACAGTAAGGAGTTAGTGTTTCTTCCTTGTTTCCTGTGAACTCTTGGAAGGTACTGGAGAAGCTTGTGGACAGCTATTTTTCTCTCCTTGGCTGACTTGCAGACTCACGTGTGGCAGAACTAGCTTAAGGAAAGCACTGCTATGAATGATTGACCTCCTCCAAATAAAAGGGGTTTCACATCTAGGGCATGACTTGCTGGCCCATTCTAGGGCCTGTTGTTGGAACAGATATAGTTGAGCAAGCTTGAAAACTGTCGTATTACCCCTTATGACTTGTTAGTGACTTTCCAAGAGGAAATAAACCAGTTTTCCACCTGCCCTAACTGCTGGAGCTCCAGGGAGCTGGTTTCCATCCCACTGCTGTTCCAAGAGTGGGCTTTGCCTATTCTACTAGTAGTTCTTGCTGGAGGAGCAAAGCACCAAGGCTCAGGGGATGTGGGTGAAGGAGCAGTTAGACAGCAAGTGCTAGCAAGCTCTGCTTTCCTCTTCGTCCCGCTTGGCGTATGATAGTTGCATCAACTGCTTTGTGTTTCGTCCCAGTTTTCCTGCTCTAGGTGCTTTCTGGATAATGGCGAAGATGGTGAGAGCAACGTGTGCATTTTGTCCACCAGGGGAGGCTGGTTCCATAATGTATATTGCCGGAGAGCAAAATATTGCCGCTCATCAGGATTGTCTGGTGAGTGGCTTTTGGTTGGTACCTAAGAGGAGTGGAGAAGAAGGGCTAAAGGGGAAGTTTGCAGTGCCTGTCTATTTTTGACTCTACAATGGTGTTTGAATTAAAAGGTTGATTAACCAAACCAGTAAGCTGATATCAGATTGAAAAGCAACTGGGCTTGGCCAGAATTTTGGAGGTGGGGGGACATGGCTGCACAGCTGGACACATTGATTTGTGGTGTTTTCATTCATGTTCATTCCTGATCAACATTCTAGACACACATACAGTCTATCAGTAGGAATAGGTCTTCCTGAGACATGAAATTGAATGAGGCTGCTCAGACCACAGAAAGTTGTTTATTTAATTAAACCTTTGCAGGAAAATATTCGTATCACTTGATATATCAAGGTAAAAAAACTTGCCAGTGTGTGCCTTACATAAAATAAGGAATAAAAATATCAGAAGTTGATTATATAAAAATATCTGTGAAGCTCTTATGTGTGCTGTGATCCTAGAATGTATTTACTCTTCTTGCTGTCAAAATGCCTCCCCTTTGTTCCAGGATCTTAGTGGAGCTGGTTCTTCGTGTGCAGAATCAATTACAGATGCCGTATTCTCCTATCCTTCCTTCAGTGAGGGTGACTTAAGTGCAGGAGATGTGTCTGCTGCTGGAACAGCTTTCTGGCTTTCGCTGTTCCAGCCTTCTTGTTCTCGCAGGTTTTATGTATACATCTTCATTTTTCTACTACCTTTTTTTCTTCTTTAGCAGAATGTTTCAGAAACATCTGATACCTATTTTACAGTGTTACCTGGATGTTTTGTTTGAAACAGGTTTTGTTAGGGCTATAATGTTGCTTCAATGTTGAAACTTTTTTCCTCTCTCTCCACTCTCCCCTCTCCCCCTCCCGCCCCCCCACCCTGCAACAACTTTACTAATTTCTCTGCCTTAGGCTTCTCTGCGCTGTTTGGCTTTTTTGCAGTTAGCTGTCACCTTCTGAGCAGGCAGACTGTGCCTGCCAGTTGACGTAAGGGTAGCTCACTTTTGTTTGGAATTAGCTATATACAATGATTAGAAAAAGTTGCTAAGAACTTCCTCTTCCTCACCTATTGTTGTGACTCAGCACTTTTATGGGAATTAAAGTGGCCCGAACATGCACATATGCATTTTTTGAGGGTGTCTCCAAGGCTTTGTACAATGTTCCTATGTTTCTCACGCAGTCAACTGTTGTCAGTATTGGACTGCATGGAAATTTTGTTAGAGAGAAATGTTGCAACTAGCTGTAAGCCTGAGCAACTGGTCAGGTAACAAGATGTTTTGAGGTGTGGAGGTCTGTCAGCTGAAGGGCTTTTCCTCCTTACTCTGGGCAGCCTGGACTTCCAGACTTTCTTCGTTCACACTACTAAGTCCGCTTTCTCACCTCGTTATCTTTTCTTAGCTCACTTTCAGGTCATGTGAAATCTCCTATATAGACAGAGGAACTTCTTTTGACTGGGAAAAGGTTTAAGCACTGCTCCTTTTTCAGTGTAGGTGAAACCTCTTAAAAACACAGATTAAAATCAGCCTGTCTTAGGTAGGGCAAGTGCAAGAAGAAAAGATGTACCCTTCCTCTCTTTTCTCTGCAATGCATTGCTGACTGAGTCACTTTATTAATTCTTAATATTGTCTCTTTTGTCTCTAGTTATTTTCCTCAGGATTTGTGGAATCTGAAGAGCATAACCCAGATAATCTGGATATAAGGTTTGATGTGGCATCAGTGTTGAAAGAACTCAGGAGAGGAAAGCGGCTGGTAAGGAGTTTCATTCTGAATCTGCACTTAGTCCCATCTCATAGTACTGAAGGTTGTTCTGGCCTGTTTTATGCTTGAAAAAAAAATGCTGAAAAGTACTTGGTCCTTCTGATCTACTAAGATTAGGGAAATTACAGATTTTAGAGTTAGAAACGTTGATCTGACATTATATTTGATGACATTTAGTTCATTTTGTATTAAAATGTGTTGGGTTTTCTGGCCTTTAAAATTCCTAAGATTCTTTGGTAAATGACTAAGCCGGTGCCTGAAACAAAATTATGCAATCCATAAGTGTAAAAGGAAACACCTTCTGGTTTTAGCAGAAGGAAGGTTATTTATATGAGGTTTTCTTATTGGCTTTGTCCTCAGCTGCCTTCCTCTCTTACATCCTGGGTGGAACTTGTTACGAAGTTAGCCTAGAAAACATAAATACAAGCACTAATACCAATAGGAATTGAAATAACTTGGGCAAGATTTATGGGAGGGGGGAAGTTGTCCAGTGCCCTCACATGGCTCTTTGCATCATTTTACAAATTCATTAGTATGAAATAGAGGTAAGACAGCAAAACGGTGGCTGAAAAAATGACCAGGGTAGGAGTTTGCAGGAGTGAACTTGCCTGATGACTTATACAGAGACGACTTGCAATGAAAGACTTGATTTTCCTACAGAGGGGATAGTATTTGCTGCGTACGGCAAGATTTTCAGTAGCTGTTTGTAATGCTTACCTGCTAAACCTCATCCTGTTCCAGGTGTGCAACTTCTGTCGTGAGAAAGGAGCCACTGTGGGATGCGAGGAAAGAGCCTGTCGCAGAAGTTATCACTACTTCTGTGCACTCTGTGATGATGCAGCAATCCAAACCGATGAAGATAATGGAGTCTACCGGTATTTAACCAAGTATTTTCTAACTAATTATTGTCAAGGTTTTGGTGGTGGTGTCAGGAAAAGAGACTTAAAAATTGTGTGGTTTTAAAGTTGGTTTTGTTTTGGTTTTTTTTTTCTTTTTTTTTTTAAAAAAGGAAATATGTTCTCCTCTCTTAAACTGATGCTTGATCTGCTGTTCACAAACAATAGGGGAAATGTTTTCTTTCACAGGAGAACATCACAGCAATGAGAAGGAATCTATTCTGTATTTGAGCCTAAAACACATCTGAAAGATCACTAGGCCAAAACTGAGGAAGTCAGTCCTTACTGGCTATCTAGCTAGTTTTCAAGGACCAAGATTTTTATTAATGTCATTCAAATTCTCAATTTCTGATGGTTCAGAAGCTTCATGAAATGTGGTCTGAGCACAGAGCAGGCTATAGCACTTCTGGATCTGTTCATATGAGGCAAATTCTGGTAATTTTCCCTCTGTATGCTAGCAGAGAACTCTGTATTCCCACCAAAGACCTTATATCTCAAGTATGTTGCTAGCATTAACACAGTTAAACAGACTTTTAAGTACATTTTCTGCCCTGATCACGCTAGTCCTGGCATCCACTGCCCTCAGGCTGCCTGCATTGCCATTAGATGGAAGGAGTTGTCTGGAGGATGCGGGTGAAGGGGTTGAGAAATGGGGACTTCAGGGACCTTTTGGAGTGCTGAAGTTACAGTAAAGACTGAGGTGCATAACACCCCTGATGTCCATTTCTGTGCAAGGCCAGAGAGATCACAGGCCATGCTAGTCTTAGTCTGGTAGACCACCTAATCACTACTTGTTTCAGGAAGAGGTGGACTAGTGCAATCCTTAGCAGTAGTGGAAGATGGGTGGGTCCTCTTGTGTCAAAACACTTGCTCTCCCGGCTGCTTCACTAGGGCTCTCAGTCCAAAATATATACGTCTTTCTCCAAGGCTGTAAGCCCAGCTGTGTAGGGAAGATGATATGTTTAGTTTATGCTTATAAAGTCTTCAGGATTCTGCAAAGCTCGTGAAAGAGTGTAGCTGGGAAGATGGAAACTTTTCATGATCACAGAATAGATGGCTCTCATCGTATCGCTTTAGAAAGGATACCTCAGGCTGAAGAAGACTGAACTTTCTCAATATGTTGAAAAACGAATGGGACTGATAATGGTCTAGGTACAAACTGGTGAAGAAGTAGTTGAATATATAGTTTGATTTGATGGTTTTCTGAGCTGGTGATCTTGGAGGTTTGGAAGAGGGACCCTTAAAAATGCCTTGTATTAAGTCACTATGTGAGACTACTTGCTGGTCCTTTATAGAAATATAGGAAACTAGGCTATAGCAACCTGTATTGAAGAGATGAAAAAGGACTGGATTAGAGAAAGATGGCGAGGCAGGTTTCAGGGATTTGAACCCAAAGACTTTTGCACAGTATCAGTGGCATAAATAAAGCACAAAATTTGTAGCTAGCCTGAAATTACTGGTGAGAAGAGGAACAAAACTTAAAGAAACAGTGGCTATGATTGACAGCCCCCTGCACTTTTTCATGGTGAAATATAACATACTGAAAAGCAGATCAAAAGAAAGAATTCCTTCAAGAAGGAGAGAGCTGGTGTTTTTAAATTGAGTTACCATCACTGTGATGATGAGCAGTGATTATCAAAACAAATAGAGCAGAACAAAAAAGAGAAGGCATACACTGCTATGGAAGTGGCTAGTAGGAGTAGAGGTGGGGAAATAAGCGTAATTTGTACTGCCATCTTGCAAAAATGGTAGTAGGGGAGTGCTTCCGCATAAAGCGGCCTGAGTAGTAAAAGGTATTGTCTGTTCTTTGTAAGATGTTCTTTACTTAGGAAGTTTGGTTTTAACTGGGAGAGAATAGAATTAAAGGGAGGGGAGGAAAAAAACCACCCCCGAAGGGCAATATTAGAAATCCAGGGAGGTAAATAAGGTGCCTCCTGTACTTAGCTTTCTGATTGAATTGTTAGGCATGCATAAATCTGGTTTTTTTGTGTATCAAAATGAATTTCATGCAAAAAAAGCTGGCTCATCAAGGAAACAGACTGCATTTCTAAGGTCAGTGCTTCTATTTTGTTAAAACAGAAGAATGACAATAATGAGAAAATGTCCTAGCAAATGCAGTTCCCCTTCCAATTGCTTTCTAACACTTGAGCGTTAGTCTTGGCAAATGGATTTGTGATAAAGAGATCAGCTAAACCACACTACTGACAAGGCAATTTTGCTTAAAAAGTGATTTGGGATCCTTCTGTAAGAAAGGCATATTATAGAAGCTGGTTCACGTTCTCTACACGTTATTGTATCCAGAAGATAAGGGTTATTTCCTCCTCTATTTGTAGCATTTTGCCTCTTCTGAGGAATTCACCTTGCTCTCCTAGAACCGGAGAAAGTATTCCCATCTCACATATTACTAAAGTCTTTAAGGAAGGAATGATTCAAGCAGCTTTAAGCTACTGTATCTCAAACAGGGTGCCATACTCCCACAGGATTTGGGGACCACCTCATCAGCACCGGGCAGTGGAAAGGGAGGGGCACAGAGATCTCCAAGAAAGCAACTGGTACTGCGTGTGGTGGTGCAATGCTGTGTGGCTACGCTAGCACATCGTGCAGGGCTTACCAGTCCAAGCTGACTAGGAAGCAGATATGTCTGAAGAGGTTCTGGACCTGGCCTGAGTGGTACTGGGCAAGGGAGCAGAACTGCAGTAGCTACAATCAAGCAATATTAGTACTGTGGTATTTCATCTTGACAGCATTATCACATTTTAATAGGGCGTTTCAATAAGAGTACCTCGGCCACAGCGATCGCCACACCAGGTGAAATGTGTCTGACTCGGGATTTGAACAGTGAGCAAGTCCAAACAGAGTGGGGTGATGGAACTGAGCATTCAAAGCTTCGATGTTCAGAATACACTGAGGCTTTAAAAGTACAAATACAAGCTTGTGCATGTATGTGACTTCACAGCAGGTACTTTCCTAGGTGGGTAATGCTGAACAAAAATCCTGATAATTTTTTTAAGTGTCTTTCAGTTTGCGTTGAATGAAAAGAGGGAAAATATCTGTTAAAATCAGTCAGCATAACTCTGTTCATGTATTTATTAATACTTTTTCTCTTTTTCTTAAAATTGAACTTAAATTTTAGAGTGTTCTGCCCAAAACATGACCCAGGCAATAGGACCAATCACTATGGTGAGTTTCTTTAATGGCTTCATTGATTTCATTTGTTTTAAAGGTTTGCATCTTACAGTCAATAACTCCTTTGAGCAAAATAAATGTTACTCC
The DNA here is from genome assembly GCA_013389905.1 of Sula dactylatra. NCBI lineage: Eukaryota > Metazoa > Chordata > Aves > Suliformes > Sulidae > Sula > Sula dactylatra. Next base: position 234,608 of record WEKW01008327.1, read on the forward strand.
ACCTTTATAATTGAGTGGTGGATTTCTAATCTTGCAGGAGTGGTTTGGTCGAGATCCATTCGTATGCACAAAAATCAAGAAGGTTTTTTCAAGTAGGAAATGTTTATCTTCCCTGAATCTCCCTCAAAACTGACTTAAAACTCTGTGGACCTGATCCTTCACAGAATCATTCTAACTCTGTGCGGGCAGGTAGGCCCAAGCAGCTTGTAAAATCCATGTGAGATATGAGAGCCACGCTAACAGTGATGCACAAGCTTGCTCTTGATTAGCAAAGAGAGGGCTGTGACAGGAGTGGTCACCTTGGAATTTTTATCTGTAGTTTTGTTAAAACTGTCACATTTGCATCTTCTGTATTCACTGCAGTAACTTGTTACATAGGGCCTTTCATTCTGAAGGATCCCAAAGAGCTTTTTAAGTGTAACAACAGGGTTATACGACCCCTGTTTAAGGATTGCTGCCTTTGCTACAGAAATGCAGCTTAATTTGGCAGTCCTGCTCCTTGCTGATTCAGAGTTAGTCAGGAATCTCACTGAATTAACCAAAGCTGTGACTTTTTAACCTAATGCATACAATCCTGCTCAAAATAGTCTGGGTTCTAGATTGGCCTTCACTTTGAAGATGAGCTCACTCGAACTGTGAGCACTAATGCTAAGAGTAGTGTGCTCCCACTGAAGTCTAGCAAACTTTGCCTAATCTTCGTGACAAAGCCTGGCTCCACCCTAATGCCACTCAAGGGGCAGGTTAGGTGATATCATTTAAACTTTTAGTCATAGGGTCTGGGGCTTCTTAGCCAGACATACAGTCCGTTTAACACCTGATATTGCTGTGGTTCACTAACCAAATGCAGCTTCTTATTTCATTTAGTAGTTTTGCTTTTTACTTATCTATAGTTTTGAGGCTTGACATTCCCTCCCTTTTTAAAACTAATTTGATTTCTGTGGCTGTTGGTCTGTTGGGGCTGTCCAGGGTCCCCAGTGGTCTCCTGCCCAAGTAGTAGACAGGGCCAGGATTGCTTCATTTCCAGTATGAGATGAATTTAAGGCATTAGACCCAGCCCTGTAGACCACCTCCTTCATAAGGAAGGCTTAAATCTTATGAGGTTGAAGGTCTTGGTGTCTTCAAGTGCTGTATATACAATGTATGGCCTGTTCTCTGAGGAGTTTTCTCCTAGAGGAGTTCTTCCAGAGGCACTTAATTTGGAGACCCTCTGTTCATGAGGGGTAAATGGATTCTGCTGGCAGTGTCTGCCCTGCCTCCTGAATGAGCTTCTCCCACCTCTGTCAGAGAGCAGCTGTACCCCAGGAGGAGGGAGCATCTGTGAGAGTGGGGTAAATGACACTTGGGTCCCCAAGCCCAGTGTCTCCTGCCTCTGAGCAGCTCTCAGATGCATGCATGGCACTCAAATAGCCAGGAGTATCTGCTGGTTAGTTGGCTGAAGTAGCAGGTACTCTGCCCTGTCTGGGCAGGCACGGGACGCCTGTGCTGAGTGTGTTTGCAGGTCCGCACAGGGTGGGGAGTGAGACTGGCAGGGATGGAAGTGCTATGGCTCCACGGTGGAGTTTTGACTTTCAGAATCCGTTCCCCTGGGGCAGGCTGAGCCAGCGCTGGGCTGTGTGGGAGCAGGAGCTGGTACAAAAGGGCTGCCTCTCCAGGCTTGTTTTCCCCAGTAGCTTGGAGAAAATGGGGTCAAGGAACATCCCCTTGTTCTTGATCCAGACAACATTCCTGCGCTGAAATGCCAGGGCTCTGCTGACTGATTGGAAGGGGATAGGGTGCCTTAGGGGCCAAGAGGCCTCCTTGCTGCTCTGTGCAGCAGGGATGGGAGGGCAGTTTGGACTTGGGAATAGGCTCCAACCTCTGCTTAACTGGAAATGTTGGATGTGCCCAGAGTAAAGGCTGACAAACGTAGAAGAGCGGAGAACGCTGTGGGGAGCAGGAAGAGTTGGGCTGCTCTTTGGACTGTGTTCCTCTTGTTTTATAATGCATCCCTAAAGCAAACATCAGGAAGAGCTGAGAAAATCATACCGCAGGTCAAAGGTGTTGTGCTAGACAGCAAGGAACACTTTATGCCTCCACTGGCGTCTCCTAGACTGCTCCCAATTAGGCCACCCAGCTTTATTTTGGATGAAGCAAGAGGCTATGATTTCCTTTCAGGCCATGAAAAATAAAAATGTACAGCACCAGCACCCAAAACCCAAACTTGTTTCAACAGCCTTCCTGTACCAACAGTAACTCCTCATTCCTTTTAATAGGATGATTTCTAACAGGAAAAACCTTACTAAGCGCTGCCCAAAGGACATATAGTTAAACAGGAAGGGGGTATATAACCCCACTGCATTTAAAACCCTCAGGTTTTGGCGGGTGGTTGAACTCTTCTTCAGCTTTCTCTGCTCCTGCCATGTTTTCCTTGTTGCCAGAGTTATCCTTCTCTGCTTGTGATGCCGTAGCTGTTTTCCGCAGCTGCCAGTTATGATCTTGGAGAGAGGCTGGTGCCTGCTGGTAGAAAGGACAGAGTGAAAAGAGATGATTTTGTGTAGATCTCATACTTTGTAGCATAAATAATATTTAGCTTACAAGTCAAATTGCTTCTGGAGGGTTTCTAGGAGGGTCATGATATCGATGAAAAGCCTAATGCCATTTGTATGTCTTTGGGACACCTAAAATAATTCTTCATGTAGTCTGAGGTTTGAGGGTGTATTAACAAGAATTGACTGGGAAAAAAAACAGTCATCCTTCATAAATTTGGCTGCAGTTTTTACCACCTAGTAGTGCTGCTGCCAGGGAGAATAACTTCACTCTGCCACAATCAAAAATCTTATGTTAAAAACTGGGGTTTCCTTTATACTGAGTTTAAAAGGCAAAGTGATATCCTAATGCTGCAGTGATTTGCACTTCTTCCTAATGGTTCAGGCTTGTAATTTGTCTTACATGGAAATAATATGAATTCCGCTGAAATGTCAGGTATTTGGGGAAGCCGAAACATACTCTTTCTTGCCTTACCACCCAAAGTGCCTCACTTTTGTTGCTTTTTGCGAAAAGAGAGAATGTGAATGATGTGAAATCTGAGGTCTGACATGTTTGTTACTTCCTTGTTTCTTGATTCCTAGATGCAGCTAATAAGAGGAGACGACGTACACTGAAATCTTCGACCATCATGGAACAAATGGTAATTCTGCATTTAAGTAGTTCTAAAACAGGAACCTGCATCTGCTACAGCAGAGGGCTGCTTTAGTGAAGTATTTTGACAGTGTATTCAGAAAGAGGCTTCCTCACAGAAGCAGTAACTTTTCCTTTACAGCTGCCTTGTTTTGATCTTGTCATTCTGTCAAAACAAAACTGTTTGCATTTGGAGCTGCTTCAGGCAGAGCCAGTGCTGCCATTGGGTAACATGGAACAAATGCGGTAGGAACCTCTGAACCAGGCTGACTCGACAGCTGTGATCATGATCTGAACAGAAAAGTGCTTCCCTTTGTGGTCTCCTTTTGTTTGGAAGTACTACGCCCCTCAGATTTGCTTAGGGCTTGACACAGTTTCCCTGAAAAACTGCTTTTGATGAGTCACTTGGCCTTTTAAACTGGCACTTAGTCATTTGTGAGCCTGTGCTCATGGTAAACATGGCAGATTTTCATTGCCGATCAGGCACTTGTTGGCTCTGCCGGTGAAGATGGCCTTCCCAAGGGTTCAGGAACCATCAAGCAGAGCATCCCTCTGGCTGCAGAGAGAGTTGTTTTAGAGGCTGTTGTTACAAAACCTGTAAATGCAGCTTATTTTGAGTTTTGAGGTGATTCTCTTGGGTCCATGGAAGTATGCACAGGAACTTCCACTGACTCTTGGGGCGGGGGTCAGTATTTCTCCTTTCTAGAGGAATTAACATCCAGCTTTGCTTGGGAAAAACTTCTGCCTTGCCTTTCCCAGGTCTTGAGATAAAAGGGAGGTGATGTGAGGGGATGTGGATGAACTTTGCAGCTTTTATGTAGTATTCTTGTAAGAGTAGGTTATTTGTCTCCAAGAATTTCTCAGCTGTAAATCCGCTTACGTTCCTGGTGTTGTGAGTGAGATTCACTTGACCTGTTACCCACAGTAATGTGCTGTTTCTGCTGCTCTTGAGTGCTAGCGATCTCAGAAATCAATACAAGCACTGCAAATAAGATGCTGAAGGGCTCCAGGATTTCTCACAGTGGGATAAATTGTTTACCATTGTGTAAGCAATTCATTTTTACACTGGCGGAGTTTTGTGACAGAGCTTAAGAATTATTTGTAGTACTGTGGTATGATGTGGAACCACAGAGGATGACTGTGTCCTGTCCAAAGGAAAAGAAAAATACTCCTCCTCTCCTCTCAAATTCTTTCTAGTATTACATCAGGTCTAGGGAACTAAACAGCATTTGCACTGGGAGTTAGCAGTAGGCATTTATTAACATCTGTGCCGTTCGCAAATTAAGGAGGGTGAGGTCCCAGGTGTTAGGCTTTTCTTAAAGTGTTTGCTTTGAAGCAGTTTTTGCTTCTGTTATTAAAAGTGGAATGTCTGGAGAGGAATATCATTAGCTGTGCAGAGAAGCTGACTGTATTCTCAGAAATGTGGGCTGCTTTCTGCCTTATAGAGGTAAGATAATGAAAACAAAGCAGTAAATGTCAGTATGATGTAAAAATATGTTGTTTTGATTCTCTTACAGAGCGCAGAAGAGACAGCAGAAGAAAACAATTTACGAATACTACAAAGAAAAAACAGGCATAAAGGTGCGACTCACTTCACAGAACAGCTAGGAGATACTGTGATCTGTTATGTGGAAGTTCAGAGCTTGGAGATGGTTGATGGCAGCGATGTATCTTTATTATTCTCCCGAGACGAGTGACTCTCCAAGCTCTGGCAAGGGAGCGGAAGTCTGATTTGCAGAATGACAGTGCAGGTTTTAATAATTGTGCAGCAAAAAAATCCCTGCGCTTTGGCCGAGACTTGCTGTGTGATGTGAGCCGGTGAATTCACCTGGGAATGCCCCCGTGCTGGTTGGCTGCTGTATTCAGCTGTGTGTCGTCAGCAAATAGGGGTGCCCCTGCCTGACCCCCGCTATATCAATACAGTTAAATTTAAAATGTAATCATTTCTTTTTCACCTTGGCTTCCTTGTGTTCAGCCCCTCTTGAAGGAGTGGGGTGCAGTTCTGCCGCATGGTACTCTGGAATGAGTTAGCAGAGGAGGCGCTGTGAGGAGCAGGGCTTGAGTGAGAGAGGAGTTCAGCACGCCGTGAACAGCAGCTCTGGCTCACTGGGTGGGAATGGGGCTTGCTGAACGCTGCTACAGTTTTTCCTACCACTGCGCGCTTATGTTATTTTGAACCCTAGGTGTACGTAGGGTGCTTAACACGGTATAATATTTTAGTGCGTAAATATGGCATTACAACAGTGAAATCAGCCACCGGACCCATCCTTCAGTTCTGCAGTTTTTATGTTACCCCGAAAGTCCTGCTGCAATTGCTTGTCGGGATTATGCTGTCGCTAGAAGTTTGGAAGGCGTTAGTGGTGATTATTCACGTTCCCATGGCTATGCTTAGTATGTGGGCACAGTACAGCGGGTGGCTGCCTAATGGTTCTTCTGAATTTTAGAATCACAGACTCATTAAGGTTGGAAAAGACCTCTAGGATCATCAAGTCCAACCGTCAACCCAACACCCCCATGCCTCCTAAACCATGTCCCAAAGTGCCACGTCTACATGTTTTTTGAACTCCTCCAGGGATGGTGACTCCACCACCTCTCTGGGCAGCCTGTTCCGATGCCTGACCACTCTTTCAGTGAAGAAATGTTTCCTAATATCCAATCTAAACCTCCCCTGGCACAGCTTGAGGCCATTTCCTCGCATCGTATCACTAGTTACTTGGGAGAAGAGACCAACACCCACCTTTACTTTGACTTTACCTTTGAGTACTGCTTTAAAGAACAGGGAACCTGTAAAGAGTCCCGGAATACTCGTAGGGCATGTAGTGCAAGTGAAATGGCATTTCTTTTCTTACAAATGTCTCCAGAAAAAAGTAACGTTGTTTTTAATGGAGACTGACAGACTTCTGTGAGCTGTCTGATAGCCCTTTCCTTTTGAACAGCCCACTGGATTGATCTTACTGAAACCTGTCGCTGACCTGCTGTTCCGAGATGAAGACAAAATAGGTAGTTATTTCCCTAGCAATCCAACTCTGACAAAGTAGGTGTATAAAATGGGCTGTAATAAGTGAGTTTAATACCTGAATCACTTGGAGTAAAAGTAACCTTAATTCTCTTACCAAATGCAATACCACTTCACTTCTTGCACTGTTTTCCATCTTTTAGCCTGTTCAGTCCACAGTGTGGTCATGAGGATTGAAAGGAAAAAAAGCGAGACAAATCACCCACTTTCCTATACTGGGGGTATCAGGAGGCTTTAGGAGTGGTGCATTTAGAGTTGTGGAGATATTTTGCTTTTGATGAACAAAGCCGAATCTAGACATCTAGAGCTTAGGTAATTTTATACCCAGCACGATGCTTGCATTTGCCTGACCATGTTTTTGTTCCCACTGAAAAGGGGCTGAGTGGGTGGCTGGAGGAGCCAGGGATTCGCATAAGTATTTGTTACTGGAAGGGGGACTCTAACCAAAGTGTGTGTTCCTGAAGCGAGCAAGTGAAGCCCATGCAGCTGTGGTCAGGGTCACTTGTGTATGAGAGTGTGTGGTTTTGTGTTTTAACAGTCCGAATAGACTTCCTTAGGAAATGCAAGCAAGCCGGGCTTCTGGATGACATATTTGAAGAAATGCTGGACACACTTCACCTGGCACAGGAAAAACTGATGGATGACAACACTTCAGAAACAGGTATGGAGACCCACGGGGGACTCTGCTCTCAGAGCAGAAATGCTGATCTGAATGCCAGGCAGTCAGCCCCGAGTCATCTTCCTGAGTTCTTCCCTGTGCCTTTTGGCATTATTTGGCAGCTCTTCAGTGCGAAATAACCGGGTCCTGTCTTATTTCTGCAGCTGCACAGCACGTGGAGAGTGAGTATTTTTTGGTATACCCGTGTCAGTAGAGGGGAAGAGCTGCCAACTCAGCATGCCCTAGTAAGGCCTTCTCATCTTGGATTTTTGAAGTCACCTTTTACCCATTGGCATAAGCGTGGGTAGGTTCAGCCCGACCTCTTCTCCCAGGCACAGAATAAGAGAGACAGTCCTGAGGAGAACCAGAAGGTTTTATGTGTGTCATAAGTCTGTGTTGCTCTTACAGCTTCACAGAGGGACTGGCTGTCTGCTAATATCAGCACTCTTTTTTGAGGGAAAAATCCCTAAGTACGTAGATATTAAGTCTTTGGAAGATTACTTGTATCTTTAATGTCAACTGTTAGTGTGTATTGGGGGGGGTTTTATGGGTTTAAGTATCAGCTTGTATGAAGTACTTTGTTCTTGGAGGATTCCACTCTAATGTTACCTTGTCCACAACACAGTGAAAAAAAGAAAATTTCAAACCTTCCTCTCCTGTTGTGCTCCCTGTTGTGCAAAGTTATGAATAATACCTTTGGATAAAGAATGCTAATTTATGCAAAGTAACTGAAGCACATGAGTGGGAAGTGACATGTCCCACCTGGCTAAATCTTCCTCACGAGCAGCTTGTGCGTAACACGCCAGCAGCTGCTAGAAGCAGTAATGACATCCAGGACACATGAGGGGTTCAAAGGTTTTCACCATTAAGCAAACCTCTTAACGGTCACGCAATCTCTGTAGGTGGTTTGTGTTTTGTTTCACTGGAATCCTCAGCTACAAAACTGAGGCGTAATTCTGGGCTGGTTTTTAACATCAAACAGCGACAGCGCTGTCCCACCTGTCATTTGGCCTCTCAAGAGGAATTGGTGTGGTTAGCCCGGCTGTTACACGTGTGGTCCTGACGCGATGGAATGAAATTTTTAAATGGACTGTTCGTGTGGTGCAGACCCAAAAAGGGAATTGCGGGTAGGTCCCCTTTCCTATTTGATGTATGAAACTAAAAAAAAAAAAATAGAATTGACAAGTTGATCCTTCTTTCTCCATATAGACTGTATGAGAAGGAAGGCGTCTTAAAACCTCAGGTAATCAGAACGATATAAAATAAGTAATTACTGTTTTGTGCTACTTCTAATGTAGGGCTCTGCATTAACGTGAGGGTTCTGTAAACCTTTACCCTGTAATATTAAATCAAATTATCTCCTTCCCCAGAGTATGAAGAGACAGTGATGTCACTCTTTGACTGTGGACTGTTTGAAAATATACTGACCAATATTCATTCAGGTATGTGAAAAAAGCAGTAGCAGTTGGTATGGGTTTTGGCATTGAAGTTATTCTTCTGAGCATTTTGATAAAATGACCATTTAAAATGAAAATTCCAAGGAACTTTTTCCTCAGTGTTAGACAAATAATTGAATAAAAGTCACTGCTGCCTGACTCTTTAGGGATACAGTACATCAGACCTGGCTGGCTGACCTGAAGGGGAAGGCAAGTCACGGTTCCACAGCTTTAAAGGACCGAGGGTCTCTGCCGCAGAGGAGCTTCCCTCTCCTGCAGGGTGCACTCGTGTCGTGTTTCCACAGGTGATTTCCCTTCCTCCTCCACAGCCTGCCTTCAGCACCTTGCCAGCGTTACAGCTTTGCTCCTGTCTGATGAATGCTGTTCAGACCGGCTGTTGTGTTTCAGTTAAAAGAGCATTAAACGCTATGAGCAGAACTCACCTGGACCTGATGGCGACTGTAATGTGCTTTGAAAAACAACCTGAGAGTGCTCAGAGTGAAGGGAAAAACAAGGGCAGGAGGGGGGTTGCTTGGGACTGCTGCTGTGGAAGGAAACTCCGGGGCTTGGACTCTGGTCTCAGCTATTGTGAACAACAGGGTTAAAACTGGTTTTTAGATAGGCAAGTCCCTCGCTCCCATTTCCCTCACCAACAGTTAACAGCCTTGTTCAAACTTCTGCTCTAATTTATCCCCGCGAAAAAGGAAACGGGTTTTAATCAGTGAACGCTGAGGTTCAGCACGTGAAGGTGATGGTTGCCGTTTCCCCCATTCCACCTTTGCTCAGCTGAAGAAGCCAGGCCCTCTCTTTAGTCTCCCGTTCTTGCATTTAAATTCTTCTTTCAGAGATGGGAGTGACTGGCATTACAGAGTCATCTGACACAAGGTTCCGCCAGTGCCTCGTCTGAGGGCATTAACGCATCTCCGCTCATAATTCCTCATGTGACACAACCTTGGATCGCACTTGTTTCTTTCATAGCTGTGTCAATTATTCCATCCTCTTCTCAGCTTACAGGAGAAGTTCTTGATAGCAGCACCTACGTACACACAATCACGTGATGTTCACATGTAAAAGTTGTCCCCTCTCCAGTTAGCCTCTGCTTGAGCAACTCCTTCCTGTGCCACACAATCTTCTTGCCTGATACCGTCAGCCTATGTTGAATTTCAAGATCAATAACGAAAACACACATCGAGGCTGGTTCTAGGACTGATCCAAGAGGAGCTCTTAAAATGAACAAGTCAGAAAGGAATGATAACCATGTTAATTACAAGTGGAACTGTAGGGATGGCAGAAAATAGCGCTTTTTTTTTTTTCCTTCTTTTTTATTTCCTTTTTTTGGTGTCCCAGTCTGTCTTCCAAGCTCTAGCTACAATGTCTCTCTGATGGTGTATGAAGGGCTAGTATAAATACTGTGTTTCCTTTGATTCTTTTTCTGGGAACTGATGATTTTGGGTCATCTGACAGGCTTCACCTTCAATCCATTTTTTCATTTTGTCTTTTTTTGCCTTCTTGGATCATCGTGCAAAACCTGTTCTAGACCCTTATGCATCAGCACAGCAAGGTTTTCCTGAACTGTAACTATTGATGCTGCTTTTTTAAATCCCTTTTATATATAAGGGGTAAACAGTTCTTTTGCAGCGTGCAGCTTTACTGCAAACTTGACTGCATCGAAAACTTCTCACGTGGGACCTGCTATCGCCTCATCAGTGACTTCAAAATTCTGGGTTGGAGATTCTTGTTCTCTCCTCCAAGGAAAAGTGACTTCCTTTAGTTTTGCTGTCTGTTCTGTTGCCGCGTTGCCTGCTTGGGGCGATACCTCGGTCAGCTTTAGGGCGTCATCTTGGGGCGATACCTCAGTCAGCTTTAATCTCTTCTTTTTGCAGTCTGCCCGATAACGTTTGAGCTCCTCGGAAGCATTTGTTTTTGGGGGATCTGTAGTCACAAACTCTGCAATTTAGTTGTGCGGGCAGAGGCGAACTTTTACAACTGTTATGACGTACCTTCACCGAGAGCCCCTTAGCGCTTGTCCTACGGAGCAGTGAGCGCAGTCATTCCAGGTCTGCATTCCTCAGGCTGTTCCCGATTTTATGGAACAATGTCCACTTTCCCTTTAGGTCACCCCCTGTATGAGGTGGAAGGTTCCCAATCTGTTACCTGCCTTCCGATGGAAGTGCTCCCATAGGCCAGTCATTCCCATCGTGGACGTCTTTCTCTGGGCTATTTCTATTTCTGTCACATCCTTTTGGAAGAAGAGAAACGGAGCCGTATGCCTTCTGCCTTTAGGTCACCTATGTACTGAATACAGTGACACAGTCGTCATGCTTCCTCTTTGTTTTGTTTAATTCTGGTAATTTACTAACTCGTATCCTGATATTCTTGGAGACATTTTTTTTCCACCTCCCACTTGTTCCTGTCCAGCTTTTTCTTCAGATATGTGCCTGCTGGTTCTCTTAACCACATAGCCTCGATACCAAAAGGAAACACTGTGAAGGCTGCAGGCAGCAAGCAACAAAGGCAATGTCTTCCATTGCAGTCTTGCCAGCTGTTGGGCTGACACTGTGCAATGGTGGGCACAGGGTGGCGGGACACTGGTGGGCCGTGACACCTGGCTGCAGAGGAAAGCAGAGAGAGGAGAGGGGTCTCTGGCTTTGTTTCAGTCCGAGCTCAGGTGGGGCACCAAGTCCCTCTTCAGTGAACTGCTACCCTGAATTATCAAGAGGCAGCAGATGCTGCCATCGCTCTGGCTGCCCGCTTCCAACAGCTGCGCTCGGCCTCGTTGGGTCCTGTATTTAAAAACACGTTGTGAAGGCGTGTGCATGCACGTACATCACCTTCCACATACGCACACAGAGAGCGGTGGCGGTGGGCTTTTTGAACAGAGAGGAAGAGGCAGGGGGAAGGCAGAAGGGGTTTGTTTGGTTTTTTTTAAATCAGTTAAGGGCAGTTCAGGCTCTGTAATTCAGGATGAACAGAGGTAAGCATCTGGAGCTACTTTCCCCACTCTACCCGTTATGACTTTGGAGACCTCCTTCAATGTCTTCCTCCCCAAAAAAAGAGAAAAATACTTTTTGCTTCTCGCTAAAATCTGAACTCTGGTATTCTCGCACGCTGTGAGGAAAACTTGTGTGGCGTTCACTGACTGACTGACTTTGCTGCTGGGAGGTCACCGCCGCCTCTGCGTGTGGCATTACTGGCCAAAGTGGGTGCCTTATTTAAACCTTAGAGCTGGCGAGAGCAGGTTATGGTAACGCTTCTGAACTCTGGCGAGGCCTGTTACCAGGCTCTCATCGATTTCAGTGGTCTTTAATGTTAGGAAAACGGAAGCAGTAGAGAGAAGCAGAAACCTGGGTGGGCAGAGCTTTGCAAATAAGGTAAAGAACTTGGTGAGTCCCATCAGCGTACTGGCAATAACTTTTGCCAGAAGCAGGAACATTAAATGCTCTTGAGTCATGGTTCTGAGAATCCACCTGTTGAACGCAGTTGTCCAAACCATCTCTTTTTAGGTTTAATTTGTTTTGTTGTTAGCTAAAATCCATTAGGCTTGTAAATTTGCTTTAGGTGTGTAATTCAGAGGTGTTATCTTTAAAGACTTAAAATGCATCTTTATTAGTGGAATCCCTATAGAAACGGATCCTGAAAATGGAACCGTTAAAGCCCATGTGCAAAATGACATTGGGTTGGTAACTAGACTAAAGATTTTTACATTTGCTGTGGTGGGTTTAAATTATATCTATAGTGTGGCTGGCTTTGCGATTCCAGCATATAGATGACGAAGTACGTAACTACTGGTTTGTGTTTCCTTCTGCCTCTGTGGCACTTCAGCCAGCCTCCTCCATGCGGCACAGCCCAGCTCAGGGACAGGCCCAAGCATGCGGGCTGCCAGGCTGAGGACTTCACTTCAGAAAGGCGGAGGCTTTACTGTAGACTAAACTAAGCGTTGGCAGCCTCTGTCGTGTTAATGCATAGGTAATGGTTATTTTAAAATTAATAATAGTTGCATATGAATAAAAGCTTTTATCTCTTTTTTCATAATAGGAACAGAGGAAAAAATCCAGGAACTTCTGGAAAGCAGGAAAAGACTAGATAACAAGATTGAGCTACTGCAGGACTTAAAAGAAGTGATCCTTCCTACCCAAGACAACACCGCTAGCACATCAAGTACGGTGTCCGAATAGCCCCTAGGTCTGTCTGTAATGGTGTCAATATTTAGGATTTTCTAATGATAGAAACCATAGACCATGTCTGGTCCGTGTCTAAGTAATTCCCCTCTCCCCTGCCCCAAGATATAGACACAAGCAAGACCTGGGTGTTTTACTTGGTTTTATACCTCACTGTTGCAATAATTTTAAGTTGTCCCCTTCTTTAAATTTTACTGTGGATCAATGAGTGTAATACACCAAATTTAGCTTTTTTTAAAATCTCAACAAAACCCTCCAATGAAGACTTTTTTCCTCAAAGACAAGGGAGCATCAGCTGCCAAGAGCACTTTTCAAAGTCACTTTAGCTGTGGGAGCCCTCTTCTGACCGTGTGTGGTAGCCGCTTCACTGTCTGCACCTACACAGTGATGTTTGTTGTAAGGATCACAGTGCTGCTTTGGCTTGCCAAAGAAGATAAATTAGCAGAACTTGCACTCAAAGAAACCTTCTGAATTATATACAGGAGTTTGGGTTGGTTTTTTTTTAATTAAATGATTCTCGATTAACTGCTTAATGTATAACTAGTTCTGCTGTCATGGCAGTGGTGAAACAGTGTTTGCAGGCAGACCAGAAATGGTTGGGCATCATACTTCCGTGGGTTTTGTCTTAAAAAAGATTGTTTGAATACAGAAAAGCATTGTTTAGCTACAAAAGGGTAAGTTAATGAAATAAAATGTTTTTAAGAAAGCTGTGTATTGTCATGTTGCACCGGGCATGGCTGAGGAGGGGGTATGCCGTCCCACCAGAGTTTAACTGCACCGTCCCTTGTGGTAGCAAGCAGCATGTGTCATGGCAGGCTGCAGCACCATCCTGCTAAAGCACCTGTACTCACTCTGTGACTAGTAAAAATTCCTAGCTTGAGCTTGTTCTGTATGAAGCTGGAGATCCATTAGCACTAGAACTATGAGCTGTGCCTTATAGAACAAAATACTAGTATTTTTACTTACGTAGACAGTTCAGGCCTGCTGGCTGGCCAGGACTAGGAACACAGCCCCTTTACTGCCTGAGCCGGGGACTCAAGCACTACTCAGCCTAGAAACTGCCCACCTCAACCAAACGTGTATTAACACAGAGCATGGATTTACCTGTTCCACCCCACACCAAGCTTGACCTTTTGCCTAGAGTTTGCCATCCAAACCCAAGTTGTTTGTTAAGAAACACTTATGACACCTTTGGAAGGGGCCTGTCGGACTATCCCAGGCCGCGCTCCAGCAGCTCCCTGCCTCTAGCAACATTACAAACCTCTAGGCTTTGCAAAGCTTAGCAAAGTCATAACTCCCAACTTCGACCTGTTGTTAACCTAAACTTCAGATCTGAAGTTCCCGGTTCTCTGCTCTACCCTGTATTTGGGGGGTGGGGGGGTGGTGTAACACCTTAAATGTGCACAGTAAAAACAGTAGGTGTGTATGTCCATGCACACCTACTGTAAGGTTAAGGGTTGGTTTGGCCTTGAGTTTTCTGGGTTTTTTTTTTTTTTTTTTTTTTTTAAAAAGCAACTTACATGCCATATGTAACACAAAAAGCTGGCAATTTTCTTCAAAGTCCAAAGAAGTTTGCGAGTGAACAGGTACAAAAAAGTGAATTTTATTACACGTAGTTTAAATTTGTACAACACTTAAATGCAAAACCCACACTTTCAGAACAGCGTGTCCCTTCCTCTCCAAGGGAACCAGTGTAATCTGAAGTCACCAAAGTTGAATTTTTTCCATTAACCATTACAAATATCGCTTGAAAAGATTACACAAATTACACGTTACAACTTATATTAAGGTATACCCAAATATAGAGATTTAATTCCAATTAGATTTGCTAGCTACCCCTTTCTTCCATGTCACTTGCGTAGGCTGAGGATATAGTATTTTTGCACACATTTCTAAGCACCGAATACGCTTGGTTAATTAGGCACAGCAAATGGCAAATTCATTCACAGTCATGCAAGTGCAGTAAGAGATATCTGTGCCATTTGCTCCTCTGTAATCCCAGGGAGTTAATGATTTAAGTGACATCATTCAGTGGCTCAGGTCAGACTATTCTCCAACCTCAAAAAGTACATTGCAACTATTAACAGGTGGTGCTAGAACTGAGATTTCCTAGGCTAAAAAGGTTAAGTCCTTAACACCGGCTGGCGTCCTTTGCACCCTGCAATGTTTCCTGTCTCCGTCTGAAATGTTGGGCTGGCTCCACCATCCAGGTTTGCTAAATGGAAGCCAATGTTTTGCTCGACATTTTTACAAGTTTGCTCCCGAGCACAGAAAACATTTGTTTTCCCTGTGGTCTTTCACGTCTTCTGGTACAAGAGAACAGGTAACGCTCGCTTTCACCCAGTTACAACATCCTATTGTAACTGCAAAAACCCCTACAAACACCTGTAACTTACAGCCTCATTTCAGTTCTTAAAGGCTCCACATTTACTGGCTTTAGCAATGAATTCCTTTAGCAGGGGACCATCCATTTGCCAAAATGCTGTAGTTTGTGTCACTTCCGTCAAATGATTGACACAAAACTTAAAGCAGAATTCCTCTAAGTCCTAAACAGAAGGGAAAAAAAAAAAGGAAAAAAAATATTATCTTTGCTTCCATCACAGAAAATTACATCCAGGCACAAATGCCTGTATTTGCTTTATTTTTTGCAGAGAATTAGACAAACACATTAACCCCATGGCTCTCGATGTCTTTCCCCGCACAGTCACTATCTAAATGCAACAGAAAATCGTAATTCTACCCATATAACACAGTTACAAGGGGAAAAGTAACTACACTTTGCTTCTCACCATGTAGCTGCAGTCACAAAAATCAGCTATTCTGAGCAATATCTATTTTAAATGTATGTTCCCCACCTGAGGAATTTCATCTGTGCTCACTGACAGCTATTAAAACACAATACAAACAGGAGATCTTGGGGTAACGATATATAGCCAAGACTGTGGATTAAGAAAATTCAGCTCTTTTGTTCCGGAATATAAACCCAAATCTAGAGGTAAGGTTGCTTGACTTCCTGCTTAGCTAAGGGCTTAACTCAGGCCTTGAAGTTGCATGTCACCAGGCTCAAATACTAAATATTCTAAATGTTAATGCTAATACTATACTCAAATACTAACTGGGTAGCATCAAAGCACAGTTTAGGCAGAAGGCCTTTGTGCGCCTTAGAAGCAGATTCGTGTTATAAAGTATTTCAGAGACGTCCCAAAAATGATTCAAAAGAAGTACTGTGGCACAATACAGCAGAGCAATTCTTGCAGAAAGTGGGCTCTGGATATTTGAGTCTACTTGGAAGTGCCTTACAGTTAAGGATTAGAAAAGCCTCACAGACAACCATCATTGCAACCACATGATGTCAGAGAGAAAGGATGTCTAAAAAAAAAAAAAAAACAAGAGACAGTTGCTGTCAATATAAGCTTGACCACAGAACGCTTCCCGCTCACATTATTTGTTTCCAGCTCCTCTTCTGAGGAGGAAATCTGCTCTTTGTGGTACAGATCTAAGCTGCTATAAGGAGGATGCAGCAGCCCTTACAAAATAGCAACTCCCCACCCTGTTCTGATTTCTTTATCGTGTTACAAGTTTGTAGAACTTGCACTTTGTAGGTGAGAACACACCCCTCCTTAGCTGCTCAGCAGACTGGGGGCTGCAGGAAGGCATAACAAGTTTGCAGAGCTCTTTAAGCCACATAAGGTACAAAAGGCTGATTAATACTCATGTTTTCACTTAAGGCCAATACCGAAAGCTAGAGCAATTGTGTGCCAGTGAGAGTTCTTGACACAACAATAATATAAAAATATATCCTGGCCTAAAACCAGGCATTCTGAAGCTGCAGATCTTGACTTGTGTGGCATCTGTGCAACGAAAAAAGACAAGCTTATTAGAACTGAACACTGAGGGTTTTCTTTTTTTTTTAATGACAGAATGAACTAGCATTTTAAACAAAATTACATCGTACACATTACAATATTTTGCACTGCTTTATTAAAAAAAATTCATGTTCCAAGTCAATGCAACAGAAGCATACAATAAATGGAAATACTGTAGTATCAGTAAGTAACTGATATAAAAAGTAAGTAACTGTATAAAAAAAGGCTGAATTTCATTTGCAGAGGGATGCATTCCCAGCAAACTCGAGTTGATATAGACTTAAGAGAATAAAGGCACAAGGTACATCCAATGGTTATTTTAAAAGCTACAGTAAGAAGCCAGACCTGACCTAATTCTAGCCACTTCAGTTCAACCACCGAAAGACAGACAGTACAGGAGAGCTTCAAGTCATGGAGGTATGTTAAATTAGCGAAGCAACTTCTTTAACCTGTTGTCTTCCAGACACACAGTCCCTTGAACAAACTACACCACCCAAGCAATTTCAAGCCTCCATCTAGCATTACTGCACCTAAACCCCACTTTTTTACTAAAAACCAACCCCTCAGTGTCACCCATTCCCTCCTTAATGTAGCACTTAAGCCCACGGTTCTAACTCCATTTAGCTAGCGCGGTACAGCCAAGGCACAGTAACTGGATTTCTTCTACCCTTTACAAGCCGAATCAGTAACATACTGAAGACCCATCCTGCAAACGAATCTTTTAAGGCTAAAATACAGAAATCTTTCTATTTCCCATGAACTCCTACCAAAGAAATCATTATTCACAGTAGACCTGAAGCCACAATTCAGACACTAAAACAGCCCTTTGGGTAAGCAACACACCACACGGCTCTGAAATAAGTTAGGTCATCTGTGTGCCAATTGCTGGATATTAAATACAAGAAAAAGCAATGAGTTGATTCACTGAGTACCAAAACTGCTTTATAAGCATAGGTAGCAAGTTAAAAACTAACCAATTGCAAAGTTGCAAACATGAAGCACAGGTACTATGTGAAACACTAAAAGCCGAAGCAAGCCCAGGGATACTTCCTGACTAGTTCACGAAGCAGCATGTTAATGACCCAGTAGCAAAATCAGACATTATGCAGTAGGGAAGTTTTGCTAGCCTTCCCTCCACACTGTTTCTCTATCTTCAGAATTTATTAGGCCCATAAAGCAGTTCTTACCCTGCCATTTCATTAGCATCCTGTGAAGACTGAAAGTGTATTTGACTGTAGCTAAACAAAATAAAAAAGCCAACAAAAAACCACCCTGCCAACCAAAAAAAAAAAAACCAACCCCAATGCACTCAATCCCCAAACCTACCACCATATGACACCACACACACCACACAACCTTATAAGTAACTTAAGGCTTACAAGATTGCTTTTCGTAACATTACGGGTTTTCTTTGTATTTAAAGCCTTTGCTTGTTTCAGAGTTAGTGTTTTCATCCTCAGAAATTTTTTGTTACCGTCCAGCCCCCCGGAAATAGTAATCCATGAAGCTTGGCATGGCGACATAACCTTTTACCATGAAATTAAGCAATGCAAACATTTATAGATACTGAGTCTCAGCCTGGGCCGTAAGTCATCTTTAGGTATCTGTGTACTAGTTCACCTTCCCAGTACTGGCTGGGGGTGGGGGGAGATACATCTCATGGCAAATACAGTTTTTGTAATTCCAACATTCTAATTCTGAAAATGGCAAATAGTATTACCTGATAGTAAGTGAGACAGAGTTTATATGAAAATATAACTGGCTGCTTTTCTCCCTAGTTTAAGTCAGAAAGCAGCCACCTATTTAAGAGACTGAAGGTTAGAAGTTTACCTCTGCATCATATCTGACAGCAGCAGAGAGCAATGAAAATGCATTTTCCACAGTAATTCCTCTCTTGATAATGTGTTGACACAGTTTTTTCAGTCTATTTTCACAGTAGGAAGTAGCCAAATCCAAAAGCCCTGCAATTAAAATGCCACCATATTAGTCACTTGTAATGATCTCCGCTCTTTCAACAACAGTTTATGCTCCAGGGGTACAGATTGCATCTGTATTCCGCATGCAACGTTCTGTATGTCTGTAACACGCTTTTTGCAAGTAGGTCACTATTCAGAAAAATGTATTTTACCATTACACAGGAAGAAAGGCGTCTTATTACCTCATGCCACAATCCTGTTAATCTCTGTAAATATGCAAGCTGTTCCACTGATTTGCATACCTAACCACTTGCGAGAGCGGAGCTGTCACAAAACAGGCTCCACAACAGGAGCAAAAAGCTACCATTAGAAAAATCTGTGCTTGAGTTACAGCTTGCTCTTTGCTCTGCTGCCCAAGTTTGCCCTAACAGATCACTCAGATTTTTTCATATTACCCTAAAAAATAATTGACTCAATTTAGTAAAATATGCAAGTATTTTATCCCAAATAGTTTCTCTCCCAACCTTGAAAAAACTGCTTATGTAGTTTATTTCTAAATAAGCACCACTTCTGCTGTAGTAAGTTTGCTACAACAGTATTTTAAAGACAGCTTAATTAATCACCAGTAAAATGCATTATAGGCTAGACTAGAAGCCTACATTAACACATGTATTCTGCATCCCCTGTCTCAGTTTTTCTGGATGCTGCTTTCTAACATAATTGGAGCATAAGCAATACCTATTGCATCTTCAGGCGGAAGGTCAACACTGTCTGTATACAAGTACTCAAGAAAGGCACGATACACAGGATAAGAAAACTGGTCTACTTCTATCACTTCCTTCATATCCTCATTCCAGTAGGACTGGAACATGATTCTGAAATGTTCACACCTAAAAGACAAAGACATCATCTGGAACACTATTATACGTACACATGAATGTTACATTACAGTCCCCCTGAGACACGTACTTGGGACACTCTGCAATATTCACAAACGTTTTACTATACCCCATCACAGCCAGCAGTCCACATTTTGGTTCCTAATACTGAGGACACTGTCATACTTGTGCATCAAGATGAAACTCTTATTTGATCTATGCTGCAGAAATGTCTGCATATACTTTGCAACCAGACCAACTTAACAGAATCTATTATCCTGGGACAAACAGGCTTAGTGAAAATTGAATATGGACCATTTTAGGACAGAGTTGAATATGGACCACTTTAAGACAGAGTTTTGATTCAACTCCTTTTACAATCACTTCATTTGAAGTGATTATGGATATATACATTATATTACAGGTTATGGGGTCCCTCACTACCCCTTATTCCCCCCCCCCCCAGATGCAATACTAAGAGGTTATTCTGTATAAACAAGAGCTATGAAACATGACCACTACCTGATTTTCAGAACAGCTTTGTGAACATGGATGTACTTTCCATCCACACGGAACTTTAGGTCTGAGGTTTCTGGGCTGTCAAACTCTTTCTTCAGAGACTCTGCTACTGTTAAAAAGTCTTCATGCTCTACAGAAACAATTTTAAAACAAACAAAAATCCACGTTAAGCATCTTAAATGGAAAACACACACCACTAACTAAAGCTAGCAGCTCAACTAAGATCATGTCAAAGAAAACAGCTCAGTATCAGGGCTCCGTTGGCTTAAGCAGTGAAATGGGAAGAACGAATTCATCCAATACCATTTTCTATTGGCAAGGACTGCTCCACAACAGCTACAGGCAGCAGCAGTCAGCAGTTCCCATTCCAGCTCACTGCACAGATGTAGCACAGCACCCAGGAAAGTACCTGGAGAACTTCCTTCATCATTCTCCACCTGGGCACCACCCATCAAATTGCCAGCCTCCTGGCAGCTCAGTGCTAGTGCTGGGTCAGCTCAGCTCTGCCACCTAGTCTCTGTGGCTAACCTGCAAAGTGCTGGTAATGGGGATCTGCAGCATCACCTGCAGTTCACTTGAGACACAGTGTATAGTACTTCAGCCACACTGACAGGGTGTGATCTGAGCCTAAATAGTAAGAAAACATGTCACCAGTTGACCACTTTTTTGCGCTAGCAGATTGGTTATAGCCTGCAGGTTGTCTGTTAAGGGCTTTGCCAGGTGTCACTAACGTGAACTATCACTGACACCTTATACTCAGTTTATTAGTCAGTGTTGACAACATAAAATCCAACAGCAATGCTCCTGAAGAAGAGGGACTGTACCAAGAACACAGTATCTACTACCAAGGACACAGAACTTCAGCAATTTTGGAAGTGGATTAAAGCTGAGATATCACAGCTCTTTAAGGCCTATGGCACTGGGCACACAGAGATCCCGTTCCGAGTCTCTATAAATCATACAAGAGTTGCAACACAAGTTGGCTAAGGCTTGTGGTAAAGCAAGAACTCTGAAGTTTTGGAAAACCTAATTTAACCCACTACTTGAAGTTTGTTGATGCATCTTAAAAGTGTGTTTCATAACACACAGCTTCTAAGAAGCAAAGCATGGAAAAGAAAAATAAGCAGATTTCCACTATAACAGGACGTGGCCTGTCTCCTCTGTCCCACAGGACTGCGTATTGTTCATCTGTATACAATCTACAAATCACTCTTCACCATTAGGGACAGCTAAATTAGTTGGTATTTCAAAAGAAATACTGCTCTAACAAACTGCTCTAACAGACAAGTCGTGTTGGTGCCACAAAACACCATACACTGCTCCGATTTATATGGATCATCCACAGAAGCTGCATCTCATCAGGGCTAACTAAACCATGCTCCAATCCCCCTCCATTTGCTCATGTGATTTTTTTTTTTCTAGGTCATCAGCTTAGCTTAAGCTATGCAGTAGATCAAATTTCACTCCAAATACCTTAAGTTCATTCCTCAAAAAAGGCTGCAGATTTGTACTTCACCACAGCCAATCCCGAGTGACTGATTCATTTTTTTGACACAGCCATCATAACTGGAAGTAGAACAATAACCTTTATGCAGAGTTAGCTCTCACTAAGAAAAAAAAACCAAATAAATTAACATAAAAAAAGGTTTTTTTTCTAGCCTGTATGAATCAAAAAGGTGGGGAAGGAAAAAATACATATGGAAAGTGAAGATTAAAAATGACCCCAGAATTAATGCTTTTGATTTAAATAGTAAGTAGGATTTTCAGAACAAGAGAGGAAGAACCCCCAAAGGCTAAGAGGAATTGAACTGCAGGTACAAAATTCAAACACCTTGTTATACTCGGTCTGGGAATACTTCATAAATATCAAGAACTTGAAGGGTATGGAAACTGCAGAGATGTCATTTAAACAGCCTTTGCTATTAGCAAAAGGCAGCAGACCTGGACAACCATCAGACCTCTGCAGAGCACAAGGCTAACACATATCGCTGAGGATTAGAGAATGGAGAAAGTGAAAAGTGGGATAAAACAAGACTTGGATTTACCCAGAAGCAGATCACTCCAAGCTAATCTTCTCTCTTTAGTAAAACGATTCAGTTTTCCTCATTAGACAAGATGTTGTTATCTGGATCTCCATAAATGCGATAACATGCTAACATGAGAAGTTAAGATGGAGAAGCTGGAGTAGGACAAGCCACATGCAAAGATAAAGTCTGAGTCTAGAGAAAGGTTACTTAGGATGTGATGCCTCCACAAAACCAATTTTGTACAGGAATAACAAAATTAGGGCCTGTTACCAATATGAAAACAGATTAGATCTCCTAAAAGATCTTGAGAACTAAAGCAGCAGATCTAAGATGAAAACATCTTCATGTTCAAAACGTGAAAACTCCTTTGTGTTTTCAAGGAAGCGCAAGCTAAGCGCAAGCTAAGCACTTTATAGCATGTTTGGGGTCAAATAAGAATTAGCAGAATGTGAATCAAAGATAATCAAGAAGAAAGGCTTGGGCTTATTTGTTGGTCACAGAGACTCCATCCCAAAGTGTAATCCAAGGCAGTATAAGAGGATGGTTCCAACAGAGCAAACAATTATATTCAGGTCTTGTTATACAGGGTCTATTGTTTACAAGTCTGCTTGGTCTTTGGGGAAAGTCAAACTAAATCGAGTTGAGAGAAATCACCTCACAAAATGCAAACTTGTAATTCTGTTACTTTACTTTCCTACTATGAAACATAGGAGAGAGATTCGCTGCTTCATATTCATATTGGAAGGGTAAATACTAAGGGGGAAAGCTAGAGACAACACTTACAATTCAAAGTTGTTAGATATCAAAGTCACAAGCGTCAGAAGCAGTCTTCCAAGTAGGAATAGTTTTAAGAGAAAAAAGTTATGTTTAATGATCCAGGAGACCTTCCCAGTCCTGAGCTGGAGCTCAAACAATGCAAATGTAGGAAATACAGTGCAATGGTAAAACAGGGCTCTCTCCAGATGTATACTGGCAAACAAACAATCTTGTTAACCTTATTCTGGATCCTTAGATGCTGAAGTAGACTGTTTTCTTCAGCAGAGAAAAAAAAAAAACTAGCTAAAAGAGCTAGTTTTCATTGCCAGTTCTCCTTAAAGCAGGAACCATCCTGCCACGGAAGTGGTACTCTGTACTAATCACCACAAATGACACAGAGATGATGTGGCACTGGCTGCCACATTGGAGCTTGCTCTCACCTACTGACAGAAGACGCCACATAACAGCAGGGGTAGCAAAGCAAGCAAACACGTCGTCAGTGCAGGCAAAGTGAGTGAGGTGCGGAAGGATCACTGACTGCCCACGGCATTGGCCCCACATGTACACCTGGCCGCTCTGGGTCTTGGCAGCTGACGTGTGAGCAGAGTGACAGGCTGCAATCTCCACAACCCTGAAACAGAAGAAACCTTGTAAGATACTTACAGGTATGGAATCAAGTGACTTTCCAAATGCCTCAACAAAATAACAGTCAACCAAACTACGTGTCAACACTCCCGAACTTCTTTGTCCTGCATGAATATGATACTGTTTGAATGGATCAATATTTAGAAACTGTAATGCCATTTTGAGATTGCTTGTAGATTTTATTGTAATCAGATATTGCTCTAATTATGTCATTCTCATCAGTTGACATTCCTCCTTATCTTCTATAACCACGGGAAAGGGATGAAGCAAAACAAAGTTTTTGTTTTCCCCTTTAAAACCAAGGTACATCAGACACTTATTCTCAGGAAGAAATGCTTATGGAGCTTATGAAACTTCCAGTTAGGGAACAGGCAGGGAAGTTATACTGCTGAGATTTTTGCAGAGCATTTTTCAGAACTTCTTTCAAACAGATGTTGTAAAAATTCTCTCATTTTGAGATTTAGATCCTATGCATTTTTCAATAAGTTCTTTATTAAGAAACCCTTCTACCCTGCCTTTAATCTGCTTCTTGTGTGTAGACAGAGATCTGACATACTGCCTGTATCTCTGACTTCTTATTTTGCTGTTAGTTTCCTTTCCTCAACACTGAGATTCAGCATGGAACACAGACAGTTCTTCATTTGAGGAGAGGTGAAGACACGAACTCAACTCTACATTCTTGAAGAGCTATGGTTGTTTTATAAATAAAGTCTACATAGTATTTTCACCCACCTCACATACTTCCTTAAAATATCAGAGCTGTTGGCACACTTACCTATTCTGTTCTCCCTATCTTGCTATCTGAAACACTACAAGAACTGAGAAGAATCACCCTTCCGTTAAAAGGACTGCAAGGACGTTTCCAGTGTCTCTGTTCACACGATAAGCAAAAACCCAGGGAAGTTCCAGCATTAGTTCAAAATAAAAGCTATGCTTTCCTGTTTTTCCTCCATGCTAAAAATGCATCAGAGGATTTCATGCTTTTGTGCCAGAAACAGATCAACTGGGACAAATAAAGGTGTTTCCAAGCAGTCTAAGAATATACATATCAAAATGTTTATTTCTTTACAGAACAATATGCATAAAGAGTTAGCTTCTTAGGCAAAAAACTTGTTTAGCACGAAGCCCACATTTTAAATGTAAAAATTATTTCAAGGTAAAACACAGAAAGAATCTACAATCACTTTCAGTATATGAATCAATAATTTCTGGCAGATAAAAGACTAATGGGTTGTTTTATGCCATTATTAACTTATGAACCTCTATGTAACACTGAGATCTTCCAGCACCTCTGCATGAGACACCATAAAGTAATTATTTTAGGGACAACTTATTGTCCATCATAGCTAGCCACCTAAACTACTTCCTTCCCCAAACTTTCTTTCCTTAGCAGAACAGATTCTTATTTTTATAACTACACTATACTTAAGAAGCATAGTAGAACATATACCATTGCACATGTATAGTACATATACAGTATACGTACAGGATAACATGTTACGCATACACTTAACATCAAAATTCAGGAAGCTGACCCTCATAACTGTTCCGCTAAGGTAATGCAAAATAAAGTCTAGAAGTTCCTTACAAGCCACATGTGCAATATTCTTCAAGACAGTATCAAGTGCCACCTCCTAAGGAACTGTCACCAGCATTACATCTAAATGACAGAAGAGTCATATAAATGAAAGGACCAGGAAAAGCAGCATTAATATGCTTCATGGGAAATGACAGCTCACCCACTTGTACCGCTGTTTCCAAGAGAGCCAAGTCAAGCAAGATGAGTAAGTTCAAGTGACTTCTCTCTCCCTTAGATTCAAGCAGAAGTTCTATGATATGTTCTCCCTCCTTTAGTCATTGAACAAGTGCCAGTTTTATTATAATCCCATGCCTGAGTTCACATACAATTCTAAATGCAACAGTACCTCTTAGTTCACTCAAGAAATAAATCGCTAAAAAAAGCAAGTTGATCTATTTGCAAACATGCACATTTCTCTTCCAGTCCTTTTTTTAAGAAGATTTCATTTTGCTTAGCTAGTGTCAGTTCCTTCACAGACAAGTCAGCCTCAATTCAATGGTTTCTATCTATTGTGATGGTTCCTTTCTTCTTTCCCCCACCCATTTTTTTAAGCTCTTAAATAATCTCAGTATTGTGCAGCTTTTAATTTAAGGGTAGTGTGAGAAACACAAAAATATTGGAATGACTTCCCAGAAAGACAGTTCAGAAATGGAGGAGAAAAAACAAACACGACTGTTTCCTAGTTAAGAGGAGAATACAAGTTAAGACATTTATGGGCTAAGGAATTTATAGACTAAGAGGTTTCCAAACTGAGGTACATTAATCTATAGGTGTACACATGGGTCCAGAGAATGGGACTGAGGTCCGTGTTTGTAGGTCAACAGCAGAAAAGCCATCCTAAATATGAGGATTACAAGCGTGCTGAAAGAGGGTGGACAAGGGTTAGGGTTATTCTTTTAGGAGTCTAGAAAGCTAAGAAACTACAAACTACTGACTGGTACCACTGATAAAAGTAGTATTATCTGCCCTTAGCTCTAGCAACCTTGCAAATCGAGTTCTGTTTTCATGATTGGCTATTGTCAGCCTTTCAGAAAATTGTTTTTTTTCCTCACAGGTGGTGCTTCCTTCACCCCTCCTTTTTTCTGTTTATGTCGGCCTCAATACAGTTTAAAAGCTTGACTTACCAATTTCATAGCTCCAAATTTTTAACTGAAGGGACCATATTTAGAATAGCCTAACACTTAGTCATTCATTATCTTTCGGTACTGGGTAAATACAAAATATGTTTACTTTCAGTAATCATTACAGATAGCAAAAAGCATTCAGTCTATAGTAAACAGTAAGTTACCATCCTTTCCTATGCTTTTAACATTAGCAATAGAAAAACAATCCACCAAGCCCTAAACATGCATGCTTCCAGTGCTAGAGGCTGCGTAACACATGCTCAGACTTATCAATCCAGAAACAGCTTCAGCAAAATTACCTTTCTTTTTCCATCATGATCTGCACTGGGCTTAGCTGGTTACTTTTATTGCCAGTTCCCAGCTGCCCGTAAGTGTTAGCTCCCCAGGCATAGAGCAAACCCTCATCTGTTAGTGCTAGTGTGTGCGCATAGCCACAGGCAATCTGTAAGTAAATGTATAAGCATTACTACTAAACAAAACAGAGATGAGAAACAAAATTATCACACACATTACCTTAGTCTAGATGATGTTAAGTATCTCAGGCATTCTTCATTTAGAACTAGAATGTGTTATTTCTCAGTACTTAAAGCTAACACAAAACATGTTAACTGTAAGTACTGGAAAAGCCCCAACTTTATTAATTTAGCATTCATTGGTTACTCCTAAATAATTTACTGTACTCTTGCAAAGTCTCCCTAGCCTTTACTTGCTTTCAGTTGCAGACTCTTCACACGAAGAACAGCAAACTTCATCATCACATCTTGCAACTCTGAAATACTTTGAGAATTCGATATTTTGAATACTTTACAAACTATGAGAGCTGCAGTTCAACAGCCAACAACCATTCAACCCAAGTTATCACATGAAACTCCACAGAACCTTAGCAAAAACCTAGGCAATCCCAATTTTCAGTTTCATTTCTTTAGCTAGGAAAAAAAGAAACCAAAACAACAACCAAACCCACACCCACGAGTCTCATTTTCCCTCTCCCCTCGCTTCTGAAGGGCTAATTAGGATATTAATGTAGAGTTTAATTTTAACACCTTGGTTTTCTTGTTCCTTTCGTTTCTTGTCTTTGCCTATTTAATTTCATTCATTCAGCTTTGTAACAAAGATGCAATTTGTATCTGTAGCATAATTTACTTATAGTTACACTAGCTAACTTTAAATCATTCCGAATATTTATAAAAGCAAGTATTTTACAGCTTACTTGCATTTTTTATAAACCTAATATAATTTATAGGAGCTAAAAGCAAAAAGAAAAAAATCTGTATATGAACTGTGAAATCTAGAAGCAGGTATAAGATTCCAAAGATACAGTTTTAGCAGTTGCTAGCAACACAAACACATTTTCATTTCCATGTTGGACATACCTGGAGTATACACACACCATGTAACGCTGCCACTCTGCATGGTGTCAGTTGATTGCCGTTGTTTCCAAGACCTAGCTGACCATTACCATTGTAACCCCAGCCATAAACCTGATTGCAAAATGAAAACAAAATTAAGCCACTCCTGTGTAGAAGTATAGAACATTTACAACTTAGTATCAAGCACAAGTCAAACAAGTACATCTTAAAAAACTGTACGCTATTTCAAGAGCAATACAGAGAAGGCTGAAAGATATTAAATATACTGCAATGAATGACTGCATTCAACTTTTCAATCCTGCATTTGCCTTCTAAAGAAGCTTTCTAAAATATATTTGCCTTTGAAGTACTAGGAATTTTGCAATAAACTTACAGTACACCAAAACCTCTGCCATAACGTAACATGTGAGTTTACCTGGGTGAGACCTGTATAGCTGGCATTAAATAATTCACAGCAACTGTTGGGACTTCCAGGAAAGAAAAGTGGCTAGGTGACAGAGTAATACTAACTTATTACATACAGTAGACTAACATTCTAGACATTCCTTTCTCCTTATTACTTTTTCTTTTTTTAAAGAAAACAAGAAATTAAGTTATTCTGATCGGCTGATTAGCTATTGGATTAGTTTAAACTGAAGTTCCCAGTTTAGCTCTCATTTTTCCTTTAGTTTTGTTATGGTGGACATATCAAGACAAAAGTATATATATATATACAGTGAAAGCTCATCTCAACCTCAGGGACTTTTACAGTCCCTCCAGTCATGAGGAAATGCTACACCCCGAGTTTGGTAAAATGTAGTAAAATTGAGGTTACAGTTCATACCTAGAAGCAAGATAGCACCACAAACTCATGTGAAACAGACAGTTGCACAATACTAGGGCGATGTTCAAAAGCTTGGTTTGGTTTTGTTGCTAGCAATTAAGCAATGTGTTTAAAAACCATGATCAGTCAGTGTATTCTTGCAGATTAACTATTTAATTGTGCACGCAAAAAATCTAATTAAGACATATGTTAAACAATCTATTGAAATAAGGAAGACAGACATGCTTAATACAACTGTTCAAATTCTTGCAGTTGCAGACTCAGTAAGAATTATGTTCCAGTACAGTCTTTGCCATAAGGATCGTTTAGTGTAAAGACAGCATCTCTTGTTAATTGCAGAGTTTTCCTTAAATTGGTCTCACAGGAAGATATCAATATAACTCCATATAACTCTATCAATATAACTTGAGCACTTCATGTCAACATTTCTCCATGTTCAGACATTAACCTCTTAAGTTTGGGTAACAGAGACAGAATGCGAGAATGCAGCAATCCTTACCTCACCATTGTTTACTACAGCCATGGAGGAGGTCTGACCACAAGCAATGCCAACTACCATTTTACCCTGTAAACAGTTCGAAACTCTGCGAGGAGTTGGCTGGTTTGCTGTAGATCCAGATCCAACTTGACCACAGTTATTATAGCCCCAAGCGTACAGCTGTCCATAAAAATAAACAAACAAAAAACTGCAGTTTAAACCTTAATGATAGCAATAAATTATAATCTTGCTGTAGTCAGCATCAGACTGGGTAAACTATCCCATTTAATGAGCTAAAGTGCTTAAAATTGTTTCCACAACTAAGAACAACAATAGGACTGATCTAGCAAATATGAACATAGCACTTCTTTCAGCTTCTTGCTACAGAACTGGAGCATCTGACTACAAGAGAAAACAAAAGGAACATATTTCCATATGAAATATAAGTTATACTACAAGACAAAGAGCATAGTGAGTGGACTGTCTTTATACTTCCATGATGTTGGAAAAAGGAATGCAAGCTGGAATGTTACTTGTTTCCCACACAAGCTGAACTCCCCAATTTACAGCTACTTAGTTTTATTCACAGAACTCTAAACCAGGTTATTACTGGACACTCATCATAAATCTTTTTTATCCTTCCAGAGCTGTGAAAGGAGATTGTTTTTTCAACCCATGTTTCACAATAGTAAAACTCTGTTACACAATAGCCTTAACAAAAAAGCACCATCTCTGACAGTTCAAATTTTGCCCATGCCAAACTAATGATAAAAACAAAAATATTGGTTCCTTTCATCTGAAAGTCCAGAAGACAGGGAAGTAGTTTGCTATTAAAAAAAAAATATCTACAGTTTTCTATCTTCAGTTCCTTCAATTTTTATTACATGCATACACACCCATAGCTTGGCATCAAACTATTTATGATAGTTAATCCTCTGATTCTTCACCCAGTTAAAAAGTTTGTCCTCTTGGAAATACCCAGCCACAGACATGCTAGTCAGTAAAAGCACACTGACACAGATACCCCAATGTGAAGTCTACACATCCTTTGGTGCCAGCAGCCTCCTGTTTACTGCAGCACCAAACCAAAAGTCAGTCATTAGAAACAAAACCCACACACACACACAAAAAAAAAACCCCCGAAAAACCCAAAACACACCAACCAAAAAACTCCCACCAAAGGCAAGAACAAAAAAACCTCCCACCAACACAACCTATTTACCATGTCTAATATGAACAAAAGAAAGCATTAGTCCTTTGCTTTTTTTTTTTTTAACTTGTATTTGCTGGATCTTTGATTCCCACTGAATATTTGAAGATGCTCTATAAAATATCTTAATTCCAATAACACGGGAAAAAATTAAGGTTGAGAATCTCAGAAGGTAGATCAAAACACCAGAGCTAATCAGTTTCCTTTCTCAGAGAAGCATGAACATCTGCAGTCCTATCGTTATTTTTTTTTAAATTTGCACAGCATTAAAATTGCACTGAGCCAACTGTACAAATCAATTATGCCAAGTATTTCCACGGATACTTCCAACTTCATTGCCTCCCTGTGCTGGTTTTGGCTGGGGTCGAGTTAATTTTCTTTAGAGTAGCTAATATGGGGCTGTGGTTTGGATTTGTGCTGGAAACAGTGTTGACAACACAGGGATGTTTTAGTTGTTGCTGAGCAGTGCTTACACAGAGTCAAGGCCGTTTCCGCTTCTCACCCCACCCCACCAGCGAGCAGGCTGGGGGTGCACAAGGAGTTGGGAGGGGACACGGCTGGGACAGCTGACCCCAACTGACCAAAGGGATATTCCATACCATATGATGTCATGCTCAGCATGTACAGCTGTGGGAAGAAGGAGGAAGGGAGGGACATTTGGACCAATGACCTTTGTCATCCCAAGTAACTGGTATCTGCGATGGAGCCCTGCTCTCCTGGAGATGGCTGAACACCTGCCTGCCGATGGGAAGGAGTGAGTGAATTCCTTGTTTTACTTTGCTTGCGTGCACGGCTTTTGCTTTACCTATTAAACAAGGTAGGCTAGGGATGGATTTATAGCACATTAACTAGCAACAATGGTGAGCAAGCTGCTAGTATCAGCTCCACGGTAAATACAAAGAAACTTGCCTGCTTCCATTGAGATTTCAAGCATGTTACATTTATTACAAGAGACAGCATGGTCATCGCAGGCAGCTACCACACAGCAGCTGGCACCACTAGGTTAACTAATACATGAATGTCCTCGCCTTCCCACATGCAAACCAAATTTTATAGATTAACCAAGTCAAAGGTGGCAGCATGAAGATCTTTCCTAAGTGTGGGTTCTCCTTTCAGACAACACAGATCACTTAAATTAATTCAATGTCTCTTTCCTACCCTCAAAATACTGATTTGCTACTTTGTATTACAGTTGCACTATGACTCCATACTGAAACATATCACAGACATGCTCAGATTACCAGTATGGAAAGAACTGTAGTTTCCATTTTTATTGTTAGGAAGGTTTTAAAATTAGAACTCTTTTGTTAAAGCAGAGCTGAAACCAGGCTTTCCTCCCTATGGTAACACTCAAATCAGATACACACACACTCAAATCTGACTAACTGGAAACTAGTTGTTCATGTTTCCCATGACACATAGCCTTAAGCCATGTCAACAAATAGCATAAAGGAGACTTGGATAGGAACCAAGTGCTCTTTCATTAGCTACACAAAGGTATTCAGAGGTGCGCAGAGCAACATTCTTTCACAGTACCAGTGTGGAAATCATGAAGACTACAAGAAACAGACTGAAGGATAACCAGTGAATACAAACAACTCAATATACCTCTTAAATAACAGAATTGCAAGCAAATAACAAGGTCACATTTTGCACTTTACAAACCATTCTTCCACCTCTAAGTGGCACACCTTTCTGGTCTCATCCCTGTGAGACATACAACAAATGAAAGACAGAAGTTTACTAGCCTTTTATTTCCTTGGTTTTGGGGTTGGGTTGGGGTTTGTTTTTTGTTGTGGTTTTGGGGTTGGTTTGTTTTTTTTTTTCTTTGGGGGGGGTGTTTTGGTTTTTTGTTTTGGGTTTGGTTTTGTGGGTTTTTTTTTTGGTTGTTTTTTTTTTTTTTTTTTTTGAGTTTTCTTCAGAGTAGGCTTGAAAACAAGGACACCCTAGTTTAAGGCAGCAGGAGAAAAGGTTATGTTGTAACTACACTGTAGAGAACAAAAAAAGAACTTCAGACTGCAAGGTCACCTGCACTATTCACTTCAAGAAGTAGATTAAGAGATTTGAACTGGTTTCAACTTACATCCCCATCAAACGACAGCGCCATGGAATGATGAGAACCACAAGCTACTTCCACCACTTTCTTTATTAAGAGATTTGTGCAAACTTGAACAGGAGTAATGCCCTGATTGGTTGTGCCATTCCCAAGCTGGCTGTAACCATTATGTCCCCAAGCATACACTTCACCATCTGCAAAAATATTTAAGTTTGTGATAAAAACCACCAAAAATTCCAAGGAAGTTAAGATAGATAGAATTCTAAGAGATTAGCAAATGCCAACATGAAAGTGAAAGGACATTAACAAATAGTGAAACTATTACAAGAATCATCTTGTATAAAAAAATTATATACTTTGTATACAACTATTTTAATACATATATCACAGTGTAACCTCTAGATTTATTGTGGAAATACATGGAAGTACACAGGTAGACTGAGTATGTCATAAATGATAGAGTAAAACTCTACAGTTGCAACATAATGGAAATGTAACAGAAACTTACTTTACGCATTACAGAATACATTTAGTTCCACTTAAGACCAATGAGAATCCCTTAGTGTACATTACCTGATTAACAAGTTAATACAATTACACCTTAGTCCATTCTTGTTAAATGCAAGTGGAACTTAAAATCTGTAACTTATGTTTCTATACTAAATGTTAATATTCTACCTTCAGTGCAAAGTACAACATGGGGTCCACTTCCATAACTGAGACTGGAAATCTTTTTTCCACATAAGGCTTCTAATTTCTTTGGTATTATTGTGCTCTGATTATCTCCTGTTCCCAAACAATTACTGCAATTCAGTCCAAAAACGAATACCTGAAAAACAGAGGAATATTCATTTCAAGCGATTCATACTCAAGTATGCACCAATGTGGTAATATCCAGGTCTTCATAAAGCCAGGACAAGAGTTTTGCCATTGACTCCTGAGGGGCAGAGATTTCCTTCATGGAAGTTTAACAAGCTCAAGAGCCAGCACGGGACACTTTGTATGTTAACTGATGAGTCTGAATTCTTCAGATCCGTGCAGGCCTGGAAACTAGGCTTCTCATTTGCAGGAAATGCACTATAAAAAGTATTAAACTGTGAAAGACACCACCTTCTATGAAAGGCAGTTTGTAGAGCAGCCACAGCTGTACTGTGAGAGGCTCATCCTACAGGCAGCTTTGATAGGGTTAGGGACAGAAAAAAATCCTACTCTACCCAGTCTTACAGGAAATCCTCCCATTAATACCTCCCAGAACATCTGGCTTGTTTTCTTTTAGCAGTACAATGCTAACTCACATTGAGTTTCTGAATCATAGAAATCCACAGATAATCTTCTGCTATATTGTTACTTAGTAAGCCATAACCTCACTTTTACCTCTTCATACCTGGAGTG
This sequence comes from Sula dactylatra, assembly GCA_013389905.1. NCBI lineage: Eukaryota > Metazoa > Chordata > Aves > Suliformes > Sulidae > Sula > Sula dactylatra. The sequence continues at coordinate 267,691 of WEKW01008327.1, forward strand.
CTCAGCGCTTGCACTTTGTTTCAAGCTACCACAACCTCTTCCAAAATCTGACTGCCCTCAAAAGTGCATGTAATCCATCCTGGCCTTTATAATTCGTAAGTTTTCTAAATACTCCACCTATATTACCCCCATACAAGACAAAAAAAAACCCCCAAAAAACAAAAAAACCCAACCAAACCCCCCCCAAAAAAAACAAACCCCAAAAAACTTACAAGTTACATCCA
>WEKW01008328.1:0-10624 GCA_013389905.1 Sula dactylatra
TTTTCACTGGTAGTTGAACCCACAAAAAGACATACATGGATGAAATTTTGTGTTTGCATGCTAAGTGCTTTGTACTGAGAAAAGTTTGAAATTATTTCCTGAGTAACTGAAACATCTCCTTTTTTTAGTGTTGCTATTACTCTGTTCATCTTTTGTCCTTCCAACTTTTCTAATTAGTTAAGTAGATCAATTTCATCTTTTGAATATGGATACACATGTGTATCAACTTCAAAACTTCAATTTTATCCTCAAGGTCTTACAATACACTTTCTTCTTTATCTTAGTTTCAGCTTCTTCCTCTCAATTCACACACTATATTACTGCCTACTTCTCTCTTCTCCTGTTCTGTTTCTTCTGTTAAACTTCTTCCCACATTTGGAACAAGTTTCTACCCTGAAAACCGGGAACAATCAATGGTTTGTTTCAACAATCCCTGTAATTCTCACGTTTGCAAAGTCTTTCTATTAATCTCAGTTTAGTCTCCATATTAATTAATTTGAAGACACAGAGTTACACACATGTGCACATATGTTTCTTTGTGATTTAAGAATCTCACTGCAGAAGCATGTTTGAGTGTGACAAATATACTCAGAATGCCTGATGTACACTGGAAAATAGAAAGCAGTCAACTTTTTTTGTCAAAGGAGATCGAAACAACGATCATGTATGCTGCTTCTCTGTATCGACACTTGTATGTCTCACTAAATGCAAAGAAAAGAAACGGATGCAGAGGAAATAAAGAGTGAGTTATTTAGTATTTCTTGTGCCTAATCACTTGTTCTTCATAACAATTCTGCAATATTTTTTGGTAAAAACTGACTTTTTTTTTCCCAAAAAATGAAAATATTAAAGGTAGTTTCTCCTCCTCCATCCCTTCCATTAATAATGAAATAGCAAGGAAGTTTCTGGATGAATAGATAGAATATAAATTATTTCTTAAAAATCATAAACATGCACCACATAATTCAAAAGGCACTGTAAAAGTATCAATATAATTTAGCATAAAGTGATCACCTGCATATAAACTATTCCTCAAAGATCAACAGGAGACAGAAAGAAGGGGGGCAGCTACTTTGAATTTCATTTAATAAAAGAAATTAATTAGAAAGATACAACAAAGGTTATTTTGCGTATGGTCCATGAAACCATGGTTATAGATCCTTTTAATACAATTTAAAAGAAAATCCATTATTTAATTAGGAGATATGAAATTACTTTTCCTTAAAATTTCTAGTTTTCTAAATACTGTGTTTATAAAGCCTAACAGAGTGCCTCACTGAGTCTCCTTCTGACTAAGAGTCAGAAATTAATAACACTGGTGCAGGTTTGGTTTACTTACAGTAAATGTAAAGTCTCCAATGTGCTACACTGCAATTTAGTATTCTTAGGAAAGACTTTTTTGGAGACTTATGATCTCTTTTTTACAAGCTTCTGCCCACAGTCCTTGACAGAGTATTTTGCAAACAAGAAAATTTTGTATTTTTTAATATCTGATAGAACAAGTTTAAGTGGCTCTGTTTAGATTCTGAACCAGTAAATAATTATAGACCCTGTGTGTCTTTGACGGAGAAATAACACTCATCTTGAAGTCGCTGGGAATACTTTCATGCTTAAAGATATACTGAAGTGTATTCCTATTCGAGGATCTTGAGTTGCAGTCTTTCTATGGAAGAGAACAAACCTTCAAATTGCTGTCAGAAAAAGTTTGACTTCCTATCAGATCTTTTACTGATATTACATTTAAATTAAATCCTAACTGTGATTGTTTTGTAATATAAGTAATATTACACTTAAAAGACATTTAAATAATACAAAAATTGCAGACATTAGAGTTCATCTTTACAAAATGTTAACACCAGGACACGCACATTAGGGTTGCAAACACTTGTTCAGAAAAGTAACTTTCATTATAAAAGTGTAGTTTGTGATCAAGTGAAAACTCTAGATGTTTCATTCAAAATTTTTTCAATTTAAGCTACATTTAATTTTTAAACAAGAGTTTCTAAATATGCATCCAGAAGAGACTGATTTAGTTTCAGATCAAGCTAAATCTTCTATTTGATCCCAAATAAATTTGACAGTGAAACCATTTTTCTTATAGCTCTGTGTAGAATGAATTCTTATGAAGTCCTGCTTTCAAGATCTTGGGCCTTTCTTTCACTTTGGACTTCAATATCATTTGAAACAGTACCAAGCAGAGCACAAAGAACCACCTAAAACAGGGCCTAGGTAAACCTTTGCAGAGGTAGTTATTGCTCATCTTGGGTAGCATGTTATCTGTCATGGGCATTTTCTCAACCATAGTCTTATGCCCAATGGGCTTGAAAACTAAAAGTCTGCTTGAGTTTTCTTCCTACCCCAAAAGACAGTTTGGCTTAAGAAATAGCATGTTTCACTCAAGGAGGACTGAAGAATTTGGTACCCATAGAATATAGAGAAGATACACAGAGTATGCAATACATATAAACATGTGGGTTTGGAGACCTTGTCCTGCAAGGAGAGACTGTGGGACTAAGGCTGGTTCAACCAGGAGAAGGAATGGCTTCTGAGGCACCCAACAATATGCCCAGCACTGACGGGGGCGGGGATAGGAGGGGATGGAGAAGACACAGCTAAGATTTTCACAGCAGTGTGTGGTGGGAGGGCAAAAGATGGCAGCACAAGTTGAATCATGGGAGGCTCAGGCTGGAGATAAGAAGCCTTTTCCCCATGCAGACAGCTCTGGGCAGGGGCTGGGGTTGGAGAACTCTCCAGGTCCCTGCCAGTCTGAATTGTCCTGTGATCCTGTGATAACTGCATTATTTTTGCAACTACCTAGCATTGTGGGTATAAATCACATTGTGTGGCACGTAGTCTGATGGACTTAAGGTTTGGGGAATCCATGCAGTAGTAGATGAAAATTTCACGTTTTAACTCTTTTTAAGTTTTGCTTTCAGCACATCCCAGTCAACAATGTGTTTCATAATCTCGAGCAGTAAGATAAACTGGATCTGACACTACAAAAAGTCACTGGAAAAAAAACCTAAAAATGGTGAAAACCAGCTCCATTTAGGCAAATAAAGGACACCACAACAGAAGTCTTCTTTGGGGGAAGGCTTCTTACCAGGCAGAATTCAAAAGTTTAAGGAGCAGGCAGTGGTGTTGCTTCATTTAAATAAAATCAGCTACCATGTAAGTGCAATAAACAGGATGAAATATTAATATAGTGATTTGTTCTGTTTTGTTTTGTTTTGTCTTTTGTGTATCTTCTTCATGTCTACTAGCACCTTTAGTGAAACAGCAAGAAAATATTTAAATTTCAATGTGCTTTACGCAACATAGAATTGTAGTACTATAGAATCATGGAATCATAGAATGGTTTGGGTTTGAAGGGATCTTTAAAGATTATCTAGTCCAACTCTTTTGCCATAGACAGCAACATCTTTCACTAGACCAACTTGCTCAGTGCCCCACCCAACCTGACCTTGAACACTTCCAGTGACAGAGCATCCACAACTTCTCCAGGCAACCCGTTCCAGTGTTTCACTACCCTCACTGTAAAAAAGTTCATCCTTAGGGCCAATCTAAATCTACCACCTTTTAGTTTAAAAATGTTGCCCCTTGTCCTGTCATTACAGGTCCTGGTCTCTCTCCATCTTTCTTATAGGCCCCCTTTAAGTACTGAAAGGTTGTAATAACTTTTCCCTGGAACCTTCTTTTCTCGAGGTTGAACAACCCCAACTCTCACAAGCCTTTCTTCACAAAGAGGTGTTTCAGCCCTTGGATCATTTTTGTGGCCCTCCTCTGGACCTGCTCCAACAGGTCCATGTCTGTCGTAAACTGGGGACCCCAGAGCTGGGTGCAGTATTCCAGGCAGGGTCTCATGATAGTAAAGTAGAGGGGCAGAATTACCTCCCTTAATAATCTGCTGGCCATGCTTTTTTTTTATGCAGCCCAGGATATGATTGCCTTTCCAAGCTGCAAGTGCACAGTGCTGGCTCATGTCCAGTTTTTCATCCACCACTATCCCTAAGTCCTTCTCCACAGGGCTGGTCTGAACCCATTCATCTCCCAGTCCGCATTGATACTGGGTACTGCCCTCTCCCACATGCAGGACCTTGTACTTTGTCTTGTTGAACTTCATGAGGTTTGCATGGGCCCACTCCTCAAGCCTGTCAAGGTCCCTCTGCATGGCATCCCTTCCCTCATGTGTACAAACTGCACCACTCAGCTTGGTGTCACCTGCAAAGCTGCTGGGGGTGCACTCAATCCCACTGTCTATGTCATTAATAAAGATGCTAAATAGTACTGGTCCCAATACGGACCCATGAGGGACACCACTTGTTACTGATCTCCATTGGACATTGAGCCATTGACTGCAACTCTTTGTATGTGGCCATCTAGACAATTCTTTATCCATTGAATAGTCCATCCATCAAACGTATCTTGCCAATTTAGAGACAAAGATGTTGTGTGGGACCATGTCAAAGGCCCTGCAGAAGTCAAGATGGATGACATCAGTTGCTCTTTCCTTATCCACCAATGCAGTCACTCCATTGTACAAGGCCGCTGGCTTAGTCAAGCAGATTTTGCCCTTTGTGAAGCCATGTTGGTGCTCTCTAATCACATCCCTGTCATCCATATGACATAGCAAAGTTTCCAGGAGGATTTGTTCCATGAGCTTCCCAGGCACAGAGGTGAGACTGACTTTCTCTTACTATAGTAATATGCTGGTGTCTGAAATTGTCTTTTTCTTTTAATACAGTGTTCTTATGACTGTGACCATAGAGAAATCTTTGCCTTCTTTACAGTATCTGCTGTCCTTTCACAATTATTACCTATCTCTAATGGCCTTTCCATTGTAGTATGTGTATTATTTTGTCAATTCTTCATTTGTTTTCAGCTTAACTTTAAGATCAATGGACTTACTTGCTAATTTGACAGGGCCATCAGTTGTTTGTGTAATTAATTAAGCCTTTTTTTTAACTCAAGCCCAACAGATCTTATTGAATTTAATTGCCACTCAATCACAGAGCAAATTCTTCCTGAAATTAAAATCCTGTTCTGCAAAGACAAACAAAGCTTCAGCTGCTTCTTTAGGTTGCTTTTTTGTCTGGCCTTGCCACTCTGAAAACAAGAAAACTGGATTTTCATCTTCACAAATCCTGATATTCTTTTTTTTTTCTTTAGTTAAACTCCTTTCAAATTGAAACACTCCTGTCTAGCACTAACAGATTAAATGGTATATAACAGACAAATCATCGCAGAGAATGCTGCTGCAATATTTCTGAACCATTCTGTAGGAGTAAATCAAGTGAAAGAAGTACTGGTATGATGTGGAGCAGGAAAAGGGCACAAAACTTTACACTTGCTTTGCTCTCTGGTTATAGTCACCAGTACTACAATCAAGAAAAGGAAAGGTCAGTATATATAATTTACATTACTTTGAATAATACTCAAGAAATATCCCACCTTTATTATGAAATTTACAAGTGAAATTAACAATTTACTCACCTCTAAAATTTTCTGAATTCTTCCAAGCTGGCAGCCATTATTCCTTTTATTCTTATTTTGATTTGTGCTGTGATGCTGGTCCCTCATGAACATGATATTGCAGAAGCATTATTGTGGACAGGATACAATCATTCTGAAATCTGAAAAAGGTGGGTTGTTAGTGGGATGGGTGGGGAAAATCTAACTGTAGCTTCATAGCCCATGCCAAAACAAGGTTGCATTGATTTCAGTGGTCACTCCACTCCTCTAACTCATTGACTTCAATCAGAGTTTTGCTTCACTAAGGTTTTTGTGATCAGATACTTCATTTGAACAAAATGGATCCATTTTTCAAATTGTCACTGTGTGCTCGGGAAGGTCAGAGCTCTATTTTGTGTACGCTAAACTAAAGAAGACTTGGGCTGTGCAAAAGAAAGTGACAATGAGAACAAGACAGAACATAAGAAGGGAGGCAGAAAGGGTGTGACAGTACTTCATTTTCCCTTTGAATTCCCAGCAAGATGTTATCAATGATCTACTCGTTTTGTTTCCACATGTTACTACCCCCTGATATTTAATGTTTTGGAGGTAGTAGAGGAAGACAACAATTTTATTTTGCTGCTTCGCCAGCTTTAGCAATTATTTTTTTATTAATGATTAAACATTGTCATTACCCATCTTAAGTCTGAAAATGTGGCCTAACAAAGCTCCAAAATCATTACACATATCTCCAAATTTTTGAAGAGTTGTTTGACACCTACAGTTCCGTTAGTGGTTGCCAAAGCCTGACAGTGACAAGGCTTCCACAGCTCCATGCCTCCAACCCCACCAGGTTGAGGGGGAAAGCTGGTGATGCTGAGCATGTAGTCTCAGTAATGCATGCACAAACACACATATAATATATGCATGTATGCACATAGACGCAGCAGGCCACACAGATCCACACAGGCAGAAACCACAGCACTCACAGACACATATAGGACTTACAACCTCATCCTTGCCAGTGGTATATAGCTCCTTGAACAAACACACACACACATATGCATGAATGTCAATCCCCTGGCAGCTGGACTTAAGCATGCAGTCTGTCCAGTACCTCCCCCTGGATCTTCCTATCTCTTTCTCTGTCACACACACATGCACACACATGTGCACACCCCCCCCCCACACCCCCCCACCACAGGTCTCTCTCTTGGCCCCCATCCCTACAGTCCCGCCAGCACTAGGCTTGGACCCCTGGTTCCTTCCGGAGCCAATCCCTCTGGGTGCCTCACCCTCACCTGGTCCTGGTCCACTCACCCTGCTCCCCATGTGGTCGGGCTGCACATTCACTAGTCATCACACACTGGCACACGCACCCATGGTGGCTCCAGTGGCTGCCACAATGGGTATACAGACCATGACCCATGGTCCCCTCCCACAGCCACGGCCTGCCCCTCCACACAGACACACAGAGGACTGGGACCTTTGCTTGGGAAACAGAAATGGAAATCAGAGAGAAGTCGGTGCAACACACCAATCGGGTGCAGGGCATGGCCCCAAAAGCACATTGGCCAGCCCCTATTCACACCTCCCCAGCCCCTTGTATCCCCTTTCCTCTGTTTTCCTATACTTCCTTCTCCTCACATCCCACAATAAGCTTTGTGCTACTCCCTGCACCTCATGAAGTGTCCCACACACGCAGGCAGTGACCCCTCAGTTTGTGATGAGACCCAGAGAGCCCCAACAGATTCATGATGCTGGGTGTTCCCCAGCCCCTGGGGCAGAGGTTCCCTGGGACACCCAGGGGAGGGCCAGGTAAGCTCTGGGGGTTGTGGCTGGGCTATTGGCAAGGCCCACCATGGTGCCTCTGGGTCCTTCATGGGTGGGGTAGCATTATCTGACCCATCATTGTTCCTCTCTGCCCCTCTGTGCTCCTTGTACAGGGCCAAGGTTTTTCACGTAACCTAAACGTTTCGAGTTAAACTTATGTAAGTATCAGAGAGATTAAGGAAGGAAAAGACCTGTTTTAATTTCCTAGGAAGGACACACCTCTGCTGAGCAATGCTTTAGACTACTTGAATTTAATCACTTACACTGGGGTCATATATGACAAATTTTTCATCACTTGCCTTAAAAAATCCTTTTGCTTTCTATTAATTTTCATGTCTCTATTATTTTATGACTATATTTTTAACTACATATTTTTAGTGTTTCATTGTTTGTTCAATGATTTTTATTGCACCATTGCAAAAATAATCTAATTTTCATAAACTTTTCTTTTTAGTTCCTCAGCTGAACTCTGTTATCTTATTCTAACAGCAGCTTTGCAAAGAATTTAATCTCTGCTATTCATACTGTTTAATAATGATAAAAAGTATATTCTTTTCTACAGGATTTTGGATAATTTCAGCTGAAAAAAGCTATTGAATGGATAGAATTGATCCACTTTATCTTCCTTGAAAAAAAAGTTTGTTCTGATTATATATGCTGAAGCAAAGGTAACTTTGATGTAAATTTTTATGTAAAAATATTTTTATTTGATTTAAATGCCAAAATATTGTCCTGGAAAAACAGTTATTTCTTCACATTCTCCGTTTTCTTCAGAAGCAGAAAATCTCTAGCTGACTTCATTTACCAAGATGTGTTGATGTGCATACAGCGCCCTCTTGATAAAGGGCAGTTATTCAACACATATGTGAACTTTAAGGTATTTTATGCCACTTTCCTGCACACTAAGTATGCATTTTCTATTTGCACCCTTCAAATTATCTACCAGATCACGATACCTTTCTCAGCCATGCAGTTATAAGGGCACATAGGCATAAAAAGAACAAATGAAGTCCACTGTAGAGCTCCTCTCTGGAAGTGGTACATGTAACTACCTCAGAATCAGTGAATTACTATAGCATTCCTTTTGCTTTGCTGTTTTTATAATGTATTTTTTTCCAGCTGCAGTTTAACAACACTAATAAATGAAGCCGGAGGACCTTTCTCTGTTTATCTCACTGGGGTGCCACTGGCATTCTAAAAAAAGCTTAACTGAGGCTCTTCCTGATTGAGGAGACTAAATCAGGCAGTCCTAACCTCATGAAACCAGTACAGAAGATTAAGCCACTACAGAAGATGAAGCCACTTGTGCACAATTAATCTTCTGGCTAAGGTTCAGAAGGACCTATACCTGGCATTTCCCACTTCCTCAGATGAATAACTCTATTATGACATTTTGTACTGACTGGATGAAACTAAGTAGACCTTCTCTGAGTCTGTGATTCAGCCTTCGGTATTTTTCTGGTGTTTTCCAAAGCACCAGCAAGGTCTCTCAAAATGTTGAGATCTCAGTCTACCGCAAAGAAAATCTGCTGGCCTCAAGAGACTCTCCAAGGAGATTATGTAGACCTTTGCAAACAGACTTATCTTGTATCTGCTTCCCACAGGCACAGCTGACTATAGTGCTGTTGTTAACTGTAAAATCTATTATGTTGACTGCCTGGTGACTACTTTGGTGGTGTTGATTATTATATATCATTAGATTTATGCACATGTATTAAATAACTGTACCAGGGCATAATATTGAACTCTTAAGAAGACAAAGCTTTTTCAAGATTTACTAGATTTTATTGTTTGCCTCCAGATCAACTATTTTTGGCCAGCAGCCTTTGAAAATATTAGAGAGTACACACCTAGAACATCAGTGAACTATTTTAGGAAATTGTTGCGCCTGCGTTTAGTGCCAAGGAAGATGACCTTTATTTTATATTTGCATGACAGTTACTCAAGAAAAACACAGACATTTCTAATTTTTGTAGGATGTTATTGGAATATTTGAGTTGTCAAAATATCAGACAGTCCTCTACTTTTTTTTTCCCATGTTTATGTACTTTATGTGTAAATGTAGTCTCTTCAGTCAACTCAAACCCTTTATGATATTTAATGGTGAATCATTTTTTCTGTTGTCCCCTGAACAGTTATTTACCCTTGCTGGCATTTTACCTTGATTTCCCATCAGTGCTGCAGATAAAGACTTACTCAGTTTTTCTGCAATCCCCTGTTCATGTGGCATTTAAAGTCTTCCAGTTCTCCTTTTAGTGGTGAAATAGTTTCCATCATCAATCTCCTCCCTTTAAGCATTGAAAGAGTACTTTATTGTTTCAGTAATTTCTTCTGCTGTTTCAATAGCTTACAGTGCAATTAAAGCTACCTCAGACAGACAGAAGGGAATTTCCATTCACATAATAGTATCTAGCCACACTATCTTCATGCCACTTCTTAACCATTACCCATATTGAGTCTAAAGCTTGCAGAATCCCAAACAGAAAGATAATCAGTCTGGGACTGCCTTAGCTGAATTAAGTTGTGACATTCTTCAGGCTCTGGAATATCACTCTTCCTGCTGTTTTGTTGCTATCATTTCCAATTCAGAGACAATAACAACTTTGCCTGGCATACACCTTCTCTGTTGCTGTTTTGGGGGATTTTTTGGTCTTTTAAAAAAATTATTGTTATTTTACATTACTTCATCAGCTTGAACTGAAGGATATACACTTGTACAGAATTTTTAGTGGTTAAAAGTAACACAATATGAAGCTTCTACCTTTTTGTGTGGTGGTTGAACTTTTAGTCCATAGCAGATACCTTCAGGTTTCACTGCTGTGCAATGCTCTTAATTGTGCAATATGTTTCTTTAAATGTTCAGTATGAAATGCTTTTATGGGTGAGTATATTTTACCTATAAGTAAACCCTCCTAGGCATTAATCTAGAAGACTCCCAACCATAAACTGACAGGTAGAACATTATTCGTCATTGAAGAATTTACTGTGTCTGGACTTTTGGTTGGCCTTACCCTATATATATTCTATCTACCAACTGCACAGCAATACAAGGAAAATGGAAAATATTCTTTTAATATCTTTGAGGGAACTTTGACTCTGAAAGTGCATAATATAAGGTCTAGACATACTTTGCATACATATCCAAAGCATTCAAGGATATCAGTGGAAGATTAGCAGAATTTATGTAGATAAGTTTCAGCATAGCTTTCCAAATAGCTATTTTTGACAAAGGTGTTAACTTTTGTCAACACTATCCAGAAAATATGTTTGGAGTTCAGTCCTGCAGGGTGTGAACACACTGGTTCTGTTACAATAAAAAAGGAAAACTCATGCTTGAAAA
>WEKW01008330.1:195-27863 GCA_013389905.1 Sula dactylatra
GTTAGTTTAATTCCTCATAACCCAAATTCATGTAACCCAAGAAATGTTCCTATCTCGGATACACCATGTTTACTAATATCCTCATATATTGGCCTAAGACGTACCACAAGAAATTTTGTCTGGCTACAAGTATGCTCCTAATATTTAAAGCTCTGCTCTCCTGAGTGTTGAGTACAGCGTTTTCACTTTCCCTAAAGAAATCATGAAAATGTTGGGAAGTGAAAGACTCATGTTGGAAACGAGGCAATTACTGAGGAAGCCCTTACGACTTGTTCTGGTAATGTCAGCTCCTCACAACTGGGCCTGCTCCTGAAAGAGTGTGTTTTCTAATACTTCTTCTGTGAATTCCTCTTTCTGATGCATCTTTCCTCTTTTCAGCTCTCCAACACTCATTTACCAGAAAAACTAATTTATTCTTATTGACTAACATCAACATTTTCATCTGAAGGCAGCTGGCAGGTCCCATTCTAATAAGGAGAAGAGTTTTTCAGTCTGCAATAATATTAGCATAGTTTGTGGACTATGAGAGACATTTAGATTATCATGTTGTTCTCAAATTCACTGGTAATTTAAGTTCTCTAAACAACATCTTAGTATGAGAAAAGTACAGAGCAAAGCAAAGCTTCAGTGGCTACCTCAAAACCAGAGAATGCCATTGTAAAAGAGTGTTAGGTATTATTGCAGTTTACAAATATTGTAAACACATGACACTGAATCAGACTGAGAGACCTTATTTATATTAAAGGATGCTACAAATGTGTTTTGGCCATGAAAAGTAGCCTCCTTAAAGAAGGTAAATCAAATATGGCAACTTGGGGGGTTCAGTATATATATTTCTCCGTGAGAATGCATTTCTCTGTGTGAAAGAGGAATAGAGAATTTTCCAGGGACATAAGGCTCATCATGGACCTCAGCAACAGAAAAGATAAACCTCCTTTGTAGTCTAGCAGGTTTATATTTTCCATCATTTATCAGTTATGGGAAGGTCTCCTGTCAGTAGTGCTGGAGCCACAGAAGACATGTCACTATTGCCCCAGGGCTGCAGTAACTGTAGTTTTTGCACAGCCCAGGAAGAAGAAAGACGCCAAGAACAGATTACCATATAACTGCTATCCATGAAATATACTGCTTTTTCCTTCAACAGTTGTCCTAACACAAACGTCTAGCATTCACTAGTCTGGTCCTCAGAGATACAGCCTCAAATCACACAATTGCAATATACTCCGTAAAACACTGAAATTAAACAAATTAAAATTACATTAAGGACAGTATACTGAATTAGTCAATCTTTTGTTTTGATCTTTAAAATTACATATACTGTAATTTATTATAGAAATATGTTCAGAAGTGCTGAGTTGAAGCTATCAGAAAGCTGATTCCCACTCTGTAATTGATCACAAATTTCTGGAAAACTATGGATGGCTCCTTTTTTTTTGCTGTGGATTTCCTAGAGTATGGTATGAAAGCAAGGAAAGGTTACTCTTCAAAAGAATTTGGAAGTGGAATACAGATTGTAATGTTTTGTTGTTTGTACATAACTAAAGAAGTGATTTCTGGAAGCATAATTTTCCTTTCAACTGCAATACAATGTTCTAGGGAGACTGGTACATTTTTCTCAGAAAGCAGTAGGAAGATTATGGGAAGAAAACAGTTCTGGTTTTTAAATTCTCCAGCATAAGGGATTTTGGGGAAAGTTCAGGAGCAGAAGGAATATTAGAAGTTGGCACTTATAGCTTAAACAGTTTCACATACGTAACATTTCCTCTGCAAAGGTACAGGAAGTGCTGCCAGCTTCTATAGTGATATTATATGAGATAACTGAGATCATTGATATCCTTCATAGAAGGCTTAAAGCTAGATTAAAATGTTTAAGAATGATAATTACATTTAAAAGGCTCATGAAATGCTTTTTCAAAAAGTCTCAGAAAGCAGACAGTAAGTAAACAAGACAAGATATTTAAGATTCCTTGTAAGGCATACATGAGTAAATATAGCTGTAAATATGATTCTGTTAATAAGAGTGTACATCAATTTCAAATCTGTCATGCACTGAGTGGGACAGACATGTACCTTAAATAAATGCTAATGTGAAAACCAGTATTTTCTATATAACACGTTACTTGCTGACCACAGCTTTTATGTTTAATACTCAACGCAAAAAAAAATGCTTGTGCTACAACCATACAATTTATCTCAGAGGCAATATTTCACATTTGCAAAGTGTTTAAAACCCATTGATTCCTAAAGAACACCTCAGTAATTAAGTAAATACTGTTTATCTTAGTTTTACAGAACTGAAGCAGAGAAGAAAAATGATTTGTCCAGGATTTCACAGTTAATCAATAACAGTTAATTAATTAAACAATATATATTATTGTTTCTTGCTTACAATTCTAATGTAAATGTACTCTACCAGTAAAGTCATCATTAATACCAAACAAAACAATGAAAAAATACTGCTGATCTACTAGAACTGAATCTGACAATCTCTTTACATGCTTCTTTCGTCACAGAAGACAACCTTGATTAAACAGTTACTCCTGTTGGTATTACCACATGCTAATCCCGAAGAAATATGAAATCTAGGGGAATATGTTTAAGTAAATGAAAAATAGTTTCATTTAACACCAAAACCACATAGAAAAGCAGACTCATACATAAAAGCTTTAGCCAGGAAAGGCTAAAACTCAAGACTTCCTTCATTCAACCATGCGTCCTAATCACTGAGTTTCCTTTTTTCTTTTCAATAGATTAAATTCATATTCTTCAACAAACAAATACGAAGTTTCGCCAGGGGATACGGCAAAGTAATCTTCCATGCAACAGAAACATAGAATCATTAAGGTTGGCAAACACCTCTAAAATCATCAAGTCCAACTGTCAGCCCAAGACCACCATGCCTCCTAAACTATGTTCCAGAGTGTCACATCTATACGTTTTTTGAACACCTCCAGGGATGGTGACTCCACCACCTCTCTGGGCAGACTCTTCCAATCCCAGACCACTCTTTCAGTAAAGAAATTTTTCCTAATATCCCATCTAAACCACCCCTGACACAAACTTGAGGACATTTCCTCTCATCCTATCACAAATTACTTGGAAGAAGAGATCAACACCCACCTCCCTACAACCTCCTTTCAGATAGCTGTAGAGAGCAATAAGGTCTGCCCTCAGCCTCCTCTTCTCCAGGCGAAACAATCCCAGATCCCTCAGCCACACCTCAGAAGATTTGTGCTCTAGCCCCCTCAAAAGCTTCGTTGCCCTTCTTTGAACTCAGTGCAGACTCAGCAACTCAATGTCCATCTTGCACTGAGGGGTCCAAAACTGAACTCAGTATTTAAGGTGCAGCCTCACCAGTGCCAAGTACAGCGGCACAATGACTTCCCTGCTCCTGCTGGCAACACTATTCCTGATACAAGCCAGGATGCTGTTGGCCGCCTTGGCCACCTGGGCACACTGCTGGCTCATGTTCAGCCAGCTGTCAACCAGCACCCCCAGGTCCTTTTCTGCTGCGCAGCTTTCCAGCCACTCTTCCCCAAGCCTGTAGCGTTGCATGGGGTTGTTGTGACCCAAGTGCAGGACCCAGCACTTGGCCTTGTTGAACTTCCTACAACTGACCTCAGCTCATTGATCCAGCCTGTCCAGATCCCTCTGTAGAGCCTTCCTACCTGTGAGCAGATCAACACTCCTGCCCAGTGTGGTGTCATCTGCAAACTTACTAATGGTACACTCAATCTCCTCATCCAGATCATTGATAAAGATATTAAACAAGACTGGTCCCAGTACTGAGCCCTGGGGAACACTACATGTGACAGGCATTTAAGTTTTAATCTGCGTTTAAGTCCATTCACCAGAACTCTTTGGGCACAGCCATCCAGACAGTTTTTACCCCTCAAAGAGTACACCCATCCAAACCATAAGCAGCCAGTTTCTCCAGGAGAATGCTGTGGGAAATGGTGTCAAGACTTTACTAAAGTCTAAGTAGACAACTTCCATAGCCTTTCCCTCATCCCCTAAGCGGGTCACCTTGTTATAAGAGGAGATCACGTTACTCAAGCAGAACCTGCCTTTCCTAAACCCATGCTTGCTGGCCTGATCCCCTGGTTCTCCTGTACATTCTGCGTGATGACACTCAAGTTGATCTGCTCCATAACCTTCCCTGGTGCCAAGGTCAGGCTGACTGACCTGTAGTTCCACAGATCCTCCTTCCAGCACTTCCTCTACATCACATTTGCTAACCTCCAGTCAACTGTGACGTCACCTGTTAACCAGGACTGATGGAGAGTGGCTTGGCAAGCTCCTCTGCCAGCTCCCTTAGTACTCTCGGGTGGATCCCCATAGACTTGTGAGTGTCCAGGTGGCTCAGCAGGTAATAAACTGCTTTCTCCTGGATTATAGGGGGGCTATTCTGCTCTCCATTCTTGCCTTCCAGCTCAGGGGACTGAATACCCTGGGGATAACTGGTCTGACGGTTAAAGACTGAGGCAAAGAAGGCATTAAGTATCTCAGCCTTTTCCTCATCCTTGGTGTCAATGTTCCCCCCTGCATCAAATAGAGGATGGAGATTCTCTTTGGTTCTCTTTTTGTTGTTAATGTATTTGTAAAAACTTTTTTTGTTATCCCTTACAACAGTGGCCAGACTGAGTTCTAGCTGGGCTTTTGCCTTTCTAATTTTCTCTCTGCATGACCTAATGAGATCCCTGTACTCTTCTTGAGTTGCTTGCCCCTTCTGCCAAAAGTGGTAAACTCTCCTTTTTTTCCTGACTTCCCGCCAAAGCTCTATGGTCAGCCAGGCTGGTCATCTTCCCTGCCAGTTCATCTTGTGGCACATGGGGACAGTCTGCTCTTCTGCTTTTAAGACCTCCTTCTTGAAGAATGCCCAGCCTCCCTAGACTCCTTTGCCCTTCAGGACTTCCTCCCAAGGGACTCTGTCAACCAGGCTCCTAAACAGGCCAGAGTCTGCCTTCCAGAAGTCCAAGGTAGCTGTTCTGCTGACCCCCCTCCTTACTTCTCTTGAGAATTGAACACACTATCATTTCATGATTGCTATGCCCAAGACAGCCTCCAACCATCACACCACCCACAAGTCCTTCTCTGTTAGCAAATGACAGGTCCAGCAGGGCACCTTCCCTAGTTGGCTTGCTAACCAGCTGTATCAGGAAGTTATCTTCCGCACACTCCAGGAACCACCTAGACTGTTTCCTCTCTGCTGTATTTTATTTCCAGCAGACATCTGGTAAACTGAAGTCTCCCACAAGGGCGATTGTGAGTCTTCTCACAGCTACTTGTAGAATATTTGTCTGCCTCTTCATCCTGGTTGGGTGGTCTATAACAGACTGCCACCATGATGTCTGCCTTGTTGGCCTTCCTCCTGATCCTTACCCATAAACACTCAATCCTATCATCACCATCGTTAAGCTCTAGACAGTCCAAACACTGCCTTATATATACGGCTACCCCACTGCCTCTCCTGCCTTGCCTATCCCTTCTGAAGAGTTTATAGCCATCCATTGCAGCACACCAGTCATAAGAGTCATCCCACCATGTCTATGTTATGATGACTAAGTCATAGCTATCCTACTGCACAATGGCTTCCAGCTCCTCCTGTTTGTTGCCCATTCTGCGTACATTGATGTAGATGCACTTGAGCTGGGCTATCAGTTTCACCCCCAACCTCAGTATGCCACCCAAAGGCTCCTCCTATATCCTATAGCTTGATGATTAATATCTGCTAAATTATGTACTAATTAGCTTCTCTTCTTGAACAATTTTCTTGAAGATCAGGTCCCACAGAAGAGAGAAAAGAATATTGCATATCACCAAATACATTAGTTTCCCTAGACAAAGGCTTGATCCTGAAGATTTTTGTCACAAATACCCTTACTCATTTTAGAATCTGTTTAAATTCAAGTGAAACCATTTCCAAGAAACATTTAATCACCTGAGCTTTTGTAAAATGTCTGGAAACAGCCTTACAGTAGCAAAGTGGTGACTGACATCCCAGTGAGGATGAAGGCAAAGTTACCGTGAGGGTCATTCTAATAATCTAAATAAGCTTGTTCTCTTTTCTTTTTTTTTTTTTTTTTTTTTAAGTGTGTCTCCTTTGGGAAATTTTATTAAAAGGTGAAGTTGACAGATGGCCCTGCCTTACTTATCCAAG
Organism: Sula dactylatra; assembly: GCA_013389905.1. Lineage (NCBI taxonomy): Eukaryota > Metazoa > Chordata > Aves > Suliformes > Sulidae > Sula > Sula dactylatra. The sequence goes on from WEKW01008330.1 coordinate 6,356, forward strand.
CAACGAATGCTGTTTTATTGACCTTCTTATGACCAATGATTCAGGTTTGGCTGCCTCTAACACAAGAAACAAATGGGATGTACTCTACTGAAATTCTTCACCTCACAATTTCTGAACTTCTAAAAGTGTAATTTCATAAAGGATGCCCTTAGGTTGCTTTTTAAAAAATTGTTGTCTGCAAATTGAATTTACTAATAATTTGCTTTTCTCACATTCCTTTAGGAAATCCCTGAAATGAGAAACAGATGATAAAGCAGAAAAAGAATTATCATGAGGCATGGGAAATATCACCACATCACAGGTCCCTAGAGATATAAAAGAGAAAGACAGAAAAAAATAATCTTTACAGTCCTCAGATTTGCCAAAGGAAAATGGTGACGAGAACTCTTCTAGAATAAAGATGCAAGAAAGCTTCTTAGTCCTTTTGCTTGATATGTAACAACTCTGATTATGGAAACATAGAGAAAGAGACTCTAGATCCGTCAAGCAACAGCTCATTGCACAACAGCAAAGGGATTTATTTTCCTGAAACTGCCTGTAAATAATCTATTAACATTAGTGAACATTGAATATAATCACTGAGGACTAAAATAGTCTCTAAAAAGACCTTCTGTCACAAGACAAGTCCAATTCAGAAACAAATAATTTCAGTAAATATTAGAACAAAACAATTTCAAGATGACTTCATCTTTACAGGCAGACTTTCCTGAATGCTATTGATGTAGGTGATGTTTGACGTGATGTTTTGAATTAGACTCCATTTGTCATCAAGGCTATTTGTAATATCATAATCTCAGCAACAAAGAAAGGATTTATCTGGGATCAAGTAGTTTGCTCATTAAAACTATTTGTTTTTTGTGAGGCTTCATGTACTATTTAAATTATTAGGTCTTATATTTTAAAAATCTTAGAGATATCTGGTGTATTTATTTCAAATTGCAAAAACAGGAAATGTCAACTGAACATAGAAGGCTGAAGTAGTTTAATTTTTCCTGAAATAAATTTTAATTATTTTTATTTCTTTAAGGTGATATAGCAAAATATTAATGATATATATCATCCTTTAGCAACTGTTACTGTTAGTAAATGCTTATTTTGGGAGGGAAAGAAATGGAGACTAAATAAGCATATGGAAACCCATTTTTCTGAGGATGTATGTGAATGATTTTGTTTATATGCATATGTAGGCAGGACATAACCCATTTAATCTTGAAATTGATGTACATACAAACTTAAAACTTACATTTGCAGTATTTGAAATAGTACTTTCTCTTTTCTATATTTATGCTTTTATCATATTTATCATTAGGGAGTAAAGAAGAATGTTTCCTTTAAGCCCAATGAAGTCTTTTCTGGTTCATCTAAAAATTTGTATTCTTAGCATCTCAGACAAATACCTGAAAGCACAGAATTGTTATTCTTTCTGTCTCCAAATGGAAAATTAGCAGTTGAACTTCCAAAATAACAAAAGCAAACAAAAGCAAATTTAAAATATCTCTCTAAATCCATCTCAATTCTCAACTTTTAATTTTATACATTCAAAATTATAGCAGCTTACTGGCATACATAGAATGTATCTGCATGACAAAGTTAGGTTCTTTCCTACAAAAATACAACAGACACCTTATATTGTGATTGACAAACCTGATAAGTAAAAACTCCTGAAGGTACTCAACATAAGCAGTTCTGGGGTGGTTTCTGTAACACAGGGTGGAGCATGCAGAAATAACAGGACCCAGTAGCACGTCTGCTCTAAGAACTCTCCCACCCAAGCACAGCTACCACGTATGCTCAGATGCTGGAAATCACTCAAGTTAACTGTGGATCAAAGGCACAGCTACAGAATTTCTTATACTAAATCAGAATTTCTAATAGAAAACCTAATCAAGCAAAACCAGAACCAATTACCTCAAAAAGAATAAAAGGTTATAGCAATAGTATTAAATTAAAAAGAGCTAAACAGGCCTAAATACCAGCACACAATCATTCACATTGTTGTTAGCACAGTCCCAGGCACAGTTCTGACCCAAGCCAAACAGCAGTCTCCAAACTGTGTCTCCACACATCTCAGGGGTTAATACAGGCCAAGGAACATTCCCAGCAGGTATTGCAATGCGATCACCCTGCTCTGGAGACTGAAGAGATCTCAGCTTTATGGAAGAAGCCATATGATACCAGCTGGTGTCTAAGCCAGAGAACAGCTTTGGAAACTTTTTCTGGCAAATTTTAATATACTAATATAGTTGCAATCAGAGGTAATAAGAACTTTGAGGAATTATGAGACAGAAAAGGAAATGTGCTAGGATCCATTGTTTCCTCTTTGCAAGTCATCCTTTATAAAACAACAAAGGCTGTTTAATTAAAGCTTTGATGATCTGCACTGTCAATCTTTAACGCAGCTTTTAGCCTTGATGTTTGCTACTTCAGATTTTAAACAGTTGACTGGCCAGCTTCCTTTCCTTTCAGAGTAACAGAGATGAAAGAGATGGCTCTCTTTTGTAATCAAGAGCAACTCCACCCTTGATTTTTACATCAAAACAGTCATCTTGAGCTTCACTCAAAAATCTGCTGGAGCACAGAGAAGAGGAATAATGTGATTTCTATAAAACTTTTACTTAATTATCAAATTCACAATAGTTCTCAACACTTAAGAATATTTCTTAAAGTACAGCATCTCAGTAGACCAGAATATGTTAAGCAAGGCTTGCAAGGCTTGAGAAAAGGAATGTGATTTTATAGCTGGAAGTATGTTTTGCAAATGCCCTGAGCAGACCTTCCTTGACGTCTATGTTCTCCGTATGTTCACTGGGACAGGACCTGGACACTGCTCTGTGGGAGCTCTGCCTGCAGGACCTGACCTGTCAGCAAAACAGGAAATGACAGCAGCAAACACGCTGCCCCTTTGGCAGGTAATGCTGATGCTTTTGATGACCAGGGACATGCCACAGTACTTCTCGGTCAAGTGAGCAGATCCATCCAGGCAACCAGAAAAAAATAACTACACCAGCTGGGTAACTCTGCTGTTCTCTGAACCCCTGGATTATGACTGACAGCAACAACTTTCAGGAGAAACAGCCAGCTTACAGGTACAATTTGCTTAAAATCTAACCTTTTCCACTTCCCTGATTTAAGAAGATTTCATTGCAACCAAGCTGTTTTAGAATTATAATACACTGTGCAATTTTGCTTGTATCCTAATATATAATATAGCTTAGTGTGATAATTATGTGTGTTCCCAAAATATGACCAGTTTAAAAGTGGAATTAACAGTGCTGTTAGTTCAGCAAAACAGTACATGGGAAAAAAAGCATTAAAAGTGTTTCCTCCACTTCTTCATTAATGATTAATATACATTTTACGCTTTCATTTACCGAAGCACTGTAAAAGTGAGTTACTATTGATATTCGTCATAAATTGCTTTCCACAATAATGATATACTATATCCTTCATGATGAAGAAAAAGTATTCACGACAAGACAAAAGTCATCTAGGAACTAAAGCAAATTGTTTCATAGAAAACTGCAATATCACACACATAAAGCATTCTTAGCTATGTAATTAACTATCTAATTGAAAGTCTCAGTCAAGAAACAAATTCATTTTGCTATATCTGTGCAAAAGAGAAGCGAGTCCCCATGAATCATTAAAACACAGTATGATATAGTACTGCTTGATTCTAGTTGATATTCACCATAAATCAATAGTAGTAACCTTATTCATATACACTCAGTGTGGGTGAATCCAACGAATACAATAATTCAATGTAGGATACACAGGATATTTTATGCAAGTATTCTAAATGAAACAGATCTGCTCCCTTGGCATTCTGCCGAATCCCAGGAAAGACAGATAACTACAATCAATATGGTAAGATTAGCCCTATTCAATACAGAGAAATTTTCAATACCATTGTCCAGAAGATTAATATCTGGAGATTATTCCAGCAGTATGACAAAACCAAAGTACCAGATGTCAAGGTCTAAATAAGGACAGCAGCGTGCTTTCGGCATTACTGCTTCTGTTATTATTGATTCTTGTGAATGACAAACTTCCACAGATTTAGTTTCATTACACATGTAAACTTACAAAGCATTTACTAACACATGTATCTGTGTGAATTGCTGAGTATCTTTTCAGTCATTCACAATTTTGCACTCTATACCATTCAAAAAGTCTGTCCATTTCCTACCCATTTTCAAAAGCAATTAGTCATGTTTTGTGTATACAATATACAAGCTATATTTATCTACCAACTGTACAAAGCAGACAGCAAATATATTTGCATATTTTTCTATGACTAAGCTAGCAGATAATTTTTTTTTTACTAAAAAATGCTTTGTCAATTCCTGTGCTCCATCTTAAGTGAAGGTTGTTTATTTAAAGAATATAAAAGTAGAAAAATGTATCCTTAGTCTTCATCACATTACTTCCTTTCTAAACTGAAATAGAAATAAATTACAAAAATATAAGTAAAAAAGGAAAAGATAAAATGGGAATTAGTTACTTTCCCAATAAAATTCTTCTCTGGTTTACAAGCTACTAAGCCATTTTCACCTGAAATAATACTTCAGTTCACATCAGTACCTTTGATTTCCGGCACTTAAATCTATCTACGTACCAGAGATACAGAAAGTAGATGGTTTTGTTTCTTTTCATCTACATTTTACTTTCTCCAGAAAAAAAAAATTACATTGATAGGTACACTTATTTTCTTTATATTAGTGTCTAAGTAATTATATAGATACTGCCTGTCTTTTGGAAGTTGACTGCCTCAGTGTACTGTATTAACACTTACTAGAACAATCTTCAGTCAATAAGTATTTGATTAGAATTGAGCAGAGTGTATAAACAATATCAGGAAAATCCTCTTAGGTACTAAAAGGATACTGAAATACTTTACAAAAAGCCATTTTGCAGAACCCCTCTCCACTGAATGTATTTCATATGGTGTCCTATGCAATCTATATAAAAGAACATTGGAATCAAAATAAATAAATATGATAATTTTAAAAATTTTAAATTATTAATAATTTAAAAATTATTAGCCAAAGAAATTTTAAAACTACTCTCCACAGAAACACTTATTTTATGAAAATATCTGAATTTACATTACTATTTTGAAAGTGTTTTATTGTGTGAAACATTTAAGCAACAAGGTATTTATCTTTCTAATGAGTAATGGTACACTTGCATACAAAATACATGAAGAAGCCCCTTCTGCACAGTTTATCCACATGAACATATTTTAGCCTTGTAAATACATCTCACTGAAGGGAGTTCAGATAAATAATGTTGAATATTATAAGAATAGCAAGACAAGGTTTAGAGGGAACATGGCAATTTTATTCAAGTCTTAAATAAGCATCCTGTCACCTTAGAACTACAAAAACTTATCAAACCTATTTAATACTTACCTAGGGATCTACAGACAGTCTGTTAGCACAGAAAATAAACAGGGTATTACTGATATATTGACTGGCCTTTGCTCCCTCTTATAAAACTTTTTAAGTCCTCTGTCTCACTGTTTGTCATACCTAGATATCTAGGCCTTTGGCAGAAACAGAAAACACAAATACCAAAAACCTTTAGAAATACTATCAATTTCATATCATAATTTGAATATATTGCTGCTAGCATGCATCATATTTAAAATGCCATAATATTTGAGTAGTTTTAGAAAATGGAAAATAATTTGAAATATTTTACAATATGGAGCTTAACAAAGTTGTTTCTTACTTATAGTGCTGTGTTTTGGACCCATGGCTGCAATCTCTCCAGGGGAATACCTGTTCTGTCATGGGCTTATCCATGGCCACACGCTTCAGGGTGTCCTGCTCCCATGTGGACTCATCCACAGGTCACAGTCCCTTTGACTCGAGATCACACTGGTGTTCAAGCGTTTCCAGTACAGCAGTACAGAAACAGCAGTGATGCCCTGGCTGTCTGCCAGCCCAGGCACCTGGCCACTGTAAGCAGCAAAAGCAAAAGGCAGCCACTAATGAGCACTAGACTCTAACTCACTGTGAGGCAAGGACGCCCCATGGCAAGCACAGGAGCCTGTCAATTAATAGTTAAACAGCAATAACAGCTATAAATTTGATCTGGTACATTCCAATCAAATCTGTCGTCTTGAATCCTTTGAGCTGGTGCCACGTTGGGTGCTAAGAAGGACTGTTGTGGTGTAACCCTAGCTGGCAACTAAGCACTACTCGCTCACACCCACACAGTGGGATGGGGGAGAGGATTGGAAGGGTAAAAGCGAGAGAAAACTTGTGGGCTGAGATAAAGACAGTTTAATAGGTAAAGCAAAAGCTGCGCATGTGCAAGCAAAGCAAAACAAAACAAGGAATTCATTCACTACTTCCCATGGGCAGGCAGGTGTTCAGCCATCTCCAGGAAAGCAGGGCTCCATCACGCATAATGGTTACTTGGGAAGACAAATGCCTTCACTCTGAACGTCTCCCCCTTCCTTTTTCTTCCTTCAGCTTTTACTGCTGAGCATGATGTCACATGGTATGGGTTATCCCTTTGGTCAGTTGGGGTCAGCTGTCCCAGCTGTGTCCCCTCCCAGCTTCTTGTGCACCCCCAGCCTGCTCGCTGGTGGGGTGGAGTGAGAAGCAGAAAAAGCCTTGACTCTAAGCACTCTTTAGCAATAACGAAAACATCTCAGCACTATAAACACTGTTTTCAGCACAAATCCAAAACACAGGCCCGTACCAGCTACTATGAAGGAAATTAACAATATCCCAGCCAAAACCAGCACAATGTCCAACAGATTAAATCTGCTGGCAGATGGAAGGATTTGTTTTTTCAAATACTATTCCTTTTTTTCTTCTAATGATTACACTGCTATCAAGTTATGTTTTTAAAGTTTTTTAAAAATATTACTTACCAAAATTACTAATGCATAGTGGCATGACTTCTGGCAGAGGGGTTATGTTGCTAATTTTTATTGAAGTCTCAGTGCTCTAAAAAAGGTAAGAACTATGCAGGTATAACCAGACTTCATTTTTGTGAAGCATGGATTTTAATGCATGTAGTCATATTACTTCTGCTTAAGTTTAAATAAAGCTTTAAATTATCTCTTTGAAGCAAGCAAAACATAAGCAGAAATTTAAGGGTTTTGCTGATTCAGCAGCTGTTCCACTGTGCATAGTTTTCTCTGTTACAATCCTGATAATGATATCTTCTTGCAAAGATAAAATAATCATGGTATTTACTGAATAAACAGTATGTAGAGTACTAGTCATCTTGTATTATTACACATTTCTAGTAATAAGAAGAACTACTGTACTGTGAAACTATCCTCCCCTTTCTGTTTTCCTTATAAGACTAACACTGTAATTTTTTCAGTCACTGCACTGCAGAAGTGGTTTCACACTGAAGGTTGAGGACTACTCTTCTTCCCCCAGCATAAAGGAGGATATGACAGTGTATATGCTTGGCTTTAAAGGGGGCAAGGGGAAATGAACAAGACAAGGGGGACATTTTTATATGTACATTTCCGCCCAGATGCAGGCTGTTGATGAAAGTTGTGAGGGGAAAGTATGACCTTTTGCTTACACAAATTTTGCTTCAGTCTCTACTTCCATCCATCCCTTGCTCCAGAAGGACCTAAAATTTCCCAAAGACCAGGTAAACAAAAATACACACCCACTTGGAAATTCCTGTCATTTCATGTCTTACATTTGTCTACATAAACAGTCCATTAAATAATTACTTAGAAAGAAAAACGGGACTAGGAAAAAATGCATGTGCCTGCTGTGGTCAGTATAATAACTATTGCATATATTGAATGAGTTGAGAGAACCTGTTTAAACTTTTCCTGGAGAAAAAACATTTACTTACAGGATAGGTGTTTCAGGGAAGCACCTGTTGCAGGTACTCCATAAGTGCAACGGTAGTTACTAAAAAGCAAAACTAGATGAGCTTTTCTGGGCTATAGAAGTATACTTCATTTATGGAGGTCTATAACAATGGCTAGGTGGCATTTCAGCTGACCGCAAATATTCTGATGAAATATTTCAGAGATGGAAATCACATTTAAAATCTGTGGCTCACTCCACTCATACACAAGCTATCATATTAATATGAATGGAAAGATGAAGGGGCTTTTTCGTTAAGGTAAATTCTGTGCAGTTTACAATTTTCTTAAAAGTAGAATATTTTGACTATCAAATGTGATTGAAGATACTTGTCATATTTCTAATATAAGAGCTGCCTAATGCTATGTTTGACATAATTTTATTAAATACTTTGTATATTCAAGAGTAGCACTGATAAATACTGTAAATTTACATTCTCAACTGTTTTGCATTTCACTTAATGGTACTTAATATAATTTTGATGCTATTCAAGGAGTATGGGTGTTGCCCCTGAATAAAATTCAAATCTAGATTACAATCCACTAAGTTTACAGTAGCAGAAAAGAGTAAATATATGCTTTAGTAAATTTTTTTTTTATGTTCTCTTTGTTTGAAAATGAAAAGAAAACAAAGTAACAGATTAATGAGTTAGTTGAACATCAAGATATTTTCAGGTTTGGGTTTTTTTTTTCTGAAGGTACCTGATATTTCATCTGCTATTTTTACTTCAAATTTGTTGGAGATTTAAGCCATAATAGTCAAATATGGGGCCCAATATCACAAAGCTTATTTAATATTCAAGCTCCAAACTGTCAAAAACATCTCTAAAATGAGACAAATAATTGAGAACTGTTATTTATTTAATGTGTTTTTGTTACCTTATTTTTGAGCAACTAAGCATTTTTTTCCAGTATATATGAGGAATGGCATTTTTCTGTTTTAAAAAATGAGAACTAGTAAGATTCTGACATATCTATTTGATTCACAAAGTGAAGGCTTTAAGAAAAATACTAGATATCATTCAACTCACAACGCAGCCATAAGATCTGGAGCACTATATCTATAATAGGATTCAAAATATATTCTAATCACAGAGGAAATAATCACCCATTGGGATTCAGCTCTTACCATTGGAAATAATGCTTTTACAAGAATAGGTTGTACTGAGTCAATTACATCATACAGCATACTTGGCTCAGTTTCATATAGATTTTCACATTAAAATAAGCACTAGTTGCAGTGTCTTGATATATGCAGTCATTTGGTACTTCTTCATGGTACATGCCACAGATTGTCAAGCATTGCATAGGCCTTTCAATTTGCTCGAGGCTCTGGCTTATAGTAAATGACCATAAAAGTAAGAAAGAGAAGTCAGTAATAGTTTTATCTCAATATGAAACATGAAAGGTCATGAAATATATATTGTCGCTGATGCAAACCAGGAGAATCTCCCTGAACTTGATTTCCAGAAGAAAAGATGTCCTATGCTGCTTCCTAAATTGATGACTAGGAAAAGAAAAAATCTATTTAAAATTCATGTCCTGCACAGTCAATCAAGTCATAAGCAATACTCTCTTTTCTTAGGCAGAAAAGGAATTTTAAAGGCATCACTGAACTATGAATATCATTTTTTCTTGTCTTAGGTATCCCAACAGGCTCCAGAATTGAACTTTGCAGTACAAAACATATGCATATATATGAACATTCATCTGTCGTATGTGTTACAAATCTGAATTTCTGAGAGACTGAATAAATGGATTCTTTTTCAGCATCTCATTTTCCTTTCTATTTTGGCTTATATCACACACTGAATGTTCACTCACTTGTATTACAGCTCATATTTATTTGGCAGTATGATTAATACTTTTTAAAAAATATCAGTATATCAAAAAGAGTTTGAAATTGTTGGAAAAAGAACTTTTTTAAAGAATCACACATATTTCTCTCTAACAGTAAAAAAGGAAGGCAGGCCTGTTGAATTAAACACTTTTACCAACATAAAAGTTGGGTGGTTGGCAGATTGAGTTACAAACCAAACTAATAAGAAGCTTGAACAATAGCCATTTTGTTCCCTTTTCATAGGTTTCTTCAATCTAACAGGCATAACTTCCATAAATTAACAAGTCTCTGTGCAGAGCAGGTCACTCGGCAGTACACTTGGAACTGGATCCATTTCACCAATCTTCCAAAGAAGTAAAGTTTATGATTCTAGCCATGAACCATATCTCGTGACTCTTAAAGTTTCATCATTGCGTTTGTTTTTTCATTTCTCCCTATGTTTGTGAAGGACAAAATGTATGCTGCTTCTCGAGTCCATTCTGAAGGCACCATCATTTGAAGTGCAATCCTTGAAATGGTAAGCTAATAACCTGTTCCTTTTATACAACTCACACACTTCTTGTACTATTTCATGTTCATTATCTCATCTTGAGGACTTGTTTACTTATAAATATATATAATGTGTTCATACAAATACATAAATGTATATGGCATGCACACTTACAGTTAATGGCAAATAGAAATCCGACTCCAAATATGATGTTCAGCCAGATTTGTGTAGCCTTTACTTAGAAATTACATTTCATTCTGTGATTACAAGGAGAATGTAATCACTGCATCAATGTCATCAGAAGCAGAAGAAAGATATACTGTATAGTGAAGAGTTTACTAAAGAAAAATTAAGAGAAACTTTGGAAAACTCATTTAAAATCATAATATTTAAAAGATACAGTGATGAAACCAGTTTTTCAACTAGAGTACTAATTCTGATTATAGTTAAAAGAAGGTAACTTGACAGAAATTAGAATAAAATCTGATTTGAATGGAAAACAACCAGCCCACCATAGATTTGGCTTTCCATTAATTTTTTGCTACCGAAGTAGAGCTTAAATATCACACCTCAATCCAATAATGATTTAAAAAGAATATGACATTTAAAAAAGCAAGCTAATAGATATTTGAAGGGAGAACATCTAGAAATTTATAAGTGTTTAATAAAGTGGGATAAGTAGTTAAATATGCTACATTAATATTGATTTATTGAAAGCTTCACCAGCCAAAGTACTACTGTAGTATCAATGCATTGGGGTTTTTTGTACTCCTTATGAAAAAGACAGTGGGAATAGGACGGGCTTATGAAAGAAAAAAATCATCAACCTAAAATTTTTATTAAATCATGATTGAAGAGTTATTTTACTGCAACTAATTTACATCAGCTAAGTCTTTCCTGTTGTCTATGCAACAGCGGGTCAAGGAGAGGGGAGCGCTGCTGCAGCACACTCCCTCTGACACTCCTGGGAAGAGGACTCTTTGCAGACCTGAGAAAACAGTTTAATCACTACTATAGACTTTTGCAGAGATTTACTCCAGGCTAACTCTATCCTAGTTTGGTGGACCAACTACTTATGAACAGTTGAACAGCAGTTTAATCTGGTTAGCATCTGAAAAGAGTTTGCATGCTTTAGGAATGCTCTGAAAGGTAAGGGAAAGCTCCATACGTGTGGGCAGTACATGTGGGCAGTACGGAGAGTCATCTCAGAAGTGCACTTCTGATCCAAACTGAAATGTTCACATGCAAATTAAATACCATTTTCAAAACAAAGCAGTATTTAATCTTAATACAGCTCAGAAGATAAAAAGTAGCCGAACTAATATATTTTTAAAAGATCTGATTCCTTTTTCTACCATGGGCCTGCAGACCCAACAAAAATGGCTAGTGGGCCTCCCTGAAAAGAGGTATGGCAATTTCAATAGATTTCCAATTGATACACTTTACCTTTACAGATTATTTAATAGGGGTTAACAGAGGTCTTTCTACTGTCTGCAATCTACATAACTATTCACAAGTCCTCTTGAAACTATGTGCTTTGTGATCAGCTGCAGTTAGACACATCATGAAATTAATTTAATAAGTCTGTAATACTTCTCAAAGTATACAAGCATCCTTACAATTATGTTTTAGATCCTTCAGTTATGGGGAGAATATCCAAATGTCATCCACTTACTTAATATTTTTTATTTAAGTATTTCATATCTTTTAAATTCAAATAATGGAAGCATAAGACCAGTTAAAAAATATTTTAACTTATACTCTTTTAGAGGAATCTGCATATGTTTTCACCTTCATGGGAAAGAAAAAGAATGGCAAACTTATTCCAAGCATGGTAAATTCATGAGCAGAACACTGTTCTTCATCCATAGGATACTATTATTCACACACTTGCCCTATATGTGGCTGGGAAGAAACAGAATGACTTAATTAGAAGAAAAATGAAAATTCTCATGAAGAACTCAAAAGACTGGTGTTCTTTGTTGTTCATATTTGAAAAGATATATGATAAATCTGTATTTAAAAATAAAAGTGAAAAGGGCATAATATGCCCATTAAAGTTTCATGCAGTAATTTTCCTGCACTAGGAAGTGTTTGGGGATGAGTTGTCATACTAATTCCATCAAGGGTTTTACACTGTGGCACAGTCAACTGCTCGGGCACAGAGATGCTAACTAGGACCCGTATGGTATACAGGCCATGTACTGATTCCCTTGCAGAAATTAATTTCATTTCACTGAAAGAGTAGCTGAAATCTGCAACTTGGCTGCTCAAAACCAAAACAACTAGATGTTTCACACTGTCTCATGCAGGCTTACTAGAGAGCACCCCAACAACTTGGACTACCCCAGTTTCCTCTGCCAAATATTATGTCCCAGATCACAGACATATTGTTGAAGCCTTTCGGCTTTTTGGAGTGGACAGTTCGTGTCTATACAGCATTTCAGCTTGAATGCTCCACAGCATAACAGCTATCCCCTACTGCTAGCAACTCAAAAACACAAGCACCTATAAAATTGTCCTTTAGCTTATATACACAGCACACTCCACTGTCATACAGGCAAGTAATCAGTCCTGCTTTCTTTCCATAGACTTCTATCCCTATATTTCTTTAATGAAAAGGACTAGAAAACCCTTTCTGTCTCCCAAGCTGGCCAAGCTGGCAGAATAAACCAGGAACTCCTCCATAACCTGGACAAGCTAAAGAAGTGGGCCCATGTGAACCTCACGCAATTCAACCAGGCCAAGTGCAAGGTCCTCCACGTGGGTCAGGGCAACCCCCCATATCAATACAGGCTGGGGGATGAAGGGATTGAGAGCAGCCCTGCAGAGGAGGACTTAGAATCATAGAATCATTTAGGTTGGAAAAGACCTTTAAGATCATCAAGTTTAACCATTAACCTAGCACTACGAAGTCCACCACTAAACCATGTACCTAAGCACCACATCTACATGTCTTTTAAATACCTCTAGGGGTAGTAACTCCACCACTTCCCTGGTCAGCATCTTCCAAGGTGTGATAACCCTTTTGATGAAGGAATTTTTCCTAATAACCAGTCTAAATCTCCCCTGACACAACTTGAGGCCATTTCGTCTCGTACTACCAGTTGTTACTTGGAGAGGAGACCAACACTCACCTCCCTACAACTTCCTACCTACTTACAGGTAGCTGTAGAGAGCAATAGGGTCTCCCCTCAGCCTCCTCTTCTCTAAACTAAACAATCCCAATTCCCTCAGCTGCTCCTCATAAGACTTGTTCTCCAGGCCCTTCACCACCTTCGTTGCACTTTTCTGGACACACTCCAGCAACTCAGTGTCCTTCTTGCACTGAGGAGACCAAAACTGAACACCGTATTTGATGTGTGGCCTCGCCAGTGCCAAGTACAGGGGCAGAATCTCTTCTCTACTCCTGCTGGCAACACTATTCCTGATACAAGCCAGGATGCTGTTGACCTTCTTGGCCACCTCGGCACACTACAGGCTCATGTTCAGCTCGCTGTCAGCCAACACCCCCAGGCCCTTCTCCACCAGGCAGTTTTCCAGCCACTCTTCCCCAAGCCTGTAGCGTTGCATGGGATTGTTGTGACCCAAGTGCAGAACCCAGCACTTGGCCTTGTTAAACCTCCTAAAATTGACCTCAGCCCATCAATCCAGCCTGTCCAGATCCCTCTGTAGAGCCTTCCTACCCTCAAGCAGATCAACACTCCTACCCAGTTTGGTGTTGTCTGCAAATTTACTGAGATTGCACTTGATCCCCTCATCCAGATCATTGATAAAGATATTAAACAAGACTGGCCCCAACACTGAGCCCTGGGGAACACCACTTGTGACTGGCCACCAGCTGCGTTTAGCTCTGTTCACCACAGCTGTCTGGGCCTGGCCATCCATTTCTACATGAGCCGGCAATATGCACTCACAGCCAAGAAAGCCAGCCATATCCTGGGCTGCCTGAAAAGAAGCATGGCCAGCAGGTCGAAGGAGGTGATTCTGCCCCTCTACTCCACTCTGGTGAGACCCCACCTGGAATACTGCATCCCACCCCACAGTCCTCAGCACAGGAAAGACATGGACCTGTTGTAGTGGGTCCAGAGGAGGGAGGGCCTCAAAAATGATCAGAGGGATGGAACACCTTTCCTATGAAGACAGGCTGAAAGAGTTAGGGTTCTTCAGCCTGGAGAAGGGAAAGCTCTGGGGACACCTTACTGCATCTTTCAGTACTTAAAGGGGTCTTATAAGAAAGATGGGGACAAACTTTTTAGCATGGCCTCTTGCAATAGGACAAGGCGTAATGGTTTTAAACTAAAAGAGGGTAGATCCAGACTAGATATAAGGAAGAAATTTCACAATAAGAGTGGTGAAACACTGGCACAGGTTGCCCAGAGAGGTGGTAGATGCCCCATCCCTGGAAAAAATTGAAGATCAACTTGGACGGGGCTCTGAGCAAACTGATCTAGTTGGGGGTGTCCCTGACCATGGCAGGGCCATTGGACTAGATGACCTTTAACGATCCCTTCTAACCCAAACTGTTCTATGATTCTATGATTCTGTGATAATTCTCCATAGATCCCAGGTCAGGTCCCCAGCAGTGATGTTTCTTTAGATCTGGCCTGGCTGTTGCTAGCACAGTTCTCCAAGCTTGCCATAGCTCTATTAATCAGAGAGGTACCTATGGAAGCGAGGATAGCAAACGTACACTTTCGCTAGACCCTAGGGATGTGCAATACACTCCAGAATTGTCCAAATCTGACCTAGGAGACATCTGCAGTCTAAGGTCAAATTTGTGTGTCTGGATGGGTTGGACATACTCATTCTTTATCTCAAAATAACTCCTTGGGAAAAAGCTCTTATCACAATGCCATGCAGCTATTATGTACACCAAGGCCATAAGGGCCCTATGGCCTTTTTGAGTGAGCAATGTCTTCTCAGTAGACTACAACCTGGGCTGCAGATGAAAGGGTTCAAACAAGAATTGAGCAACAGGAGTCACAGAGTGAGGGCTGGTGGGCCTAGCTGTTCTAGGAGACATCTTACTGTTGTTGCTTCCCTAGCATGACGTTATAGTTTGTTCTGTCTGAATAATCATTGCTTTTCCTACTGTGAAGATTTCTTGAAATCTTATTGGAAGTTGTAATTATATTACTTTTTTTAAAGAGTTACCCATATCCTTTGCAGAGACAATGTTGCATTTAGAGTGATGTTTCTACAGTATTTGGTATTTTTAGCACAGAAAATAAACAGCTTAACTGAGTTCACAAGTATGCTTTATTTGAAGTGACTAGACCAGATTCTGCTCTCACCTCTATTCTCACTCATCCAGATTCATACCAAGCTTGTTAAAGAAATTTCTTAAGCAATTTGATAGGAAAAAACTGAACTTGCAGTTTAGTACAGGTACAAAATTGAGATACAGGTGCATAATACAGGAGATAACATTCTCAGAAACTCAAATGATACTGTCACTTTCTAGCTAAGAAACACATGGAAAATGTATTGTTTTGGTAACAGTCCTGTCCTACAGCAGTCCTGTCTGTAACACAAAAACTATGCAAAAAGTTACCAAGTCAAAGTCTCTTGGTGTTATTATCTTGGTTTAGATCAGTGTGAAGGCAATCAGAATCTAGCTATATCACTATGAAGTGAAAAATTACAGTTAAATCCAATGGACTTTAATACCTTATGTGATTCTGGTATTTAAATTATGCTAAAGTAACCTCCAGAGTTTAAGTCCTCATCTAACAAGAAGCTTTATACATTAAAAAGAGGGCACAGAAATAAGAGACTGCAAGCTTTTCAGTGTATAACCAGTCAAAAGGAAAGCACCATCGAGGTGACTTAAATCTTTCATATTGACAGTATCTAATACAATTTGGGATTTATTCATAATAATATCGGGAATGTCATAATTCCTAAGAATTAAAAAAAGCTCTAAGAACTTCTGAGACCAGTAGTAATTATGCTTCCTCTGCTTGGTTCAGTCGCAACTATTGTAGTCTTTCCATACTAAAAATAGAATCAGACTGTAATCTTTTGGAAAAAATAGCATAAAATTCAAAATCCATCATGAAAACATAGCTGGATTTCAGTGGTGAATGAGCACACTAGTTACTGCTTGCTGATACAAGTAAACATAAATATTGATAAAGAAATAAGTGATTTGGGCATACAGGTGAGAGAAGGGGTTAAAAGAATCCTGGTAGAGAAGGTGCTGATTAACAATATATATGTACATACTAATGAAGGCAGTAAATTCTGTGATTCCTCATGAAAGACAGTCCCTGATTGGGAGTAATTCTTGATAAAATCTAAGAACTAGCTAAGACTGCTCCTGATGTTTAGATAAGAGCCAAGGAACAATTGAGTCTGCACAAGAACAAAGGGTTACTATCTGCGACAAAGAAGAGTCATCAAGAGTCATCGGAAGAAGAATCATGGACCTTCATCCCCCAGGACCCATGACCACCACCAAAAGGCACCCCGCAAGTGCAATTGGAAGGAATTTATGAAAATGACTTCTTGGAACTAATTTTAATATAAAGCGGGGATAGGTCATGCGTATGTATAGGCGTATTAGGAAATCACATGTATATGTAACACTTGACTGTATAAATTTGAGGCAAGTTGACTGCGCCAGGTGCACACGATTTTGGTGGGACTACCCCCGTGTTGCCCAGCGCTGAATAAACATACCTACTTTACAATCTTACAGATTGTAGAGTCCGTTTTCCGCACGTCACAGGTAAGGACGCCCATGGTACCTAGGGAACTGTGGCAGTAAGTAATGTTCAGAATGTTCCAACACAAAACCAGGAAGGTGGCAAACCAGGCTGTTATCAATGCGGACAGCACTTACCTGTTTACTGGACCAGGAACCAGGACTTCCTTCCCAATGACCATAAATCTCAGCTTCCTTATTATAACATCTAAGTGTCACCTGACAGTTTGAAGGAATAAACTCAACAAAGGAAATTTGTATACCCACCCCCATGAGTTCTAAAACAGAAAATAAAAGTTCATCACTGATCTAATTATTTCAATGATGTTGAAAGGTAGCTGATCTTTTAAGGGAGTTTGTCTAACTCATACCTCTACAGGTTCGCTGAAGTTCTGATAGTGCCTTATGTTCAGCTTTTTTACAAAATCCTGGCATTGTTCATAATGTAATTTTTTTTCCTAGATCATTTCCTATCATTATTATTTTTTATTACTTTTAATTACAATAAATCCTCTAAAGAATTACACCCACATGAGCATGAGGAAGTTATGTTCAGACTAAAGTGTTCTGTATCTGACCTTATAAATTTCCATGTACTTACATAGGTATTCAAAAGTTAAATATTCATTCTGCAAGACAGACAGCAAAGATAAACTGTAGTACTGCAAATGCTGAGGGGCATGCCAGTATCACTCAGGTCACGTGAGTATTTCAACTCCATTCTCTCAACAACAACTGTGTAATCCAAATGACTTCAACACTTTCCAAATACAACTGCTTATATTGTGAAATTAACACAGAGATGAGCTACATTTAAACTGTGCTAATGCTATGCTGTATTATCTGTTACACATTAAAAAGACCTTCGCAGTTTGTCTTGTTATTGTAGAGACTTATTTTCCAGCTCACTGGCATTCTCAGTTTTCCGTGTTTTTTGGTTGGTTTGTTGTTGTTGTTGTGGTTTGTTTAGCTCATGTTTTGTTTTATTTACATTGCATTAGGACCATATCTTTTTCTGAAGTCTTGAAATTCACTTCACTAACATAGATGAATTAATGAATAAAAAAGAACTTTAAAGCTATGTATGGTCAAGCAGGATAACTAATTCATTAAAAATGGAGTTCTAACTCCCAATATATTCATCATCAATATACTGAAGTATTAGAAATTAACTTTGAGGTAGTACAGTCTTAACTTCTTGCAGTAAACAGACACATTAAAAACATTCTCTATTTCATTAACTTAGCACACCAATCTATATAACACCTCTTTATGTTGTTACTCAACATATATTGAAATATTTATGGATATTTACCAAGTAAGATCATTAATAAATCAGCATTGTGTCTTAATTTATGTCTTTACCATCCAGGATGGTAACACAAAAATAACAGACAGAAATAATAAGACACATTTTGTGAGGACTGTCTCAACATAGGACTGTTGGTATTTTGAGCCAAAGATGCTACAGAAGAAAGTAAATAGCTGATAATGAACAGTAGCAATGAGTGAGGAGAAAGAGTTCAGAACACAGGAAGAAAGAAATTATGTTTCTTTCACCCTCCCTGCTGCAGAATATTCCTGTTTTAAATTATTTTGAATGTTTTGTCTTCTGATGATTAATAAATCTGTCCTGAGGAAATGAATATAGACTTTAATCTGAACAGTGCATTTTATTTGGACTTCTCTGGGAAGTACATATGGTTAATGGAGAAATAATGTTTTTAAGAAAAATCATATTTAATACACTAGAAAATATCAACATTTACATTAAATGGTCTTGGTAATGAAGTGACAACAGCACACTGAACCTAAAAAAGTCTAAATTCATCCCTAAGTCAGTATCATTATCTGATTTATTTCAGTATCTATTTACATTTATTTGCTGCACTTTTTCCTGAGTTTGCTAAAACTGTTAAATACTCTGGGGATTTTACACCTGTCCATCATAAAGTAGGACCAAGACTATATTCTTCAGAGATCACTGAAGAGTCAACAGATATTAAGAATTGTAAGAATTTCTGACATTGGCTAGATTCATTTCAGAAAATCCCTTTAACTTCTTTTAAAAGAAGGTCTGCTTTATTGTGAAGTAACAGTTGAGGTGAAAGGTTCCTTATCACATTTCCAGTGCCTGGATCTATCCAGACCTTCCTCTGTTACTCCTTTTCTACCTTTTCTAAGTGAATTTAATGTTCATTAAAGTACAAGACTAACAGCACTGACCAAGCTAAACAGAGTATCCAGGCTGTTCAAGTTTCTTACTCCAACTCGACTGATTCACCCTTGCTCTTGACCTAGAGACTACTTTTTTATTCTCATCCTTGCCTCTCTTGTGCAGAGACTGCCAATCATATCACATTTGGAGTGTCTTTTATAGGCTGAGAAAAAAATCAAGACAAAGTTGAGACTACCCAACTCATTTTTGCTGCTAAGTGTCCTGTGTAGAAAGAGAAATTTTTTAAATTGGCTCCACACACTTGGGAAATGAGAACAAGTTCCTGTGAATTTTTCATTCAAATTGCAGATTTCTTCTATAGAGCATCCCCCTACACACACACACACATAAAAAAAAAAAAAATTACATTCTTAAAAGTATCTTTCAAAGGAAATATGGGCCTTTTATGATATTTCCTTCTTTCTCCAGAGCTTTCTAGACACCTAAATCATTCAACAGCAATTACAACAGCTATGCTTAATTCTCTAAGCTTTCAGTCAGTCGCATGCTGATAGCATGTTTGTGCATATTTGCATAATATGCACACTGCAGAAAATGTTCCTTTTTTTAATATGTATCAACAGGAATGCATTTACTTAAGATAAGGAAAGGCAGGTGCCATAGAACAGAAATCTAAAAATAAAATCTGCTATCCATCTCACTCTGCCCATCCAGCCAAGTACAGAGTGATAGGATTCTATTCTTGAAGACACCCCACCCAAAACTCCTGTGACAAGGGCTAAATTTTCATCTCTCATTAGCTGGCTGCAGTGCTGGCAATCAGTGTTTCCAGCCCAGAGCACAATTTAGGCTTGTCTTGGTTTCCTTTACCCACCAAGCCAGATTCAGGGAATTATGCGCTTCTCCTCATCTGCAACCCAACCAAGAAAGCATGTGTGCTGAGGCATAGGAAAGGTTAGCTGGGTCTCTTGTCACTTGATAAAAACTAGTGGGCTCTCCCACTCTTATCAGGATCATCTCCACCAATACACACAGGCACTACTCCTCCCTGGAATACAGCTGAGCTGTAGCACTCCCAAGGATGTTCAGTCAGCCCTAGATTTCAGAATTCAGATGACAAGAATGAAAACATAGGAAACAACTAAGCTTTTGGAATAACGCTTGTCAGGTTAGCTCAAAAAAAATTTGCATCTAATGCTATCCTAGCAAATCAATGTCTCTAAACCAACCGCATTCAGAAAATTCTTTCTTGCACATACTTAACCGTAACTATGGAGTACCCACTGAATAAACAGACAGTGAGGTGGGCTAGAAAGTGGCTCAGTGGCCAGGCTCAGAGTGTGGTGATCAGCCCCACAAACTATAGTTGGAGGCCAGTGACTAGTGGTGTGCCCATGGGGTCAGTACTGGGTCCAGTCCTGTTTAACATCTTCATTAAGAACCTGGATAACAGGGCAGAGTGTACCCTCAGCAAGTTTGCAGATGACAGCAAGCTGGGAGGAGTGACTGATATGCCAGAGAGTCATGCTGCCATCCAGAGGCACCTCAACAGGTTGGAGAAATGGGCTGACAGGAAAAACATGGAGCTCAACAAGAACTGTGAAGTCCTGTACCTGGGGAGGAACAACCCCATGCACCACTTGGCAGAAAAGGACCTGGTGGACACCAGGTTGAACATGATCCAGCGATGTGCCCTTGCGGAAAAGAAGGTGAATGCTAGGCTGGGCTGCATCAGGAGTGTTGCCAGCAGGTTGAGGGAGGTGATTCTTCCCCTTCATTCAGCACTGGGGAGGCCACGCATGGAGTGCTAGGTCCAGTTCTGGGTTCTCCCATACAAGAGAGAAATAGACATACTGGAGAGAGTCCAGCAAAGGGCCACTAAGATGATTAAGAGACTGGAGCACGTCTCCAAAGAGAAAAGGCTGAGAGCTGGGACTGTTCAGTCTGTAGAAGAGAAGGCTCATGGGGATATTATGAATGTATATAAATATCTGAAGAGGGGGTGCAAAGAGGACAGAGCCAGGCTCTTTTCAGCGGTGCCCAGTAACAGGACCAGAGGCCACGGGCACAAACTGAAACACAGGAGGTGCCATCTGGACATCAGGAAACACTTTTTACTTTGGGGGTGACTGAGCACTAGGTCAGGTTGCCCAGAGAGGTCATGGAGTCTCCATCCTTAGAGATATTCAAAATCCCTCTAAACACCATCCTGGGCAAGTGGCTCTAGGTGGCACTACCTGAGCTTTGGGGTTGGACCAGATGACCTCCAGAGGTCCCTTCCAACCTCAACCACTCTGTGAACTAGTGTGTACTAAAGGTATACTGTACCAAATAATTGCTATTTTCTAAATTGATGTAGTTTGCAAGTGATAATGGGGAAGGGAAGGGAAGGGAAGGGAAGGGAAGGGAAGGGAAGGGAAAAC
>WEKW01008330.1:31117-41647 GCA_013389905.1 Sula dactylatra
TGTAATTAACTATATTGCTACTTCTCCAATGGTGTTTATGCAGGAGTTGAAATACATTGCTATTGCTAACATCATTAAGTGTCAATATTTCTACCTTAATGTACTTAGACACAATATTAAAGCAGATGCAGAACAAGGCTAGGAATTCCAGGGTTGTAATCAATTTCAAAACCAGAGAATGTTTAAAAAAGAGAAAGCTCATCAAAAAGAAACCGAAAGGGGCAACCTGGAGAATTAAATCTTTCATGACAGCATGGAGTTTTCATAAAGAACCCACACTGGAAACATAGTGCCAATGCACACCACCTCTTTAGAACAGACTGAAAAGGCACAAAAGGACTGAAAAGCCTGGCTAACTAGCAGGGCAAAGGAGGTTATTAGAAGCAGGAAGGCATTTAAAAAAAGCTGAAGCTGAGTTTAAATGAAGAAAATAACTCTGGCAGATAAGGCAGACCAAAAAATAAGTTTGAGAAATAGCTAGTAAAAGAGATTCAGAGGTAATAATAAGTCTTTTATTCAAACAAATCAAGATCAGAAAGCCTGGCAGAGAGCCTGCAGGTCCTGTTAATGATCAGGGTATAAAAGGAACACTTAGAAAGGACATGCAATTGCACAGGAGCTAAATGACTTCTTGGCATCAATGTCCACTTTGAAAAAACAGGGGAGATTCCCACCTCAATACCATTTTTTGCACAAGGAGTCATCACAGAATCCATCTAAAATGAAATTGACTGTAGAAGAGATTACAGAACAAGTTGACAAAATTAGCAGCTGAACATCACCAGGATTAAATGGTATATGCAGGATTTAATGGTTCGTACAGATCTCAAGGATGAAATAGCTGAATAACTGTGTGTGGCAAATGTCAGGCCATTTCCCTTAAAAAAAATGGGTTCTGGGAAAGATCCAGGGAATGGCAAGCCTGTAACCCTGACACTGGCACCAAACAAAGGAGCAGAAGCTATACTAAATAATAGGTTTAATGGATATTTGCATAAATATTAAGAGGAGTCAAGAAGACTTTCACAATGGGAAATCTGACTTTAGACAAGTATCGTTTTTGTGAGTTGTTTTTGAAGCAGTCAACAAAATCTCAGTAATAAACAACAATTCTTTCTGTACCAGCAATAGTTCCCCTACAGCTAAAAGTAACTTCTTGAGGAAAACAGAGTTTGAAACTGAAGTTATTTAGAAATACAAAGGATGGTTCCTCAAGCCTCCAGCAAGATTCATTACTCCCTTTTCCCTGCATGGCTGTAAGAAATCAAAGTTTAATACCATGACTTTGCTGTATACAGTAATTCTGTCTTGAGTATTTTATCAATTCTTAAAGTTTCTCTAAGCACTCTGCAGCTGAAATCCCTGTAACTGTCACACCAGGTTTTGCATGTGGAATTAAGGCCTATGCAGATTGCAAAGGTGACATACTGTACTAAGATTTTATTAAAATCATGTATAATTTGACTGTTGCTTGTCATTAAATAAATCTCAAACTTGAGTAATGAAAATTAAATCTGAATTCCAGAGCAGCATTATATTTTACCTCTGAAATTCACACATAATATATCCATATTTTACAGGTAACACCCTTTAACCCTCAACATATAAAGCTGAATATATTGAATTGGGAAAGATCTGCTAACAAACCCAACATGCACAATAACCTAAAAAAACCTTAGGACTACTGCAAAGGTTGACTTACAATCCTGTAAAATCAGTTGCCATCATAAATTAGGTTTGAAAGGTCATTGACAAACTTCTTGCAGAAATATTTTTTTCAGAGAAAGGTATGGTTTCTTAACTATTGCATGTCTTTAGGAGTTCTTAATTCTTTCCTTTCTTTCCTTCTGCATTGCACTGGTATAATGCATGTCCTCTGACTGAGATTTTGTCCAGAAATACTGTCTAGCACTCATCTGATAGCTCAGTAGCACCTGGCATCTTCCCTACCACCTTCTGGTGCACTTAGGGCAGAAGCTGCTACAATGTCCCTAAGACACAAACACTAGTGACAAAAGAAGACAGCAAAAGATTGCATTAATTTCATTAGAAACCCCCACTTAATAGCCAGTGAAACAGAAAACAGATAGAGCTTTCCTATTGAAAAGAGAATTATAGGAAATTCCATAGTAGAGAAACATTCAGTCATTTGGAAATACGGTTAATCTGATGTAATTTGAACTTTCAAATCAAATATCTTTGTAGGCTGTTCATCAATGAAAGGACGTAGATCCCTACAGAGATGAGTCCTGCCTATTTCAGACATCTGCTTTAGGATGAAAAGAGCTACCTTTCAGGAGTTCATGATGACTAGGTTAGACTTAGATGCCTTAAATTTTAGCCATCTAAGCTAGATTATATGAACTGCACCCTGAGCAAAAAGTAAGTTTGTGCATACTTGTGTCAAGCTGGCCACTTTTGGGTGAGAGTTTCATCAGATTTTAGTCTGAGCAATATCTTTGACAAATTTAATCTGATGTTTCATCTGGGTGCAATATTTTTCATTCACTAATCTAAATTAAATTAGTAAAGGCTGCCAGCCACTGTTAAGCTGGTTCTCTGTGTCACCTTGTGAGTGGTTGCCTTGAACCTTTATAAAATATCAATATGTTTTAGGAATGAAAAGCAGGTAGTATGTCAATATGGCAGGCAATAGTTTGCTGCACTTATTCAGGGGAAGAAAAAAAAATAAAAGAACTTTCCAAAGGAACCCTTACACTTCAGAAAATTTCTGTGGAAGACTTCCTCCGCATTTCTTTTAAAACACTTGCAAAAATATAGAAAACAAGTGGCAGTGGGTTCCCCGGAAGAAGAATTATGCAATGAATTAGCCTCAGAAAGATTACCAAAACTCTGGAAAACTCTGAGAAATATTATATAAATTCACTCTTCAAAAGCTCATAAGAAATTTACAACCAGAAAGAAATCTACAAAGATATGTGGTATAAATATATGAAAAATTGTCATATTTTTTCCAGCATTTCAACATAACTTCACAAGCTGGCATTTTTTACAGCTGTACTCTTATATAACTATTTATAAAAATACTGTTTACATGCAGCGCTACATCTGCTACACATTATTTATTTTTAGATGCTTTATCTATTTAGTACAGAGAATTTTACAGTAATTCAAACACTTCCAAGTATTTGTCCAAAAAATGTGTAAGCATCTTTGAAAACAGTATGCAGAAATTGCAGAAAACTTAAAATGACTTCCCGATGGCTGAAGCTTGTAGAGAATACAATGCACTTTCTCTTCTAGGGATGACTATCCTTCTCCGCTCCTTTTAATGAACACAAATGAGCAATACTTCAAGTGCGACTTCAGGGACAGGGCCTACTCTGTCGGGATTACCGAGGAAGCCAAATGCAATTCTGACTCAGTTCTGTAGCTTTCTGCCGGGTTGGCACAGGGAAAACCATGAAGGCAGCAAAATAACAATACTGCTGTTCCAGATACGTGAATAGAAGCTCAGTTCTTTGGATGCAAACCTCGCTTTGAGTGCTGGAGGATCTGAGCAGCATCCAAAGAGGCAACTACAGTAACCTTGTGTCAACAGCACAAGGGCACTAGCAAACCACAGCCTGGAGGAGGACCCCTTTTCTCACTGAATTTGTTCTTGTAACTTCTGTCTGTCTCCGTGAATATTTTCAGTCCCTTTTTTTTTTTTTTTTTTTTTTTGGCATACATCTGGTTTTTGAGAAAATGAAATCTTTGTATCATGTAAAGTGAGATTATATCTCAACTACAATTTGTCTTAATGGAAATGTATGTATTCCTCTTACTAAAAGCTCACATAAAATTGTATTCAATTTTAGCATTAGTTCTTATCGTAGTTCTTATCGTAGTTCTTATCTTTCTCATTTCCTGCTGTTCAAAATGATTTATAAACTGAAGGCTCATGTTAGAAAAATTCTTGTTGCTTTTTCACACCTAATAGTTTTTCAAGTGATTTGGATTGTTCTGTTAAAATTGACAAGTTAGAAGTGTTCATGTTTTGTGGGTAGGTATTAGTTGGGGTTTTTATGAATACAGACACATGAATATTTTATCACTACATACATACACCTTCATTCTCCTACAGAGGTTGTGTGCAGTGCCCGATGTCAGAGTTGAGGCTCTCTTCTTTCCCCTCACTAATTGATACAAAGATTAGACTAGCTTGTTTCGGGGGACTGTAAAAATCTAGAGGTGAAGGATTTGGAAAACTGAAGTCATTTACGTGCCTTTGCATCATTAGCAAGAAAATTAAAAAAAAAAAAAAAAATGAAAAAAATTGTTCAAGCATAACAAGGGAAAAAATAAGAGATCTCAGAGTACAATCTTAACAAGTTAGCTAAGGAATGGTGAGAAATGAAGAAAAGTTTCTAGGAGCACAAGTCAGTGAAGTTTTGATCTTTCATGTCAACACAACCCAAAAATCTTTCAGGAAAAGCTCAAAATCTTAAGATTAACATTAGAGTTTGGCAGTGAAAGAGAAGTAATTTGGTTATGGTCACCTGAAACATTTCTCTGAGCTCTCACATTGGCTATAGGACTTTGCAGTAGCAGTTAGAGAGCTCCTTCTTCATTACCAGGAGTGAACGTAAAGGCATTTAAAAGATTTGAGACTGCTGTTTTCAAACTGTTACAGAAAAGACTTCATCAGAGATCTCATAAAGGATTAACTGAAACATTCTCCAAATAGACTGGACAGGAGAAACAAGTCATAATTATAGTCTTGGAAAGAAAGCACATGCACAGCCAGTATATGCTGACTTGGGTAATCTGGAAGCTGTGAAGGCAATCTGAGAACATATACCCAAAATCCCCACGTTGACACATTGTGAGCCCAGCACTCATAATTCCACCTTGCAAAACATTGGTTTTGGCCAAAACCAGATGCTATAAAGCTGAGAAATTTCTCTCTTGCCAAATAATATCTCAGAGTGTTATTATGATCACAGGATATTATTTCCTCTTCGATTTTAATTTTCAGCTGTCCAACTTTTCTCCCATTACCTAAAACATATGCCTAGTTTCCAGACACAAGCAGGTAGTAGCTACAGCATGGAAAATGTAAGATCATATGGCAACACAGACTCTCAAAAGAATACTTCTTACTCTCAGTTAGACTATTAATGCTCCCATGATCAACAACTCCAAGGTTAAACAACACTTCGGTGAGGATTTTAACATTTACCTTTTCCAACTGATGTGTATTCCAGCATGGAACATTCAAATCATACTATGTGCATACATAGTTACCTGGTTTTTCTGCATTATCTTGAACTTAAAATCCAAACGAAAGATGATTCCCAGTTTCAGAAGTCTTCAACAGAAAATTACTCAAAAGTTCAGAAATCAGTTCCCTTCACACTCTCTATGAGGAACACAGCTGTTTACCTTATACTGCATGCCTTTCCCCCACACTATTGTCTCTTTTGGCCTTAAATCCTTCCCAACAAACATATTTGCTATGTGCCACTATTACCTCCTTGACTTGTTTTGAGTCACCTTCTGGATGTGCTTTAAGTTTCAAATCACTGAAGTCTGCATTTTTTATCTTTTATCTTGAATCTCCTGCACTACTGCTGCTCCTTTTTCTTTATCCTCACTTACATATCCTGTTACCTATTTTACCTGTCATGAGTCAGAAAACTATTTACCCTTCTTTCCATATCAGAGACATATTTGTTCTCAAGCTGTTTTTCATTTTCCTCATTTTCACCTGAATAAAACTTTATCTATAGAGAGAGTATACACTTCCCTCCTCACAACCCAAGGCTAAGTCACTTCATATTAATACTCTGACATTTTTCTTACCACAATGAGCAATGAGTGATAGACACTATTGATTGATTTAAATAAATGCTAATAGGAAGCTTCAAGATACTAATGTCAGTGTATGTCTAAATAATATTAATGTATGTTGGTGGTAGTATAAATATTTTAATCCTTTTAAGTATCAAAGATTATAATGTTATTCACACCCCTGTTACTCTCTACTTGAATTATGAGTGATAATTTTATATTGTAAGTGCTTGGCACTATATCGATAGTGTATTTTCATTTTTGTAAGCTGCTTAGAATATTTGCATCAATACTTTAGTAATATACTTTTAAGTAAATAAGTGTACTAAATACATCTTATTCATGTTTAATATTAGTTAGAGCACACAGCCACCCTACTCAAAATATTAATAGATAATCTAGATCTACCAACATATATCTGTCTATCTGCATGTCATTCTATTAAATTTAACTGAAATCCATATTTATGCTGAAATCTATGCAGTTATTTGATGCTGTACCAATGACAGAATAGTAGTTTAGTATGCTAACTCTCTTGGGGACAGGACTGGGTGAGCATTGCTGTTCACATTTGACTTTGCTACTCAGAAATAATATAGTCACCCTGCACCCATGTCAAAGAAACCTTTATGCAATTTGCATTACTGCTATCCTGACAGGGAGGTAAGGGCAATCTCATTATGAGATACCCAATAGTCAATAAAGAAACACATAGGCCTCTAATAGGGTTTAAGTCCCTAAAAACTGATTGTAAGACAACTTTGTAACCATGCTAGCAGTTATGAATCTCTGAAATGCCATTCCACACGTGGATATATTTTCAGATATCTTATTTTTAAGGACTAGATATAAATGCCTGGTGCCAATAAAGAAAAGAGTCTGCAATCATCAAACGTGTTACCAACTGTATGTTATCGATATTTCTGTGTCACACCTACTATTCACCTTCTTATATATTTAAAGTATAGCAGGGATGCTCCAGTTACTCCAGGTTTTTAACACATTTGACATTTAAAGATCAAAGTTAGAAATTTGAGCAAGCCATATATTATTCTACATTTAGATTCAAATTTTTGTTTTTCTTTTCCTTTTTAATCACTCCAAGCCTTCCTGGCATTGATACTTGAACGAGCTTTGCAAAGGCTGTCACAGACAGAATTACAGTCGGACTAGGGAATAAATCTTTTCATTATCTAAAATAATGAAATTTGAATGGGTAATTCTTAATATCTTAATTAATACATTGAATATTCAGGCATTTTCACAATGTAAATAACATGAATGTATATATGTGCATGAGCTTAGGAGTGCAGGTGCACTTGGGCATGTAAAATGTGCATAAATGTGCACAAGACGAAACCTGTGCAAAGATTCTGTCGTTTATAATTACACTTAAATGCATTTCTGATGAGATAGCTTTATAACTTCAGATATTAACATTCATCAGGACTAATTGTATTTGTTAAAATGAGTCAAATTTCTTTTCTATGATTAACAATTGTATTTTCAATTCACATCATTTTAAATTAGTTGGAGCAGATGAGTCAAAACTCCTGGAAGAATGATCATTTTCTTTGAAATAAGAGTAACCAATTATTTAATCATGTTTTAAACATATCTGTGAATCATCAACACCAAGAAGTTGATATTTTAAAATTTGCCCACAAGCGAGTAACACAATGTTGTTATCCCAAGTGATCAGAGGAATATGTCAGACCTATTTAAAAGTTCCTATCTTCAGGCTCTTTTCAGAAAAATAGATGTGTAATCTTATATGAATACAGGTTTAGCTTTAGTGCTTTTAAATGTCTGCTTAATATTTAGTTGAAAAAGTGAATAACATTTAGAAATAAAGATGTTTTAAAGCAAGTAAAAGTTTTCTTGACTTTGTCAGCTAAAATTAGTAATATGACTCTTATTTTCTCATAATTTCCTTTTTTTTCTCTTTCAAATATATCTATAAGGTATCATTATTGGTCATTGAAGGAAACATTAAGAAAATACAGTATAAAGTAACATTTAGCATCATGTAATTGGCTCTGTGTGTAAATTGCCACTAGATGGCAATGTTTCAGAAAATTATCTTCATAAATGCAGAGGCAGCTATAGAATATACATTATTTAAAGGTTCGTTGAGCTGTTCTAAGTGGATCTGTCAATCAGTAAGGAGACAATTCTTATGCGTTTCTTGTAGCCCCTACAACTTTCCTCTGAAGAAGTGAAAATACTGGAGGACTTGAGGAAACTGAGCATCACCAGAAACCCAAATCAAGATGAGTATAAGAGAGGTGAGGGGTGAAACTGCTTGTGCCAGGCAGGGCAAACCCAGGCTGCTCCTGAAAGAGGAGTAAGATGCATCCTCAGGGATTTTGCAGCTGCTGAATGCTGCACAATTATGAAAATCATTCTCAGCTGTGAAGAACTGATACCCACCCACTGCTGCAGGGGATAATTTTAACTAAATCAGGCTCTAAGTGTCCATATTCTCAGCCCTTTAATTTGCAGAGATGAGGAGTATGTTCTGCAAATCTGACATGTAGATACTATAGATGAATTTAAAAAGTCTTTTGTAAATTATAAAGTCGTTATAAAATATTTTACTTATACAGATACTAATTTTAGAATTACATTGAAATAAAACATGCTTAGTGATTTTTTTCACTGCCATAGTATAAAAATACATAAAATAGGATTAAACACTCCCAGATGCTTAGATAACTGGAAACATTCTAGGTTGCTCCTAGGCTGCTCATATTCAATTTACAGAGTGTTTTGCATCTGTTTATACACCAGGAACTAGAATAAAACACGCAAAAAAATGCAAAGCCTATTATTACAATAAAGTTTCTCCACTTACACTTATTGTGTCACCAGGGAAGTTCCCCACAGCAGAAAGCAAAGAAAGGAAATGTCTCAAGAGCTGATTCTTTAAGGGCAGTACTGACAGGAGAGGGCTCAAGTCTCAAAACTGTGTTGCAAGGTAACCCCAACCATCATTGTCCCTTTATTTTATTTTGTTCCAATAAGCACGTGTTCCACACAGTCCTTTCCAGAGTTCACATGAAAAGAGATCTTCTCCAAACTTTAAATTAGTGTTAGCCAACATACCTACAGAAAACACCTCATTAATACATAGATAACACATTCAGAAACGTTTGTGAACGTTTTCAATCATGTTCGAGGTAAAGAGGATGAACTTAAATCCATATAATATATACACATATACATATACATATACAGAATATGTATATAAGGAGTGTAAAATGCATAGAGGGTTCATTCTTTCATATTTTGTGTGACTTGGAAATCTTTCTGACTTGTTAAGAATCCTTCACTAGTTACTCAGCTAAAGTTCTTGAAACTCATCAATAAAACCACCGTGTATGTTACATATGCCATATCCATTACTAAAAATAATCTTTAGGGACTTTTTAGAAGACTTATTAAAGAAAAAAATCCCATTTGTTTTTATTAGGTGTTCCTTCTTAATTGGTATGGTCAATCAATGAAACGTACATTTTCAGGAATCCAAACTGACCACCTCTATAGTGAATAAGAAAGCTACCACTGAATTTAATGGAGAAAAAATATAACCCTGCGGTAGCATTCAGGGTGTCCTTTGACACCAGGTGTCCTCAGTGTTCCCTTGCGTTTTGGAGACAGTGCTCAAGGAAATCTCTCCTGTTCATTCAGAGCAAGGTTAGCAGACACTCTTGGTACTGGCTTTGTATCTCTATTTCTGAGAGTAGAAACTGGCTGTATGACAGCTTCCCTCTCAGAATCACTGGATGTGGGGAAGGAATCCCAGCTCATCAAAACATACCCTATGATCAGATCTTTGTCCCCCTGTGTGCCTTCAGTCATTCTTAGGAACTATGCCTAGCTAACAGCTTGTGAAACAGAAAATGCTTGAGAACCTTCCTCTGTTTGAAACCAGACTTGCTCAAATGGGTACATGTGTCTTCCACCTTTACTCTATTTGCAGTAAAGGCTTTCTGCTCTCAACTGTTTCTCCATCCTCACTACAGGGACATCTGAAGGGACCATCAGCTCCAAAATCATCACAGGTTACCACCCTCCTTTTTAAAGTGAGAAAAAACTTCTAGTTCATTTAAAATATTACACTGTGAGCTGCAATAATTC
Organism: Sula dactylatra; assembly: GCA_013389905.1. Taxonomy (NCBI): domain Eukaryota; kingdom Metazoa; phylum Chordata; class Aves; order Suliformes; family Sulidae; genus Sula; species Sula dactylatra. Next base: position 41,057 of record WEKW01008330.1, read on the forward strand.
AAGAGGTGACAGATGACTACTTCAGGTAGTCCTACAGAAAGGACAGGACAAATTCATAGTGGTGGCTAGTCTGTGGTCCCAAACACTCTTGAACTCCTCGGTCAGCACCTTATGGCTAAAGTAAGCATAAAAGAGGCTATTTTTATTGACATGTGGGTCATCACCTTGTTCTTTCCTGAACAGTGCTTCTTCTGTGGTCTGACATCTGAATCAAGTCAGTCTGAGAAAGAACTAAAACCTAAAACAGACTTTGCTCTAAAAAAGTACTTAAACAGGAAAAAGCTGTAATTATAAAGCAGTTCTGCAAAAAAGCATGAATGAGAATGCACACCTCTGTTTTGTTTTGGGTTTTTTCTGAACTTAATATTATCAATGTATTAAATATAGTCTGAGTATGCTTAAGAGATTGGAGATTTAGGTGGAGTCTGTGTCTCTTCCTACTCAGTTTCTATATCAGAGTAAAGGTGGGAGGTGGTGCCCGTTTCCTCAGAGCCAAACATTTCTGAGCACATGCAAGTTTAGATGTTTCATCCAACTGCAGGAGCTGAATAACTAAAAGTGTTACCAGAGTAGGCAGTGTCTGAGGACAAG
>WEKW01008333.1:0-65693 GCA_013389905.1 Sula dactylatra
AATGCAAATATAGTATAACTTTATCAAGACAAACATAACTGAGACTGCAATTTAAAAATTAAGTATGGAGTTATGATTAGAATACTAGTATTGACTAAAATAAGGCCATAAATGTAGAACAGCAATATATGTAAATCCTGCTGTAACTGTAAGCTGTTATTAATTGGGGAAGAGTATTTTCCATGTTTTTCTGATACTAACAAGAATGGGAAAGGCAGAGTTTTGAGACAACAATGGTAAGTGCTGAATTTGCAGATTGTGAAAAAAGCATACTCATTCCTATGTTGTAAGCATGGTAATGCATCAGAAGAAGCTGTTAGTGTTTGTTTAGCAACAGTTAGCTGTCCTATCTTGGAATTGCTAGGGAAGATCTATACCTGCAAAAGGAGCTATTTTAAGATAAGAGAAGGCAAATGGTGATGTGGTTTGTTGAGTGTGGGTTGGGGTTTTTTTGGTGTATTTTTTGTGGTTTTTTTTTTTTTTTTCCTTGCTTGTTGGTTTGGTTTTTTGTTTGTTTGTTTGGTTTTTTTAATCCTGTATAATTTCCCATAAACACCCGGTGCTCAATTCCAGATAACGCACAGAAATTAGGGGAAAACATTTTAACGCAAGTTATGGAATAAGAAAATACTGGTTCTACTCATGTTCATCTCTAAAAATGTCAGGACAGCTACATCTCTTCATTAAGTCTGCAGTCCAGCCAGGCAAGGAAACCAGGAAGTTAGGGATGTGCACGCTAGTGTATCAGTTGCATTTGCCTTTCTTTCTAAGGACATAATTCAGTGTTCCTTTTGGCTTCGTTTTCAGTGAAGACTGATGCAGCATATGTTATCCAGTTCTCTTCTGTCCAAAGCAGTGGGAGGAGGGGGCAAGGAGCATGTACTCAAATTATTCAGTGCACTGGCCTGGTTCACAGGAGGCTATGGTTCTAGTGAACTATACTGTCAGGGGAAACAAGATAAGAAGCTCTGCTGATTCCAGGACAATAGAGTAAAAGCTTTCTATTTTCATGAGACAAGCTGTTTGGTTTTTTAACAGGATCAGAATTTTCCCACAGCAAGCTTCAGTTTTGCAGAAATCAAGTTTTCTGTCAGAAAACTGAAAATCATTTGTAGATGCAAGATTTCCATAGGGGAAAAAGTTGTGCAAGGTATTGTTATTTTGTTTGATCCAGTTGGTAGAGCTCTAGTTGTTAGTGAAGTGCCTTGCATTTTGTTTTTCAAATGCGCTGATAATTCTTCAGAGAAATGTTTCTTAAACCTTGTTGGCATTTATAACTTCACAATTAAATTAAGTACGTGGCAACACAGTTGTGTCTTGCAGAAAGAAGCAGAGATCTGGCAGGAACCTGCATAGCTGTAATGATGATGCTCTTTATTGCTCAAAGCGCAGCCAGGAACAAGATTAGACTCATTATAATGTGTAGCATGTTGGAAATGAAGACGCTCATCATTACTGTATTGGGATCCAATATTACTCTTTGCAGTCAAGGCAGCAGTCCCCTTAACTGCAATAGGATTGGAATTACATCCGATGTCTTCAATCATTACTGAAAAATCAAACCAAAAGGCAAAACGTTTCTCAGTTACAACAGTAGATTATGTATTTTGTTGCATTTTGTTCAGTGTTTTAGTAACAATACTTAGCAGAAGTATTTATTACTGCTTCTGACATTTAAATGGGTTATCATGATAGCTGTGTTCCATTAGTTTGGCATTATTTAACACAGAGGAGGGTAAGATCCCAATTTTATCTTGTGTGTTCTACTTTGCCTCTTGGGAAGAAGAGTAAAGACTTCTGTACTTTGGATCAGTATCCCATTGCCTTGCCCCTCTGCTTTTTTCCTCTTATTTGAGCCTTGCTAAACTGGGAGACCTGAACATGCCAATTCTTCTTTGCATAGGAAGAAAAGAGAGGACTTACTAAATACTAACATGGATTGCTTTGATTAGGAGTGGACTTGGCTAAAGTTAGCAGTAAAGTAAGGTAGGCTTACAGATATGTTGTTCTTGTTATCCTCACTGCATGCTGGAAGCTCCTTTAAGAAAGCTTAAAAACCACTATGGCATTCCTAGCTGCACTTCAGACTTCCAGCCACATAACCCACTGTCTGGGGCAGCAATGGCATACACCAGTATAACATTGCCCACAGTGCAAATTGATACTATGCCTGGCTTAAGTGGCTATGCTAATTGCCAATGTAAGAATCTGGACATGTCCACGGTGTGATTCATATTCCCTGAAAGATCAATGAACTGCTTTTAGTACCTGTAGGAAAGAAGTAATGATATCTATTCCCCCACTATCCCGTTTGCTTTTGAAGCTGGTAATCTTTTCTGCATAGAGCATAATACGGCCATAAACATGCTTGAGGGGAGGGGTGGAGAACAACAAAACTATGGCACAGGAGATATATGTGCTTAAGCAAGATGGCTTTGTAATGAATGCTGGAGTAAACAAATACAAATGTACTGGCATATAGAGTAACTGTATTCAATGTGTGGATATATTTTTACAGGCAGCAAATAGCAGTGTCCTTTATATTTTGGCTCCAGTGAGAGCACCTGGGGTTGAATGAATAAAGAATGACTGAAGGGAAAACAAAGGAAGAGAAAAGCTTCTTACTGGCAAGTAGCCCACAGCCCAACATATGTTAATCCATGTCTTAATACATTTTTTTAAAAGCAAATGTGGACAGCAGTAAGAGACAAACATGTTTTCTCTTAGACAATTCTCTCCGTGAGTCAGCTCAAAGTGAGTTTTTGCCAAGAAAACCCCAACCAAACCAAACTTGTCCAGGTGGTCTATACCCGTCTGTCTGTACCCAGTTAGTGTTCAAGCCTAGGTATTAGCAACTACAGTGCAAAGGTGTTATAGGTAGTACACGCTGCTTTTGCCGAAGTCGAGGATTCTTCTCCTGTGAGTTGTGCAAAACCTTGTCTGTTGATATGCAGGTATGAAAAGGAACGATGGGATGGCATTTGAAGACTGTGACACTGTGCTGTGTTCATCCTCTCCGCAAAGTGGGTGGAGCAACCACTCCAGGGAAAAGAAGTTTCAAGCTTTAACTTACATCCCAAAACGTTTCAGCTGGCTTGGACTAAAAGCACCAATACGCAGGACTGGGACTGGGTGTTTGGGAGGAAACTCTACATCCCAGATTCTTGTGTGGACTACGCGGAGATGGCTCCTTACTGACTGCAGGACTGAATCCTAATGAGGTGTGCATAGACAGCTCTGAGGGTCTACAACACAGAATGCGATGTGAGGAGTAAAGCAAGCTAAGAAAAAGATACGAAGAAAAAGCACTTCAGAGTTCCAGTAAATGCAAAACATTGTGGAAAAGTAGAGAATTAATTAAACCACACTTCCCTTGCTACCTATAAGCAAGGTAATTGGAAAGCGGCCTTTTTTTTCTAACAATAGTTGTTTCTGAAGCACTTGGTTATTTTTTTTCTTTGTAATTCCCAGTTAGCTCAGCAGGGGTGAACTATGAGACCATTATAAAGTGCACAGAATGTCTAAAGAGGATGGCACAGTGCTAAAAGCTCAGAAGAATTCCTTGTGGTGTCAGTGCACAGCGCTGCAGGTGAAGCTGAACTGATTGCTAGCTTAGGAGCAGATGGAAGAGGTTTGCTGAATTTTGACTTGAACACTATTATGTAAGCGATAACAGTACCAGAAATCTTACAAGCACTGGACAGAAAGTTGAAGAGAACACAAGCACAAGAATGTCAGCAATGTAAAAAATGAATTGGAGGCACAGGACAAGCTAGCTAAGCATGTTCAGTAAACAAAAAGCCCCACAACCTTTATTTCTGTGTTGTGCAGGGGCTTGTGTTAAGCGAAGGTTATGAGGTAGAAATCAGTAGTGAAGACAGCAAACCATGGCCAGTCTCCTTGGCTCCAGCCAATGCTGAACAATGTAGGGGGGAGGTTATGTATATCTTAATACGCAGTAGGGCTACCTTTGTAACAACAGCTGCTGATTTTTTTTTTTTTAATGCCTTAACATTCATATATATGTAATATATTTTTTACCATTTTACTTCTATGCAGATTAGTTAGGAGTTATTGCTATTTCTGTGGGTCTGGTGATTGAAATCTATTTGATTCTTCCTGCCTGATTCTCAGTTGCCATTCTACTGTATCAATTTTCTTTAGTTTTGAGAGAAGTAGATGAAGGTCGAAGTGACATGCAGTGAGTCAGCGGCTCTACCTGGAGCAGAAACAGTAATCTTTTAGCTGCCAGATTTTTAGACTTGTATATATACTTAATGGCTTTTTTTGGTGGGTGTTTTTTTTTTCTTTGCATGTATGTTTCACTTTGTCTTTTTTTTGTTTGTGGGGGTTTTTTTGGGTTTTTTTTGTGTGTTGTTTTTTTTTTTGTTGTTCTAAACTGCTTGAGACTACTTTGTTTTGTTGTTCATGATGCTTATGCTTGAATCGCGTTGGGTAAAATGGTGATGAAAATAAAAACTGTTATGTGGCCGGAGAGATTTTTCCCATACATTGCTGACATCCTGATGGCTTTACAGAATTCTAACCCATAAATTGTGAGGTCAGGCTGTCTCCCTGATACTTCTAAACGAAGGATTGTAACATTTTGTGCTGTATCTGGAAACTTGGGATAGAGGAGCAACATGACATTTCTGCTTTATAATGTCTCTCAAAGTGAAGATATTTTGCACTTGGAGTTGATAACACTAAGGGTATTAGCGACACTGTCATGGTAGGATAAAACTACTGACACGCTGGTTGGAATATCCTCTGGGAGTTTTTAGTGCAATCTCCTGTTTGAAGCAGGACTGTTACCAACCCTGTCTAAGGTCAGACACCGCTTTCTCTAGCAAACCTTGAAGACCCTCAAGGATGGGAATTCCACAGCCTCGCTGGGCAGCCTCTTCCAGCATTGCACTACCTTTCTGGTGAAAAAGTCTTTCCTGACATCCACCGTGAGCCCCCCAAGGTGCAATTAATAACTGTTGTCCTTCATTATATCATCTGCCACTACTGGGAGTGGTTTGACTGTCATCTTCTCTTCAGGCAGTAGTAGTCTGCAATAAAATATTCCCCTGGCTCTTCTCTTTGCCAGACTAAGCAAGCTCAGCTCCCCTGTCCCTCCTGATAAGTTATGTGCTCTAGGCCCCAACTATGTTGATAGCTCTTCACTGGACTCTCTGCAGTTTCTCACAATCCATGAGGGGAGGGAAGATACAGGACATACTGTTTTAAGTGCAGCCTTACCATTACAGAATATAGTAAGGTAATGACTTCCCTCTGTGCTGGCCATACCCCCGATGAGTGCACTTAGTGGCTTGCATTTTGCTGCTGCTCCACCAGTTGGTTTCCAACCTGCTCCAGGGGCTGACATCTGTAGTTCTTGCTGAACTCTGAGTTTCCTGCTAGCCCAATCCTCTGTTTATTAAGGTCACTTGAAATGAAGCTCTGCCACTGATTGTGTCAGCCACTGTCCCTAATGCAGTCATCCATATACTTGCTAATGATGCACTCTGTGCCATTTATGAAGATGTTGAACAGTGTTGGCTCTAGTGTTGCCTGTTTTGCTTGTTGCTGGCTGTCAGCTTGACCTTAAGCCATTAATCACTTTTTTTTTTGAGCCCTGGCAATACAGCTAGCTAATTTGCAACCCATCTAACAGCCCATTTGTCCAGCTTCCATCATTCCTCAGCTTCCAAATATGAATGCTGTGGGGGATGATGTCAGAAGCCTGACCAAAATCAAGTTATATTACATCCATTGCTCTCCTCTCATCCACATAGGCAGCCTCTGTATTGTAGAGGGCAGTCAGCTTGATCAAGTATGATTTGCTTGTGGTAGATCTGTATTGGCTATTTTAATTACCACTTTGTTCCTCATATGCTTTGAAACAGATTCCAGGAGGATGTGCTCCATGAGTTTTCTAGGGACTGAGGTGAGGCTTATAGCTCACTGGGTCCTATTTATTGCCTTTCTTAGAGTTGGGTATAACACTTGTTATACCCGTCAAGACATAAGACAATATATAGTCTTTCCTGTCATCAGAGACCTGCCTGATCACACACGTTTTTCACAGAGGTAGGCAGCAGTCCTGAAATTATATCAGTCAACTCCTAAGCGTCTTTGGAACCACATCATCCCTCACCTTCTTTTTGCAATTAATGTACTTTTAAAAGCCTTTCTTGTTGCCCTGTCTCCTTCTACTTCCATGTCCAGCTGCATTTTGAAACAACACTTTTATGCTTCACAGAACCAAAGAATCATTTAGGTTGGAAGGGACTTCTTGAGATTAAGGAAGAACTTGTATGAGACATGAAAGTGAGAGGCAGCCTTAGCTGCTCTTCTGAAACCCAGGACTGTGGTCCTGCTTTTTGTCTTTTTCCCTCCTTTCTGGATCCTGAACTCTACTATTTCACAGTTATTGCAGCTAAGGCTGCCTCCGACTTTCACATCTCGGACAAGATCTTCCTTCTTGCAACTGTGATGTCCAGCAGAGCACCGTTATTTTTGGAGGGTTTTTTTTTTTTTTTTTTTGGTTGGCTTCTCAGCTGTGCTAGGAAGTTGTCATCAATGTATTCAAGAAGTCTCCAAGACTACCTGAGCCCTGCTGTATCATCCTGGCAGATATCAGGGTGGTTAAATTCTGCTATGAGAACCAGAACCTGTGAACATGAGGTTTCTTCCAGTTGTAGATGAAGTCTTCTTCCAACATCATCACCCACTACCACAGCACCCATGTTGGTCTGCTTGCTAATCTTGATCGATAAACTCTTGGCTGACTCCTGACCCACCCCAAGGCAGAGTTCCACGCATTCCAGCTGCTTTCTAACGCAGACGGCAACTCCCTCTCCTCACCTTCTCAGCTTGTTCGACAACAAATCTTCGTTGTTGGCTTTCTTGCTAGTTTTGTTGCCTTGCTTCCATCTCTTGTACACTCCATGTTTTAGTTCATCGAGAAAATCCTGTCTTAGCTAGGTAGGCTTTTTGCTGAAATTCTTGTCTTCCTGCATGATGGGGTGAATTGTTTCTGGTTCTTCATAACTTTTCTTTAAAAATCAGCCTCCAGCCTTTCTGCTTGATGGCTGCTTGGTGGGGAATTTTACTTAGAATTTGGTTTGTTTGGGTAATTGCTACTGTCCTAAAACCCAGAGTCCTAACTCTGCTGCTCACCTTCTCAGTTGTCCTCCAGATGCTGAATTCTGTCTTCTTGTGATCACTGCAAACTAAGCACACTGTAAATACCTGCTTTGCATCTAGGATGTTTTTACAAAAGACAACTTGAGAAAAAGCTTCCCCATGTGATTTCTCATGAGCTGCATAATTTAAATATTAAGCTGCTTACACGATAATTTAACATCATAGTTGAATTTACAACACTGATGCAAATTTTCTGTGGAAAATTTTCTGTGGCTTTTGCAGAGAATCTGTTTGCCTTTAGATGCATGTATCATTGACACTAAATCCTCAGAGCAGAATCCAGGGTATTTTTAGAGTGTTGATAATAAAGGACCTTGTTTTATTTTTATCTTACTAGTAGCATAACCAATTGGATAACTAATTGACTTGGCCAATTTAATATGATTAATCTCATTAAAACCCTACAAATCCAGTGCCGTTGCCAGTTTCACGGGAATCCACATTTCAAAACATTTTACAGTATGTGTAGACATTTTAGGGGGGAGAAAAACAAGCAAGAGCAAATAAAAACTCATCAGACAGTTTGCAGGCATGTGGATAATACTCCTGAATGCTGACTGGGATATGGAAGTGCAGTCTCTCTTTACTGCAAAATAAGTAGCTAGGGAGAACATAGGAATAATAATTATTTGGAGAACTGAGTAGCTTAGTGCAGAAAGTTGGGATTGGTGCCAATATACTGAAAATTTGGGAAAGTGTGTTCTTGCAAATTACATTATAAATAAAGCAAAACCAAAAATCAGTTTTCTTTAATGCTTACAGTAAAACCAATAAAAGCAGTAAAACCTCTCTGAGACCAAAGTTTCAGAAGGCTTGCACCTCACTGAAGCCCAAGACAGCCACTATTCTTATCTCTTCTCCTGGGTCAGCAGATATTTGAATAGCTAGTTAGTAAGCAGAGGTAATCAATCCAGTTTAGAAACGAACGTTGTCATTACTCTTCTGGTGTGGTGGTTTTGTACGTAGATAAATTCTCCGATCCTGTCCCCACCACGGCTATCCAAGCACAAATGTTGGGGCAAGAAAGAACAGCTAGGAGCAAAGGGCGAAGGCAGAGCAGCTTCTTTGCGTGGCAGCTCAGAGCAGCTGTGAAACTGCAGTTCTGGAGTGGGCTTTATAGACTCAAAAATGAGGCAAGAAAAACACAGGGATTTGTGAAAGATCATAGAGCAAACCTACTGCTGTTCTCAACTGAAGGCAAATGCCATTGCATTTTTCATATTTGCTAGTCGTAGGCCAGGAGGAACCAGAACAAGTTAGCAGTGTGGTGCCATGCATGGGGCTATAGCAGAGGCCAGGTTTATTAGCTGTGTAAAGCTGTTCTACAGCTTCAGGTTAGAGTGATAGAAGCAGCTCAGGTCTATTGCCAGGGCTGCACCAATGCTATTCAAATGATTGTGGCGCCCAGGGTCTGTGTGTTGGCATCTGGTGGCTCACCTGCTATCTTATGTTGGTTATGTAAGTTTTGTAGTGTTTTCACAATATTAAAATACCATAGGAACTCAACAGCCAGTTGGCTGTTTCAGTATTATCTTGCCTTCATTTGCTGTTGTTTATTTAGCAGGGGAAAAATAAATATAAAATACTAGCATCCAAGCCATTTGCCAAAGTAAGGAAAGCCAGGCTGATCCTTGAGCTCCTCCTTGCTTGCTAGAACATATTACTGAAGGTTGAGGCTCTCTGTAAAGCTTGTTCTGCATGGTGACCTCTGAGAGGGGCAGGCTGGAAGCCTTGCTGGGTGAAGTGTGGTGTTGGTTTGGGTTTTTTTGTTTCATTCCCTAACACCGCCACCACCTCCCCCCCCCCCGGCCTTCTGAAATACTCATTTTCTTGGTCCATCCTGAAATGTCAGCAGAAGCACGTGTGGCAGCGCTCTTACACACAGCTACGCTTCCCTTAGTGCTTTTTAGGGACAGCTGTGTCACAGTATGACATCTCACAGGGACTTATATGTGATGATCACTGACACAGAAGGCATAGATTTGGTGTGTCCTTATAATTTATTGTGCTTGACATGATATAGGCCAGAGGGGCTATTGAGGGCTGAGGGATCCTAAATCCATGGGTTGCTGGTCAGGCAATGCTTACTTCTGGGACTTTAATTTTTGGACTCATTGCAGTGCCTTAACCATGTCAACTAAAAGTTCTCATGATTTTTTTTTCTATTTAAAAAAAATCAAGCAGCTGCTTGTTACTGGTAAGTTTTCACTGCTTTGCAAATTAGACAATTTCCATTCCATAGAGGAATGGAAATTCAGTGTGTTTTCAGGAGTGAAACAAGTATTTCAAATTGTGCCTACGCTTTTATTCCTTCTTCTACAAATACGGCTGCTTTTCTGTTTCTTTTCCTTAATGCCTCCACTGAGTAGAAAGACTCATTTCCACTAAAACCCACGTGTTTTCAGTCAGTAAAGTTCTACATGCAGATGGCCAAGCTATGGGAAGCCTAGGTCTGTGCCACTATTGTTTAAAGCTAAAATGTAATGTTTTCCCAGCTACGGCTTTTTATAGGACTGGCTTAGCTTATTACAGAGACAATTGAAGGCTTGGGTGTTGGAGGCGTATAAAATGTTGATGTCTAGAAGGCTTGGCTTTTCTGAAGATAATGCTGATAAATGGGGTATTTGTGGACATGAATGGAAACCAACATCAGCGAAGCAGCCTGGCAGAGGAGTAAGTTATGGGACAGCTGTAGCTCTTCCTCCTGCACCTACAAAGCTGGTCTGTGGCAAGGAGGGGATGATAGTAAGAAACTGAAGCTGGGACAGGAGACCAGCTGTTTGGCGGTTTTGGTGTATGGCAGAGGTGACTAAGTAATGCCAGTGTTCGTGACATAAGCAACGACGGAGATGATGGGGAGGTTTTTCTTTGTGGTAATGGTGGTGAGTCTCAGTTCTCTTCAGTATGATAAAATGGCTCTGCCTGGTGATTTCCAATCAGACATGGGTCTTACAGATCATCAGGTGAGTAATGCTCCAGCACAGAGTAGGATGCAGCACCATGCCATGGAGCAACAAAAGCTTTGGAGCAATATGGCAAATGGCTTCAGTTAAGGTTCCTGATCATATGGTATAGACGTAGTCAAGTACAGCTTTAGTGGAATGAACCTTTTCCTATATTGCTTGTTATTTGCCTTACCCAATAGCATAAAGCTTGATTAAATAGTTACAGAATTAGTGGGTTGGCATAAGCAGACACTGAATGCTTAGAGATAAACATTCTGGCTAGTCACAGCACTTTCCAGATGGATCTGTTGTATCTGGGTGGATGTTTAGCTTTCATTTATTTATAGCAGAAATGGCTTTTGTATCTGTTATAGTCATAAATTTACCAAACTACCAAATAATTTATCTTTCTGCTTGCTTTCAGCTGATTACAAGTTCTCTAGGTATCTCAGGATAATATGAACATCTGTTCCCTGGAGATTGACTCTTCACAGACAATAATCATAAAGCTAATGAATGGAGTGGAGAATGGTGTTTAGGAAACAACTAGGGACAGCTCTGCCTCTCTTTGCTAATTCTCACCCTAGTATTTCTCTCCTTTCACCAGACTGGCTTTCTAACACACCCTACAGCAAACTTGCCAGGTGCAATTCTCCATTTTCTTCCGAGCAGGATAGAAAATCAGATGGCAACTCTGGGACTTGAACAGCTTGCTCTAACAATTTGTGTTAGCAGATCATCAAAAACGGACACTCCTGCCTCCTCTCCCACCCACTCTGAACTCTAGAGCACAAGACCAGAAGTGGGTCTCACTCCAGCACTCACCAGCGTTCTTGGGGAGAGATTTTATCCCATAATTTCTCATAATTTAAGACAAGTGAAATCGATTGCTTTCCTGGTACGCTTTTCAGTTTGTTATTTTTAATGATTGAAGTGAATCTGACACCTAATTTGCACTCATTAAAACAGGCTTAGGAAAATGTGTGGTAAATAAATCTTGGGAGGAATATAAATTAGCATGGTTCAGGGCAAAATAACTTCCCTGTTGTGGGTCAGAAAGAAAATAGTGCTGTGGGGAGATTATTCCACTTCTGTGTGCTGGGGGATTCTTGTATCTTTTTACATAATATTTGATGATGGTCATCACTGGAGACAGGACTCTAAATGGACTTAAAAGTCTTAGACAGCATGACAGCCCTGTTGTTCTAAGACAGCCAGATGAATGTCAGCTCTCGGGTCTCTCCTGGATTACAGATGTGGTAAAACAGGCAAACAAATGTCTGTGTATCGAGCAGGGAAATAGCTGCAGATGAGAGAGAGATCTGTAGCTTCTGCAAGAAACATGGTTATAGTTAATTCAGCATATGTAATATTACTGAGAACGCAAAGGGCGCAGGATGGGAGAATAGCTTGGGTTTGGCTGTAGCAAAATTAAATTCAATAGGCTTAGTAAAGTATTGTACGTCACCTGCTGTAATGGTAGCTGCCACAGTTTTGTGACATGGATAATACGCTTTTGACTTATGCCTTATCTCAGGGGGCAGGTAATAAAGTTTAGTCCCTGCCCAGCACTTGGTTTTTTTATCATATACCCTCTCCTATATCACCAACCTGATGTTTGGGAAACGCTTTTCTGTGATGGGGAATCTGTTAGGTGGAAGATAAGTGTTCTGTGTGGGAACGGTGCCTTTATTTCTCCCGTTTTTTGTATTTGCAGGAACAATTCCAGTTCTTTTAATCCTGTTTTTAGTCAGTTTTCAACTGTATTCCTTCTTCAAATTCTATATGCAAAGATTGCTTGTCATAAATATATTTATTTTCTGCAGCATCAACACAGGTTCAGCAGTAGATGTCAGTTCAATATTGGATGAACTGTTTGAATGTCTCCTCAAACCTTTTCCTTCTCCATTTCATGGCAAAGTTTAGCACCTCAAAGGAAATCACTATGGTTACAGTACCCAGTTCTAGTAATGAGTCCAAGATTTAAGTCTTACTGCTTGTAGCAAAATATATATGTTTGAGACACCCCCAGACATTTGGGATCGTGTCTGCAAGTGTTAAAACAGACATTGACAGTTTGAGATAATTCCATTGCACCACTTTGCTTGCAAGACAGTGGTCTGCTATTCTAAGTGGATTGCTTACATAAGAAGTGAAAGAATACACACTAGTTTAAAACACAGCTCAAAGCAATGTTGGGTTTTTAAAGTCAGAAATCTAAGATTTAATCACCACCTGGTTAGCAGTCTGTGTCAACGCTGTCAGCCAAAAAAACATGGTTGAAATGTAATTCTTTCCCAGCTGCAAATATTACCAAGACATCACTGTGGGCCATTTTTAGGCGTTATGAGATCTGCGAACATCATGAAACACTGGAGTTTCCAAAGCTACAGCAGATGACTTTATGGCCCAGGTGACTGGTATTTCTTATGCTGAGGTTTCTCACCCCAATTAGTAAATAAATTTAATCCAATTGCTTACGGAGGGTGGAAAAATCACTGGCCTACCACAGTTCTCTACAGTAGACAGGTACCTGTGTATAAGCCAAATTAGCAAACCAAGACCAGAATCACTTAGAAAGATTCATTGAGGCACCCAGCCATTGCGTAACATCAAGTGTGCAAATTGACTTCAACAGGGTGGCTTGTGTGTGCAAAGTTAGATGTGGGCTTAAGTTTCTTATGGAACTGAAATTGGCATACAAATCTGTGCTTGATCTTCAGTTATTTTAATCTGCCAAACCTCTGCAGGGCTGGAAACAACATTTTTGTACTGGTGCTGCCATGATTGGTAGTTCATTTAATCTTGTGCCTTATTTCAAGTGCCCAGCGTTCTCACTGAAATGGAAGCTGCTCAGAGGAATGTAGGCGCCTGAGCGCTGTTAGAGCAGTACTGGGGGCTCTGCTCAGAGCCAAGGCTAATGAGAGAATCTGAACAACCAATGCTTTTACACTAGAAAATATCTCTTCTGGCTGTGGCTCAGGCAGAGGAGTTCATCTGGATGGGGAATGTCTAATCTGGACCATTCTGTCCTTCAGGTCAATAAATGATTGTACAGGGCTGTCTTTATGCTTAATGGATAGGAAAAGAAGGCTCAGAGTTCCCCAAGAACTGAATTTCAAACATGAGCACAGTAACTAGTGCAGATCAAGTGACTCTGTATCATAAAATGTGATAATGTGGGGTTTTTGCTGCATTCTCAGAATGGCACTACTTGCTAATCTTGAAGTGTCCGTTATCATATAATATCTATTCTCCAGATTCTTTTTCTTAATGAAGTGTTGAACTAACTAGAATTTTTAAGAACGTGTTTACAGAAATCTCATTCATAACATTTTTCTACATTAGTTGTCAATAGCACACTACATTTTTCCATTTGATACATGATTTTTTTTTTACTTTTTGATATTAATTTTTTGAGTCTTTCAAGCAATTGAAATAATTTATAATGTTTTACTATAAGTAATCTTTTCCATTTAGTGACTCATCATAATTGGTGGGGTTTTTTGGTCCTGAATCTATTAAGTATACTATTGGATGCAGAATTTTCTCCAGACAGTAAGTCGTTGACCTTTATAGTTAAGTCAACTGTATCTCAAGCAGTTAGGACATATTTACTATGGGTTTTTTTTTTTTTTTATATGAATTAGAAGGCAGCTGCTGCTGTTATCACTTGACTTTCAGATTAAGGATGTTTGAAAAGATGCATTGTTTCAGATTAAGCTTCATTTGTATCTGAGGCTGAGATGGGTAATTGCTAACTCTTTTTGCCCTGGAGTCCTTTTGTTTTGTTTTTGCTCAGAGGAACCTTAAGAATGATGTTAATTTTTTTTTTTTGTTTAGGGCCACAAGGGACAAAAGTAGAAACAGCTGGTGATGGAATAAAATGCAACATATGCTCAGTAAATGTAGATTATGTCACTTCTTGGGTTTTTGGTTGGTTTTTTTTTTTTTTTTAACTGGTTTCCTAGATAAAAGAAATGTGGTGGACCTCAACTATCTGAAGTTCAGTAAAACATCTTTGTGCAATTTAAACTGGAGAAGATTGGAATTAATACAAGAACAGCAGAATCGTTAATGGAATGTGCCAGTAGCGTGTGCTGAACATAAAAGAAACATGCTAAGGGAGATTACAGGTGGAAATCCTTAAGAATCAGATTTGGGACTAATGCTTACTTTCTCTTATATTCTCTCTCTGGCACAAAAAAATCAAAATGTTTCAGTGAAATTTGCAGCTGATGTTAGAGTAAGGACGCGCTGTCAATATGAAGCATCAGAAAATCCCAATGATCATCTTGAATACTGGGGTAGTAAAAGTAGAATTATATTAAATACCAATAAGTCATAGACTGCAAGACTAATGATACGGATTTCTTTTATAAACTGAGACCTTGTTGGGGAATGGAATGAAGAAAGATCTGAATATTTATCGGTCTCATGTGTCACCCTTATGCAGATGTGATAGTACACAGTAGGATTCTGTTTCTCCTAAGTGATGTATGCCAGATGAATCAAGGACACGCTAACCTTGCTGTCCGTGAGCAAGCGGGGCTGGGAATGCTGAGCATTGTACTGGTCATTCACAGAAGGACCAGTTAATCACCGAGGAGATTAATTCAGGCTGGGGCAGTTGCAGAGAAGGGCTGTAGCACGGTCACGTGAATGGAGAGTGGGGTCCTGAACTCCAGGTCCAGCCTTGTGTGACAGCAGCAGGCTTGGTTAACTGAAGTTTGGGAAATCTGTACGCTCTTGTACAGGGATCCTGATTTGCTCTTATGTGAGCTGTGTGTTCTGCTGGGTGGTGGTGGGCTATAAAAGCTGGACTGATCATCATGCAGGCAGTCAGCACATACCTCTGAGACACTCTCTGGGCCTGAGCTATCACCAGCTAAGACCTGGCTGAAAAACTCTCTGAAAGGTGTGGAAAATGCATAGTGGCACCATCGGCTTCTAAAGGGTGAGATAAACGTGTGCAATGGAGCGCTTTTACAAGGAAAAATTGGCAGGACTACCTTCTCTGACTTTCAGAGTGACACCCTTTTCACACACTGATGCAAACATTGTCAAAAATGCACTTCTGACAAATTTTACTGTCAGCATCGAAACTACAGCTGGTAATGCTGGATCTGCCTCTCCTAAAGCTGTAGGTGTTCCCTCACTTGCATGCTGTGGGTAGGAGAACAATTCATTCCACCCCCAAACCTTGGGAAAAGAAAGAGGAAAGCTTGCACACTTGTGCATCAGGGAATAGTAGCATGAGAAGGAAGAATGAGATGTTTAGGGTTTGTTGTGTTTTGTTGGGGTTTTTTTTTCTTTTTTCTTTTTTTTTTTTTTTAGGTCAGCAGAAATCTGGAAAAATAAAAATAATTTTGCATCCCTAAACTAAAAACTTCAATTTTCCTGCCAAAATTAAAATTCCTCTAAAACTTTTTTTGGCAAATGACACCTCACATTTGGTTTTGGTCTTTTTTAACAACTTTATCATAAATAATTAAATATAGATAAATATACTATAAAAATATAATCTTAAAAATCAATATATCAGGCTGTTGACATGTTTTTTATGGTAGAGAGGTTGAAAGTCTTCATAAAATGTGAGAAGAATTCATGGATATAATTTTTTAAAAATGTTTCTGTTCTGAGAGACCTTTCCAAAATTCCACTTAAATGATTCAAAGCGTGTGGGTGTTCAGTCTCTATCTAAGCTATACCTACAAGTTTTTATATGAATTGCAGTATCGTGCAGATTGGAGGGAAGCTCCAGCAAACCTCCTCCAGCTCACAGCACATCTGACGAGATCAGCCTTCTTGGGGCCTCGTCCAGTTCAGTTTTAAATATCTCCAAGGATACAAACTCCACAACCTCCTTGGGTAACCTGTTCTGGTGTTTCATCACCCTCACAGGGAAAATCTTTATCCTTATATTGAGTCAGAATTTCTCACATTCCAACCCGAGCCCCTTGTCTCTCATCCTATCCCTATGATGTGTGAAAGTTAAATACAAAAAAGCTCATACTTATGTATTGAACTGAAAATTTCATTAGAGCTGATTGTTAAAGATATTACATGAAGATATTGACTTTTAATTTCTTCTTATATATTCAGGCATGATGTTTTAACATGCTATTTTGAACAGGAAATTTCTCAGCATTTAAATAATATTAAAATAGAATGATATGTGACTAGGTAAGCCAACCTATGATTAAAAGCTTCAAGTGTACTGTAATTAGCGCTACAATATCTTTAACTCCACTGAGTTTATATTTGAAATTTTGCCCAAAATGCCTAACTTTAAATATGTAGATCAAAGAGCTTTTGTAATTTCCTAAATCTGCAGGTGAAGGGAATGTTCTCATAGACATGGGTTGGGTCGGTCATTTTTAAACCCTCAGCTGGTGGGGATCATCTATCTCCCATTCATGTGGGGGTAGGGGTAACCCAGACAATTATTTTTATTCACGTAAGGTATTTTTCTGAGGTAATCTCCTGCATTATTTTACCCTGTAAAGTTCTAGTAATAGAATGTGTGTACTTCTGTGATATTTTTCTTTTTTATTTAAGATGTGTCAGAAAATAATACTGAGGATTAATTTTTTTAACCATGAAATGCTGCCACATCTCAGCAGAAGAATGACAGAAATAGAGCTCACAAAAAAATTAATCTAGAACATTTTGCTGTGATTAAGTTCTTATTAGTAAAGAAGAAGAAAATAATAGTGAAAGCTTTGAGTCACTTTGAGTAACAGCTATTAAAAGTCAGGTGTGTTTTAATTTGTTGTAGATTCTTGTCATATTCCCAAGTGTGAAAAAAACTGAGGGGGGAAAAAAGGAAAGAAAAACATCCTTTGCTAGTATGCTTCTAGCAAAGAAATGTTGGGAATCAAGTTTTGTAGCTGCTTGCTTATAGAGATGCACAGGTGATTTGAGAACATGTTCAGCATTTTCTTTAGCTGGTGTTTGTAAATAATATTTCTTTCTGGCCAATGTATTTTGACGTTTAGGTATCTACCATAGAAATAAGAGTGTAGCTCAAGTAATAAGTCTGTAGGAATGCTTCAGTGTATATCCTGGCGTCAGAATTGGCTTCCAGCTAAGCTTTTCATAATCATCTGTAAGCTTAGATAGGGGATGATGTGACATTTGATTTTAGAATACTAGCTCATTTCTTTCTTTTCTCTAAGGTATATCACATTTCTTTATTAAAGAAGGCACATTTCCCTAATAGAAGACACTGATATTACGATAAAGAAGCATAATAGGAGCTGTAGGGACTGATAGTGTTTGCATTACTTACTCATCTGTTTGCAAATATTCTTTAATATCAATTTTTACTTTGATGTGACTATGACTAATAAGATACCTCCTATTCAAGCTGGAGTGTTCCTGGCTCTCTTCATCTCCTGAGTGTATGCTGTAAAGCCACTGAAGGAATCAGAGTAAAACTGGAACGTGTACATATTCTGAATGCAGTGTATCCTGCCTTTTGAATTTGTCTGCAAACACTGCTTTGGTTTGGTCAACAGGCAGTCTGGCTTTTGCACAAGTTTACAGAGCTTCTACAATTAGATTGCAAACAAGGGCTACAGAAGAGTTTGCTGATTAAGGCAATGCGACAGTTGTATGGGGACAAAGAGAGAAAAATAAAATTAAATTTGAAGTAAAATTGCCAGTGGAGATGCTGGGAAAGAGGAAGATGGTATTGCAGAAAAAAGGGAAGATCTTATTTCAGTCCTGGGAAAACCTTGAAGAAGAAATTAAAGGAGAAACATCCAAAGATTTATTGTAAATTTAGGGCAGTGTTAGTGTTTTACAAGAACTGTTTCTGACCTCTTGGTTTTTATACATTTTTAGTCTAAAATACTGAATTGCTCTGTTAGAGCTTCACAAGCTCTAATACGCACTTCAGGGATGTTCGCATGAACACATAATTTGATCAACTGAACTTTCACACTAGTTTTCTCAGGTACTTTCTGTAACTTTTTCTTTTTGATTCTACTGTCAGGAGGAATATTCAGCCTTGATTTAGAACAAAGCTTTTGTCTGCTGCCACTCAAACATAAGCCACTAAGCAAGCTGTTGCTTTGTTTCCTTAACTGAATTTAGAGGCAGTGGGACCTGGGTCCAGGCCCCTTTCTTGAAAGGAGTCACTATTTCTGATGAGCGACTATCTACATATCTTTACAAACTTTGTCATGCCCAGCAGAATTAGACTACAGACCTCTCTCTTATCCACTCTGTGAAGATTTGTAAACTTCCAAAATACAGTGGGGAGATGTATGTAATACAGCCAGCAGCAAAAACAGAAAATTATTGTAAGAAACTTAACATGGGATTCACAGAGCTCCTTGAGCAATGAAAAGCAGCATACCAGCTTTCCACAGAAAAATTGGTAAGGGCGGGTGGTGACTGCCTTTGGAAATCGATGCTTTTTTCTGACAAATGCATTAATTTATAATGGCTGATAGTGTCAGCTGTAGGCAGCCTCCGTGATCTAATAAAGACAACTCTGTTTCACGGATGCTGAAATCTAAGTTTGGTTTTTGATGCCAGACTGGATCAATGTTTTAATTAAGGGAACCTATAATCCTTCCTTTAGCTGCCACTTTCCACAGTGTGTGGCCACATGTAGTTTTTTGTCCTACAGTGAGGAGGTAATTTCCAAAATGCTTGCTGAGAGACAAAAATAAGTAGACTTTCTGGGATATTATTAGAGAATCCAACACTAAATCCTGTGTTTATGCATGGTAGCCACTTGATCGTTGTTGGGAGTTTTCTTTCTGTGCTTCTACTTCTCTAGCAAGTTAAGTAATTTTTATGTTTATTTGCTATTCTTGTTTATACACATTGAACTTTCAAAACCCTAGTTTGCAACTGAAGCAGAGTTAATTAGCACACCCTAAAGTTCAAATACCCTCATTAATGTGAGCAGTTCAGGTTTGCTAGTTACCAAGGATTACTGAATAATGATCCCATCAAGGAAATTTATAATTTGCATGTATAGACTATGCAAAATGAAAGAAGCAGAATTTGCCAAATGTTTTGTTCACAAGAAATTACAAATGAGAAATGTTAAGTAAGCACAGACTTATGCCTGACAAAGACCTTTAAAGGAAATAGGAGAATCGTATTAAATTCAGAGATAAGCTCTTGATGTCTGTCTTGCTGTATTTCTGGTAAATTAAAAAGTCTATGCATACTGCTTTGGCTATTCTGATAACCTGAATTTTGAAGCAATTGGCCTGAATTTCTGGAATTATTTCAGGTTTTTTTATTTGCTAATTGTGTATCATGTAAGTGGTTTTTGTTTCTTCATAATATTGATGCCTTTTATGTAATGAAGTTTGCTTGTGAACTGACTAGTTTTGAACAGACTAGAAGGATCTGCCATTGTCTTACAAGGGAAAATTTTAAATCATAGGAGTGTGTTTACAAAGACAGTATTCAGAGAAGCTTTGTTTTGGAGTAAGATGGTATTCCCCCCGCAGCAGGCCACCTTATCAGTTCCACTATGGTATAGTATTTTATCCTAAAGCATGCTTCAAATACTAAAAACGTCCCTCTTTAAGAGTGCATCACACATGAAGAAAAAGAAAATTCTCAACATTTTCTCAATACATGAAATACATAATTGCCACAGATATTTCTGCAATAAGGAGTAGTAGGGTCACTACCAAGATAAGGATTCTTTACCCTTTTGGATCCTAAGATTTTATTTCTCCTGAATTCCTTTTTTCTTTCACTTCAAATTTTTTCCCAATTCCTCTCTTATATGATAGTCTCATTATTTGATTTTCAGCCTTTCACTATGTTAACGTAAAAATATTCCTTTATCATAGACCTTACTGCCTACTGACTACAGAAATGACCAATATGAAGGTCCAGGCTGCGACAAGTTCATTTATATAATTTGTTTTGTAACAGACTTGATAAAAAATATTTTAGAAGATGAAGGAAGAAGTAGAAGAAGTGCAGAGAAGTGATGGGTCAAGGATAATTTCATTTAAAATGAATCCATAAGGAACATTCATTCTTTCCACAGAGCAGAAGAGGAAGGTATTTTTGCTACTCAGCCAATCCTTCCCTGATGAAAGCTTCACTGATCCTGAAAACTTCCGGATCGGCTTTCCAAAGGATTTCTCTTTCCCATCAGTGCCTCATGGCTGGACCTTTAAGGCATCGACATATTGTTTTAGTTTTCTTAATGGACATTATGATATACTTTTCAGCTCATTCTAGCTAGCTTGTCTCTTTTTTTTCTTTTCCCCCTCTATAAGAAAAGTCTAAAGCCCACAATCTGTTAGATGTATGCTTTACAGCGTAGCCTGCTTGCAAGAGCCTCATGCTTTTCACAGAAGTTGGAAGATACTGCATAGAAAGGGTGCCTGTAGCAGTTATTTTCCACTTGCTCAAGGAACTACAACAGCCTATGGAATTCAAGGGAATGAGGTTTCCATTATATGTTCCTAACTTACTTTTCTTTGCTGGATTCAACATATTGTAGCAGTCAGTGTTAGCTTTAGCGGATAACTGTAATTCCTCTTGAGTATGAAAGTAAAAAACATTTATATTTCCATTATTTTTGCTTTAAGTCAAGTTTATGTGATGCTTGAACAGCTGGCCCTTCCTTATGATTCTTATCTCCTCTTAACATAATTCCAGCATTATCTTAGTGGGAAGCATCATTATGGGTATGTATAACAGAGTCCACAGCCAGTGCCCTGGCCCACAGTGGACTTCCACATGAAACTGAAGGAACAAGTACTAATGTCCGGAGCTATAATGGGCAGGGACCTGAAATTTTGCCTTCTTGTGCCATATAGTCACTGGTTCGATCTACATGGAGTGGGTGTGCTCTGCTGTACTCTCCTTAGTCCTCGTCTACCAGTCACCCCAGCCAGAAGTTCTAGTGAAGCAGCCAGTGGCATTCATTTACCTTCCTTTGGGAGGAAGCCCAGATGAGCTGGAGAAATGCTGGGTCAGCACAATCTTCTTGCAGCATGAGCACGTGGCAAAGGGTGTTCACGGGTTGGAAAGGAGGGTGTGCGACAGGGTGCCCATGTCCCTCAGGCAGGTCTGTCCAGCTCTGCTGATGACAGTGGATATGCTGGCTCATCTGTGATCTGTCAGAGAGTGTGCTATAGGAAGGTTTACTCTGTGAAAGGTCCTTCGTACAGGGACATGACCCCAGCCCGTTTTACTAGCCTTCTAGCACACCCCAAAGTATGTCTCCTCTTAGTCATAGTGAAGGCAGTGGCTTCAGGCTTGGAGTTCATTTTTGTGAGTACTCTTGAGTATTTTAGCATGTTTTGATCAGCAGAGGATGGGCAAACATCTATATTTGATGAATGCCATAAACAATGGAAGCAGATTATTTGAACTGAACAGCTTTGTGGTCTCCTGGAGGAAGTGAGTCACTGCTTTCATGTTTTTTAGGTGCCCATATGGCATTTGGGGAGTCCCAATCACGTTTGTTTTGTAATATTTCAGAGCTTTTGGAAAGGGTTCTACTTTTCTTTGACAACACACAAATTACTTTGTGGGTAACATTTTCTTTCAGTTTATGACTGGACCTTTCGTTAAACAACAATTTTAAAAAAAAAAGTAAATGTTGAGTCTTTTCCCTCTTGTGCTTTTGCATCTACTGCATTTATTCTTCCTCTTCTGTCATTTCCAGCTTGATACAACTAATAAATACATGCCCAGAGGTATAGCTCTGTACCGTGTTTCTCTCAGCTGGTCAGCCAAGTTATTTCTTGGAATATTCCTTTGGTGACTTTTTGGTCAGCTATCTGCCTAAGTGCCATGGGAATTGCTCCTTCAGTTTGTTCAATCCTAATGAATGCTGGGGTGGTGCTGGGCTAGAAATGTTTCCTGACAGGAATATGTACTTTTTCTAGTAATTTTGAATGTTAAAACCATCTTATGTTGATACTGATCATTACAGAAGTGGCTGTCATTTAACATTTTTTTTTTTTATATTAAAGTCTAAGAATGTAATATGGCTTACTACGGTGAACTGTTCTTTCATTTGTGTTCAGGATGCACCAGCTTTCTTTGTTGTCATTAGTCTGCATGGACAAGCTGCCTCTTCAACTACCTGGCCGTGAGAGTCCTGTGTTTTCATGTTTTCCTGTCTTACGTATATTTTCAACAACCCACCAAAGGAAAGACCAGTTTTGCTCACTAGCTTGTCCACAGTAAGTAGACCATAAACAGTCTGATGAAAATCATGTATCTATGTAGGTGGGGGAAGCAGACCTGAAACAGAAGAGTGTTATGTAGCCATCTGAGGTGAAGCATGCCTGTAAGAAACTCCTATGATGTTTCAGACAAATAAGTAGAAGCCCCAGATGTTACTGAGTCCCTGTGAGACCAACGTGTACTACTGCATCTATATGACATTCAGCAAATTAACCCTATATGTTGGTTCTGATCAAAGGACTGGTATGGAAGGAGAAAGAAGCTTATTGTCTGTCTGGGATTCCTTACAACTCCAGGAGAACTGGGAGAAATGGCTGTTAATCTCAAAGTTGTCCTTTCCCCCATCACTCAGGAGAACTGGAAAGATGTTTTGTGTCTTCTGCCCCTCCACGTGCCTCTAGAGGTGACAGGCACTGTCTGGTCCTTCATAGGAAACTAAGACATAAGTGCATCAGAACCTTGTGTTGGCATATGTTCACATCATCTCATAGTAAATTGTTCTTCACGAACACACATCTGCTGGAAGGAAAACTAGACTCGCTGAGCACTTCACTAGTGAGGTTTCAATGAGTGTTAAATGATTTAGGGGATGTTTCTCTTAACTAAATCTTGGGTTTCTACTTCTTGTGCTGGCCAAACTCCCAGTAGCTTCATTCAGACCATGAACGTCAACCCTTGAATGAACAAGCACATCAAAAGGAAGGAGTTAAGAAAAGACCACCTATAGAACCAGATGACAAAGTCTAAAGGACTACATGGCACTGTAAGACTTTTACAAAAACCTTATGTAAATAGGTCATCTGCCCTGCTGAGTGGTGGCAGATGTTAAAACAACTCTCCTCTGTGTTAAGAGCTGTCTACAGAGATTTGAGTCAAATCTCTGATAAACATAGTCAGAATGGGCTTATAAACATTGTGCCAAGCAAATGGGAAAATAATTTAAAAAAAAAAATCAAACAAACAGGAAATTAAAAAGACACACAAAAATTAAATTGGCACACATATAAATGAACACTATTAATTTGGCTGTTTTGCAGGATATGATGTTGCTACTGCTTTGATTAGCATATGACTGAGACAAGCATTTTTAGTTTAGATTGTCAGCGCAGTTATACTACGTTATTCCCCTCTGTCCCCCCCAAAGGATAGTTTCCTGAACAAAATTCTCCGGGCAATAACATCAGGAATCTGACATGTAATACCAACCGTCTCTTTTGGGATAAACTCTCTAAGGCTTCCATGGTTTGGAAAGGGAAGGTAGAAAAATAGTCCCTGAAAAATGTCCTGATACATTGTTTTTTCTTTAAGTGTCTTTTCTTTGACATAGTGTGGAACTTCATGTAGACTTTTACCATGGTGTCAACTACTTTTGCCTTAAGTCACTAGACCATTAATATGTACTCTGCAATTACGCCCAGGACTTTGAGTCAGACACAAAACCCAGATATATGCCAGGTGCTGAAACAGTCCCAAAGAGTAGATCTGTGGGTTCTAGCACTTTTAAAAAAATCAGGCCACTTTTTTCAAGAGTTAACTAAGAAGAATTTGGAAACATAGAGAGAGACTGTGTGAAGGGGAAGATGCCTTTTTATTTCTACCCTTTTCTATGGTTTCAGAGTTGTTGGAAGTCTCCAGCTGTAGTCATGCTGTCCTTCCCAAACACACTTGTGCAGGTGATAATGAGAGATGGTAGGCAACTAGCAACACCAAGCTGCGCACACACAGCAGGCACTTGTGTCAGATGTCATTTGAGTCAAGTTGTTGGTGATGGATTCCCCAACATTTGCAAGCTGGGCTGGAGGAGTAGAGAGAGGTTTCCCTGGAGTCTCCCTGTTCATAGGTGGATTAAAACTGTTTGAGGGTTGTTACAGCCAACAGAAAACATGTCTGGTTGTACTTTGGTAAATCAGGAAGAGACAGGCTGATTTCTCATTTCAGTTGGCATGAAGATAAATTGAACGTGAGAGTTAATGGATAGGGACAAAAGATGAGAGAGGAGCAAAGATGCAGTATCTAGATTGGGGAGGCTGTGTATGTGTTTCTAGAGAGAATAAAATGGGACTAAATTTTATCATTCTCATTTTATGTGTTAAAAACTGGCTCCTTATGTATGAGTGTGGTGCCACAGTATTAGGGAAATGGAAACAATTATTATAAGTTTTAAATCAGATTTGGCTAGCATGGATTTCTGTGTTTGCATAAGGAAAAATCCTAGAAGGTGCTCATACACTGTACAACTGCAAGGATCAATGCTACCTTATCCTGAAGAGTTTAATAAAGGAAGCAAGGAAGAAAGTGAAACATAAGCTTGTTTGTATTTCCTGACTAAACATAAAAATAACTGGAAAAGGCAAAAAGGCAGTCAGCCAGCCAGCAGAAGATAAGATTCTTGAGCTGTGCTCACAGGGGTTGTTAGAAGAGATGAATGGAACTGCTGGTAGATAATTAGATAGTTGGTTGAAAGGGAGAGAGAAGAAAGGCTACCAGGGCTATTAGTTGCTATTAGAGCAACATACTACCAATTTCAGAATCTAAGTCAAAACTCAGAAGGCCAATTTTAGGCTACAGAGCTTTGACATCTCAGACCCCTTTTGAACCAGAACAGAGCCTTGTCCATACACGAGGATACCCTGTGTATCTTGTGGTGTTGATGCTAAAATCACTGGGAAGAGATGAGCATGTTGTGATGTGTTTACATGGTGTTTCATTTTAGGTGCTAAGAGCTACCTCCTCATAATGAAATATAATTTTAAATTAATTTTCTGTTATTTGTTACCACATTGAGTCCCTCACAGGTATTAGCAGTAGGTTTATCCTTGCAGCACTTGCTGGGGTAGGGAAGTTGCTCTGGAAACATTGGTTGCCATATGGACCTGATAGTGACAGAACATGTGAGAATCTGAAATTGCTTCGTTGTGATCTTAAAAATTCTTTTGAATTTTTACTAATAAATAAGTTTCCATTTAAGATCCCTTGTTTTATTTTAAATAACCACTGCATATAATTTAATTTGGGAATTTGCCTAAAAAAGGGTGATTTAGTCACAGAAACTAAGCTAGATGTGCTGAGAGCAGTTAGTGGTGTCAGGGTATCACCTTGTGTCAGAACAGGAAGACAAACTCTCTAAACAGTCTCTTCAGGTGAACCTCTGCTGCCTGGGCACTTTGGTTTCCATAAGCTTAGCATTGTAGCTCCCTCACAAAGAGGCTAAGTTCTGCTTAGACTAAGGAGCATGTGTAATAAAGAACTGGGGAGAGAGGATTTAATGAGCTTGTGGAGACCCAATGGACAGATCTTCTCTGTACCACCTCATCTTATTAAGTTGTGTGAGGCCAGTGGGAGTGATGGACCCCCAGTGGGGTCTTTGGGTTAGGAGCTGTGGATCCAGTAGCTGCCTCTCCATTGCTGTATTGAGGTAGCTGTAAAGCCAAATTGCCTCCCTGTTCCACCTTACACATTGGCTGGCTGTTAGAGCCTGTTTCTGGAACAACCTGCTTACTATTTTTTGGGACATGCACAGGGCTTAAGTTTGCACATGAGCACATACATACCTGCTGATGATAGTCATTCATATACTAAAGGCTTGATTCAGTTTCCTGCTTTCAAGCTGTCAGAGAGGTTTGGTGTGACGTATGCCACCTGAACCTTCAAAACAATGGGGGACATCTTGTGTGTGAGTCTTCTGAAGGACCACAGGCATGAGATGACAACCAATGAGGCACTTTGACAGCCTAATGATAGCATTTGAATAAGAGCAAAATTTTGGGCACTTGCTAATGAAAAAATCGGTACCTATTGGCTCACTTAAGGAAATTTCTTGAATTACTCAGCTGAAAGCAGGCTACTGGTTATATTTCCCTGAAGTGTCATGGTTCTGGTAAATTTTTATTTCTCAGAACTCTTTTTTCCTGGCTGTAGCTGGGTGTCTTTGCACTGATCCCACAGTATTTTGAAAGTGCTTACTACATACCCTTATTTTCAAGAAGTTAATGTACACTGGATCTTTCTAACAGGTTCAGATAGAAAGCCCTGAGGTATCATATCTGAGAGGATTAGTTCAGTGAGAGGTCAAAATAGGTGACCAGTGTTTCCTGTTGCTGGTCTTTAGGGGATAAGTAATTTCTCTGAGAGTAATCTGTTGTACCTGCTGTCAATGTGACATCTTGAAAATACTTTGTTTTGAGTGTAATGATGTAATTCTTATGGTACTTCTTGATTTCCTCCTTTATTGGTCAGTTCATGTATTTTTGTGCAACGTGGCGGGCATTTCTTCCTCCCAACTCTGATACTTTTCTGCTATTTATCTGCTCTGATGTTTCTCTGTCTGAGTTGACTGGTTAAGACAGACTGGAGGTGCTGGCACAAGTGAATACTTGTTTCCAAACTATAGGCTGTTTGTTGAAAAATTCAGTGAGCCCTTTATAAAATGAGCTGTCAAATGGCTCATTATGGAGAGAGTATGAGATGCTGTGGCAGAGCAAAACCATGTGATAAATGTGAAATTTGACAAGTGAGGGCTACTTAAGTTGGTGGCCTTTGAACTCAGGGATAGTGATCCTGGAGGCATGAGTTCAAGCTGCAGACTGTGTAAAATAAATGGGATCTGTAGTCACAACCTTCATTAAAATCCACCCTTGTTTTTGTGCTTCCTACATCATGCTGTGGCCAGGTAATAAAAGTTAAATTCCTTGTGAAATGAAAATCATTCTAGCCCTAAAATACTGTCGGACTTTAAAAAAAAAAAAAGGCTTACTGGCAGCTGCATCCACCATACCATGCTTTACTCTTCTTTATATATGCTATTTAGCCATACCAGAGTTTTCTTTACTATTTTACTTACTTATAACATAATGGTGCTTTTCATGCTTTCCATGGCTTGCTTTGCAAGACATAGTCAGGCTAGCCTTAGAATGGATTTATTGCTGCTAAAATATGTCATGAGAATAATCAGATTAACTGTACAGGTGTCAGGTAAGGCTGATGAATCTATCATCCTCCACCCTGAGCAGTTTTAGAAATGAATTATTTTTATTTTCTCAATGACCTTCGTATGCCATCTATGCCTGACGTCTTCAGATGCTGAAAATCTAGACCTTCAAGCTACATGCTAAAATCTGGAGGGAGTTAAAAAAAAAACAACAAAAAAAAAAAACAAAAAAACCCCACCAAACCAAACCAAAAAAAAACCACATCAAAATGGATTTTAACTGATTATTCAAAACCAGTGCCATTACACAATTAACAAACAAATCTGAATGTCTTCTTGCAAATTAATAAGCTGTTAGAAGCAAGCAGTGGAAACTTAAAGTATCTGTGCAAGAACGATTGTGGTGACCTCATACTAAGTATTTCTTATGTTTCTTCTTGATCCTAACTTCTCTGTGCCTCAGTTCATTCACCTGTAAAACAACAAATCTTGGCTATTTCACAGGGCTCTTCTGAGGCTTAATTAATTGCACTCTTTAAAGAACTATAGTTATTATACTGTGATATATAAAATGTTACACTGTAATTGGTGTAAGAAATGAAATGTCCAAATAGCTATACGTGAGGAGAACAGATATGTCTCTTGAAGGTGCTTTTACTTTTGCAGCAGTAATTTAAGAAGCAGAAAGGAATGAAAATTAAAAAATAAATCAATAGAATGTTTCTTCTGCTGCTAATTTTGCAAGACCTGTTCAAAGTGGGAATGTGTAGACTTGGGGAACCAGAGACAAAACAGAAGACTGCACAGTGTCCTTGGCCTAGAACTGAGGGACTGGAACCCAAAAATTGAAGACATCCTGCTAATCTACCACCTACTATGATACATCAGCTGAATCCTTTGGAAAGCTATAGCTCTTGGTACTAGAAATGGTGTCTTTGTCGTCATTATCTTTTCTGAGACCTTTTTTTGCCTCAGAACCAAGGTAAAGTCTATTTGTCATCGCCTAGGGAACTGCAAGCATGTGGCTTCTCTGAAGGCCCACAGGGTTTCAGTACATTTCTGCTTGGATTTTTGGTAGAGTTGCAATCCTAAGCAATTTTTGGATTGCTTTGGAAGGAAATTGCCTTTTCATCCCTTAAAATAGTTTGGATATAGCAGCTACTCTCAACTCAATTAGTATCTATTACTTACTTAAAACACTCCCTGCAGCTACCCTACAGTAGAGAATTAACATTTGGTTAAGAAATTTGCAATTCCTTGATGCAAATCACAGAGGAAAATATATATATATACACATACACACACATACATATATAAAAAGAGTGGGTTTTGATACCTCATAGTGACACCCTTTGGTTTAAATTGGTGAATGCCCCTATAAAAGGAGGAGGTGTTGGAAAAGGTCTGAAAAAGCCTGGATGCACATTGTTCCATTGGGCCAACAGGAACAAGGTGCCAGGAATCCTAATAATGCATAGGTACCATATTGTGCTATAACAAAAGGAAAATATAGACAAGAATGCTGGAAGATTGTAGCCAGGTAGTCCCCCCCTAGGTGATTACTTTAGTATTATTTATGTGGGCTTTGTTGCAGTTATGCTACAGCTGAGGGGGATAGTCTGTGCTTTGCCCTCAGATTGGCATAGAAGGAATCAGAAATGTGGGGGTAAACACAAGGGGAGAGCAGAGGATATTGCCTACTTGGACTTCAGTAAGGCTTCTGACACTCTGCCTTAAGATCCTTGTAGACATGATGAAGTATGGGCTGGATGAGCAGAGAGTCAGATGGATTAAAAAGTGGTTGAACAGCCGGACCCAGAGGGAGGTGATCAGTGACAGGACATCTAGTTGGAGGCCAGTAACTAGCAGAGTACCCCAAGGGTCACCACTGGGTCCAGTCCTATTCAACATCTTCATTAATGACCTGGATGATGGGGCAGAGTGTACCCTCAGCAAGTTTCCTGATGACACCAAATTGGGAGGAATGGCTGATATGCCAGAGGGCATGCTGCCATCCAGAGGGACCTCCACAGGCTGGAGAAATGAGCCTCATGAGGCTCAACAAGAATTACAAGGTCCTGCACCTGGGGAAGAACAACTCATGCACCACTGTACACTGGGGGCTGCCCAACTGGAAAGCAGCTTGGCAGAAAAGGGCCTGGGGTTCCTGGTGGACACCAAGTTGAACATGAGCCAGCAGTGTGCCCTTGCTCCAAAGAGGGCTAATGGTATCTTGGGCTGCATGAAAAAAAGTTTTGCCAGCAGGTGGAGGGAGGTGATCCTTCCTCTCTGCTCAGCACTGGTGAGGCCACACCTGGAGTCATGTCCAGTTCTGGGCTCGTCAGTACAAGACAGACATAGAGATACTGGAGAGAGTCCAGCAAAGGGCCACAAAGATGATGAAGGGACTGGAGCACCTCTCCTATGAGGAAGGGCTGAGAGAGCTGGGACTGTTCAGCCTGGGGAAGAGAAGGCTCAAGGGGGATCTCATCAAGTTGACAAATACCTGAAGGGAGGATGCAAACTGGACAGAGCCAGGCTATTTCCAGGGGTGTCCAGTGATAGGACAAGAGTAAATAGGCACAAACTGAAACACAGGAGGTTCCTCCTGAGCATCAGAAGACACTTTTTGACTGTAAGGGTGACTGAGCACTGGCACAGATTGCCACGAGAGGTCTTGGAGTCTCCACCCTTAGAGATGGAGCAGTCTGGACACGGTCCTGCGCAGCCTGCTCTTGGTGGCCCTGCTTGAGCGGAGGGGTTGGACAAGATGACCTCCTGAGGTGCCTTCCAATCTCAGCAATTCTGTGATTTTTGTCAATGTATAACCTTATTAAGAGTTTGCAGTTCTTAAGTGGTTTAAATCCTGGACATTTGTGCAGCCACAACGTCTACTGAGGAGAAGTTGGCCTTTCTGACTTACATGATCACTCTTCACCAATACATGTTTATGCAGTAGATGGAACTGTTTACTGAGATCACCCAAAAGGTGAATTAGGTTCGAATGGGTTTATCTAAGCTGTAATGCTTCACACATTCTGTTAGTACACTGCATGTTGCATTAGCTACTTTCTGCCTTATTACCCTATAAAGCTCTAAATGTTTTGGGACTTTGTTATTGCAGAGAATTGGCTTTCCACATCTGATACTTCTGCTGCTGCAATTAGTGTTAATGTGTGAACTAACAACCAGTTTTAAAAAGAGAGGGGATAAAACAGAAACATCTCAGGGACAGTAATAATCCATATACCTTTTTCCTTCATATCACAGCAAGTGGGGAAGTGAGAAATGCAGGCAAATGAACAACCAGAATGTGACCTGCTCAGGGGACTTTGAGCTGACACAAGGCATTAAGAGGTGTCTGTTACAAGCAAGGGAAAATTCCAGACATGCATTCTTTAGAAAGAACTGGAAAATCCTGAAATCCTATTTGCAAGTGGTTTTGTTTAATTTCTCAGTGTAATTTCTTGGTATATGACTTGTTTCTCCCTGCTTTTGCACTTTATGGAGACTCTAGCTCAAAAGTTTAGTGCCAGAGACACTGGAGGAGTACGCTGGGCATGCGGTGAGCTTAACTAGCCAAAACAGTTCCTAGAGTTCCAGACTTTTTCCTTTGACTTCTCTATAGAATTTCTGTGGCTCAGGTAGAATGATGGCAATCTGCATAGTTATTTTGTTTCTGGTATTGAGGTCTGTTGAAAATGACGCTAGCTCTGTTGTGCCTTGTAACACGTGCTGTTAAAACTAAGCATCTGTGTATGTGTCTAGGAAGCCTGTAGATGATTCATTCTGAAGTGCATTCAATACAGAGATGAACAGCTCCAAACACTAGTACGATACAAAGTTAACTCACCCTTCATACTGAAAAGGAGCTTCATTAGGTTTTCTGTTCCCTTTAAGAGTGTAGACATCACATTTATTTCAAAACAGTTTAAAAATAATGAAATGAGTGGATTTTTTTTTGTTATGTGGAATATGTTAATACACAAGGGAGATGATTTACATTCTGAAGTGTTGGTTTTGTGGTGCTTTCTAGCAAGGTTAATGGGTAAAGATCTGTGGTAATAAAGTCTGACATTGAAATGACTGCAAGGAACAATAAATCCAGTGCTACTCAGGTAAGATACGTCAAAATGATGTTCCTTAATCACCTGTTGTGGTGTTATGAGGAAAGCCTAGAAAAGCCAGCAGTGGTCACTGAACAAGACTTTAATGTGTAACACTTAGCAAACATTAGGAAATTTGGGGAATTTTTTTTAGGATTTGAAATGCCTCCATAATTGTTTTCAAAAGAGAAACAGGGAGTTACGTAGTACAGTGTGCAGTTTTGTTAAGTGAAGTCTCTGGTTTCACACAGTTTATTTCAACACTAGTGTCTCAAATAGCTCACAGCTGAACCTAACCTGAGTGGCAGCTCGCGAGAGACCATGTAATACAATAATGAAAAAAGAGCACTATAGCAGCAGCGAGAATCAGAGGAAATCTACAGCTGTGATGGATACGAGAAGTCTCTGTTTTCTTTGAACTCTTCCTTTTGTCTCCAATATCACCGCTGAAAAAGCTTCAGATAAAAATCTGTTGAGGACTTTTTTTCAGTTGCAACAGTAGCCTTTGTAGTTAGAAGGAACAGATTCACACAACCCCAGAAGACAGGAAATTTCTAAACCGTGTAACAACAGCTTTTAAAAAATATTGCATTTCTTCTGGGAGGAAAAGGTGTGGTTGGTGTGCAAATGCTTGGTGGACAGCTGGCTAAGGTATTGGGCTCTAGTATGGGGGAATGTGCCTATGCAGGTTCATGGTGGCACAATAATGCAGTGAAGAACAGTCCAGTATGTCCTGAGAGACTCTGACTGGGTGCTACTGTTTATAAAGGTGTGTTATACAAGGAAGCTACATTTGGTAAGTTGAAAGTTCAGGTGTACTCTTAAGTACTGGAAAGATCCTATGGCAAAGAGAGTATTTTTGAAAGTCTGTCTGTGTTGGGAAAGATGCTGAAATGAATTGCACTGAAAAGAGAATTTGGAGGGGGGAAGGGGCTAGTCAGTCCCTGAATCCATTTCATACCTGAAATAAGTTGAATGTAACAAAAACGTCAAGGAAATATGGTTTAGCTGTGGTCACATGTGCCATTGCCTTTTACTTCACTTACTATGTACCTCTGTTTTGAAGAAACTTTAATAAACCAGGTTCCCAAAGAGCAAACGCCGTTGGTAGTAGGATGTGATGAATTATTTGAGCAGGATAATCCTGGCAGAGTTGCGAGGCTCTGCCTTGAGAGGTGCAGGCACAGCCGGTCCCGGGTGTAGGAGTGCTTCTGTAAAGGGCTTACTGTACAGCCTGACCTGAAATCATGGCACCTAACGACTATGAAGCTTTTGTCTCAGTGTAAAGCAAGTCTCTTGCCTACTTGGCAAGAATGTCTATAATATGAGGGAGGTTTCGGATGAGCTTGAATTGTGGCACTTATTGCAAAGGGTATAAGGCCACTTAGCAAACCTTTGTTTGCCTTTAAAGAGTCTTTAACATGGAGCCATTACTTCTAGACAGTGCAAAGAATGCTTAGGGCAATACACTGAAAAATAAGAAAACCAGCAGAAAATTATGATGATTACTTTACTTACAAAAAGCTGTGTTTTCGAGACTATTTGGCTTCTGGCTGAACAGAATTTATTAAGCTAATAACTCTTCTCCTGGCTTGAGCTGATTGAAATTGCCACAAGCAGGACACTGACAGCAGTGTCGGGTAGGCTGGGATCACTCTAAGTATCAACCTGAGTTATAGTTTTGTTTCCCTCTATAATGGGTCTGACTGAAGATACGTGGCCTGTAAGAGCTCTCTGCATAGTAATGCCGGGCTATTTCTTTTCCTCTGGTGCTTGCAGCCAGGTTTCCATGGTTTTTGCCTGCCCTGCTAGGGAATAAGGCATCACAGTGAACAGATGGGCAGCTGAGCTGTGCCTTCAGAGACCTTGTGTCCGAGGTGGACACAAGACCCCTGGGAGCTGCTGTACCAGCTCACTCCTCAGAGGGTGACTTTTTAGCCTTGAAATTCTAACTCGGGAAGACAACGATCTATAATATATTGCTTACTTTACTCTTACAACAACAGGAAGGACAAAATGCCACAGTGAAGTGAAGCAAGGGAATGGGTAAGCTATGTTAACATGCTTGGAAAAAAACAAAGCCCAAGAAAAGGCATTGTCAGTGTCAGTTCTTTGGCTGTCATAGTCATTCGTACAAATCCCAGTGATGTTATGTCTGCAGCAGATGTTTTTTATTATTTATGATGGACTGTGGGGAATTTGCCTTTTAGTTGACTTTGTTTTGGTGCTACCATCTTTTTTCCTCTAGGCTGTTTCAGGTCTTCTGGGAGCCCTGTTGCAGAGCGAGTCTTTTCTCAGATGGTCCGTAAACTTCAAAGTCACTTTCCTGTACCTGCTGCCATAATGCTTATTTTGACCGGGAGCTGACAACAGACTGAATGTATAAACTGAATGCAATACTGTATTTCATGTCTTCTCCTAATTGAAGTTGGGCAGAGGGGTGAACTTTCTGCTGTAAAATTTTCTTATTGCTCTTCCAGAAAGAGTGGGCATTCAGAAACAGGCTGTGATTTCCCAGAAAGATGAAGAGCTGTGTTTGGTGTAAGAGTGATGGATCAGATAGACTATTAAAAAGTTGGCAAAGGAAACATTCTGTAAATTAGAGAGATCAGCTCAGATCTGTTTTTATTTAAAAATCTGTATACACAGAAATATTGAGCAAGGACATTAGGCTGCAGCGTTGCATCATGAGAATAGATCACCGCTCAGTGGTTGTGAGGACAAGACACTGTTACCTAGCAACTTCTCAGAGCTGTCTTTTATAAATCCATCCTGTCATGGATGTCACGTATATGCCACAGTTGGTCTTTACAAATTTTGCACTGGGTAGTACTGCAAAATGTATCTTCTGAGCAGTATTATACTTGGCAGGTATTAAATCATGACAGCCCAGGTTGTTCTTGCCCTACCTGCTTGCACAGCATGGCAAGGTCTGTGGATTAGTTCTTTGCATAAGTTACCAACCTGCTTGGATTCAGAGATGGAACAGTGTCTGTGGGAGCTACTACTCAACTCCCCTCCTCCTTTCTTGTACAGATTGAGAAAGAAAGGACAATGATCCATGTTGATTCCTGTGCCTATAAGCTGCTCTCCATCTTTTGTTGAAGAGGAGATTGAGCTGTAACTTTGTCTTCTTGAGGTGAAGAACCCTTACTCTGGCTCAGTATTAATATCTGAAATGAGTAAGTAGAGATACTCTCCATTTTGGACAAGTGCTGCCTTCCTATACCTCTATACAGTTCTCAGACACAGAAGATTTGATTCTGGATAGAGATTGTGGATGTTACTGGGTTACAGATATTCAGCAAGACTGATTTAAGGCCTTAACTTTTCTTTCAATTCTTTGCCTACTAATCACATTTATTTTGAGATAATGCAAGTTCACCATTGTTTCCAATGGCATTTGGAGTTGGAATTGGAAATTCCAATCTTCATTGTATGTTTTACTCCTTGCAGTATTTTGATGTGTATGCTGCAGTACTGTAAAAAGGAAGTTGGATACATTATCCTAAATAATACATGGAAAATATACTGTGCTGATTCCTGCATTATCATTTTTGATTGATTTCCTTTCATTCTGTTATGAGCAGATGGAGTGTAGCATCTCTTGCTTCAGTAATAGTTGCTTTTAATTTGATGTGTTAAGCTGGACTCTTTCTCTTGGATTCTGTTATAGTACAAGTAGTTCAACAAGTTAAGCTTTCTCTATAGCTCCTAGAAGCTGACAGACATCACATCCCAAAAGAAGATATCATTAAAAAAAGAAGTTCACATTTTGAAGTGAGCAGCTGTAGTAGTAAAATATTCTTCATGAATATATACGAATATGAAGAAACCTTGACTTCCTTATGGTTACTTTAAGTGACTTGATATTAACTGGAACTTGTAAATTAAGTATCAGAGACACTGAGAAGACTGAGGTCCCATTCTGGCTTTTTTTTTGTGGGTTCTCAGGTTCTTCTATTCGAGAAAATTTCACTGGAAAATGTAACCTTCTATAAGAACATTGTATGGAGAGGATAAGATACAAGCCTGTTGCAGTAGTGGTGAATTCTACCTCAAACAGGTTTTGTGATGAGGAATTGTTATCTTTATCTTATTTTTTTCAGATTTCTGCCTGTAATAGAAGCAGCAATGACTGTAAGGACAGGAAAGGTAACTATTAATGCATTTTGCAGGCTGCCCATTTACTGAGAAGCTTCAAACAAACCAGTACTTTCTGTATTGTATACGAATTGACATTTTGACTCCATGTGATGGGAAGCAACAACGATGTTAGTTTTCCTTCGCAAAACAGATGACCTGGACAGTTACAATGAGATGCCTTTCTTGGTTCCATGCAGACTTTAGCCTATGTTTCAAGCAGCTCAAGCTATGGAAGCCAGTAAAAGGGTTTTCAAACCTATTTTGACAAGTGCATGTTATATATTTTTTTCTCCCAATTTAACCAGTGGAATTATTCAGAGTATACTGGCTTTGACTACAGGTGTTTCTGTTTTGTTTGAGTAGAAAATGGGTGGGTAACTACCCTGACAATACAATGTTGAAAGTATCTCACTTCAAGGAAAGTGATTTCTGCTCCATCTTCTTCCTTTAGCTGCCTTGTCATTGTGTCAAGATCTTGATAAACTCGAGAAACAGTCTGAAATAGGGGGATGTGATTCAGTTAAGGATGCATTCAAATTCCTGTCTACACCCAACAGGCATATCAAATGTGCAAATACAGGATGGAGTAGATAACAGTTCTGAACAAAAGGATCTGTGGCTCACAAGATGAATGTGGACTAATGTCAAGCTGTTGCAGAAAGAAAAAAGGCATATGCTGTAGTGGGATGTGTAAAGAGAAAGAGAGCCTGCAACATCTCATATTTAACCTTGAATAGAGAAGACATAAAGGGGATGTGATATCAGTCTTCAAATACATGAAAGGCTGCTGCTGACTTCAGTGGCTAAGTCAAGACATGATGGGCTTAAAATACAGCAAGGGAGATTTCAATTAGTAAGGGGAAAACTTTCTAATATTGTGGATACATTTTGCATCAGTTGCTTCAGGATGTTACAGGGAATCAGTCGCTGGCAGTTTCTAAGTACATATTAGCCAAATGTGTGGTACGGGTACTATACCATCACTAACTCTGCCTTGGAACATCCAAAGAAATGGGCTGTGTGACCTTCTTAGGCTTCTCTGGAATTATGCCAATATGTATAACAGCATTATCTCATTATCAGGACAGTACTTGATAAGAGGCAGGAAGAAAGGTAACATATTTTTGGAGTACATTTATTTTACAATTACCCAAATATCTATTCCTAACATTCTAATTCCTAACATCCCAGTATTAAAAGCTTACAATAACATCTAAAGAAAGTGTCCTAAATACACAGAGTGATCTCCATGATACAAATCAGCCTCTGTTACCAGAGCTACAGGGCCATCCTTAGCTGAAGTCTTGTTTTTGAGGTTTCCCTCCCACCCCCAACACCTTTTTTCCCCTCCTGTTACCTCTTCCAACTGTGGAAAACTTCCTACAGACAATCCCTTCCACCCCCTTTACCATGACATACAGTTAGCCTTACAGTCTGGCCATGGCAGGTGATAAGTTGTCATCAAGACCAGTTGTTCTAAATCATGTACCCAGGACAATGGTGACTGGACAGAAAAAAAATTTGCTTTTTAATACAAGCTGGATTCCTACACAATTTTCTTTTGGCTCACTTCTTTGTTTTATCCAAATATTAAGTCCTGTCATTTAGATTATAAAGTCTTTGAGTCAGAACTTCTACCTGCTGTTTGATTAATGTCTTGCACATGGGTTTTTCATCTATGTAAAGATGGCTGTGGTCTCTCTTTAGTACTTTCGCCCTTGCCCTTCACCTGCTCAGAGTGCCTGAGACAGTGTATCAGCTTAATAATCAGAATGATTTCAGGTCAAGTACTTGGCCAGAAACATGAATAGAGTACTCATTCTGGAAATGGCCCTAAACAGCAGAGCTTGATTAATTGATTAATACCTGATTTCCAGTTAAACATTTAATAAATTCTATCTTTTATAATATGTTATGCACAATAGGCGGCATATGAAAGCAGCCAGCTGGTTAAGATGCACACTGTGCTGTTCAGCATATTGGCCAGCCAGCCAGTGTGCAAATGAAGCAAGCTGCCAAGCCATTTGTGAGGATGGGACATCACGGGGAAAAAACCCAAGAAGGCATGGTAGAAGAAGGTGGTAGAGGGGTAGATGGAAGAAATCGGAAGTGTTTTAGGAGCCAAGGGAGGGGGTTGCAGCCATTGCTTACCAGGTGAAGCCTTTAAGTATAGAACCCACTTGTTTCGAGTTGAGTACTTCTGGTTTAACATCTGATTTTATTTAGCACACCATATATCAGCTATTGTTGCCCCACATAAAGACAGAAACTGGAGCCAAGGTAAAAGAATTTTGCTCATCAGTTAGTTGCTGGGCAAAATGAACCAAGCGCTAGCTAAGGGTTAGATGACAGCATATGATCATCTCGGGGAAGCTGCTCACATTCACAGTAGAGGATTAAATTAAAATGCCTCTTTTGGCCCAGTGAACTATACCAGAAGAGAGCAAAGTTAAGAAACACTAGTCATTGAGCAACCAGAGGGTCTTGACAGGAAAAGGAGTGAGACCTGTGAGAGGTAGGGACCTAAAGAAGGTTCTTGGAATATTATTATTACTCCTAGTAAAATCCTTTATGAAGTACTCTGTAACATAAAAGAAAACAAGCTCAGAGCAAGTGGTATGTTTCTTATATGGAACTTTTATTATAGTTCTCTCTCTAGCAACTGCTTCATTGATTGATCAAACTATTTTAAAGAAACCCCTTGTGAGAACACATGCACACAGTCTGTTCAGTCCAGTCAGCAACTGGATGTGGGGAATCTGGCTTTTTCAAGGAGAAGTGGACATACCTCCCCATTTTGAAGCTTTATCAACAAAAATGAAGTGCAGCCACTTGCACCACTAACACTTAGTTAAGTATAGAGAGCAGTGCAGTATTTTTTCCTATCAGATATAACTTCATTAATAAAGTCCTTTTTGTATTTTTGTGTTTGGTTGACAAGCACTTTTTTTACATAAAGTTTTACAATTTCTGCCTTTTTATAATTGGTATGTTATAATGGATCTCTTAACTGCCACCATTCCTTCAAATTTCAGCCCCACAAGCCTTGACTGATGAAGTTTTCTTCAGCTGAAAGTAATTTTAATTTGAAAAACAGTACCTTTTTTTCCTTTTTTTTGTTTTTAACTCTGCAGTGGAAGTCTGACAGCACCAGATGCCCCTAAGACCTAGAGCTTCTATGCCGTAGGTACACAAATAAAGTCTACAAATTAAGCATGACAACATCTGAAATGAATGGGATCTGTTCTATCTTCCCATTACTCTGTTTGCACGCTTGAGAAATCAAGTGCGTGGGCAGGGTGAAGCCATGCTGTGCTCCTGTTCATCCCGTAGATGCAGCGATGGGGCCACAGGGACTTGAGGCTGTGGTATGAAAAATCTCCTCCCACTGTAGGGATGGGTCTGGCTGGGCACACTGAGGCCGGGGCTGTAAGGAGGGGTGTGAGGGATGGATACAAATGGGAGACAGAAGTAATAAACATGCTAATAATGAATGGCAACATTCAAAACTAGATGAGGGCTGGGAAGTTTGGGTGCAGTGTTTACGAATTGTTTTGTCCTCCTCTTTTGCCCCAATATGTACCTTTCAGAAAATACAATTCACCAAAATCCGAAGTAGGCTCCATGATGCTGTAATGGACTGATGTGTATTGAAAATGATCTGCTTGGTAACAGCACTTCTGTGCTCCTTGTAGTAACACTAATAAGAATTATTTCATTGGCTTTGATATAGATGGTGCAAGCTCTTCACAGAGTTAGCATTAGTGCACATGAGGAAAAAACTCTGAAGGTCATTCACAAATTTCCCCTCTTTATACCACCTGTGTTCTTACAGTAAGCCTTCTAATGTTCATGTTGTCCATTTTAATAATATTCAGATGAACATGTTTTAAACTTCACAGGAAAGATGGCTTTAGTGATGCTTTATTGATGTGCACACGGAGGCGTGAAATTAGCTGCGATACATAACACTATTTCTTTCCAAGAGACTTTAATTGCTTTATACTCTTATGTAACTGGGACCACTCTGTGTGTGGGTGTGTGTTTAAATGCACATCAGTGTGTTTCTGTCATGCCATTTCCAGATGATAAATATGGAACTGGAGAGGATCTCCAAATAGCCTTTGCTACAGCCACTCATGCTGCTTTAAATTGGAGTGGGGAAAAATGTCACATAACATTTGAGACTGATTAAATTACCCTAGGTCACCGAAACTTTTTAGTGTTGATTCTTGACTTCATTTTCTTTCCCTTGCTCATTACCTCAAGTAAATCCTCCCCCCCCCCGCCCCGTTTACTAGATCACTTTTTATTTTATGTGAACGGCCGTTTCACTTACAGTAGAACCTTTCATCACAACTTTCTTTGACAGACATATTACACATCTTAGAATGGGGATGAATCAATCGATAAACTGCTGGGCAGACATGTCTTTCTCTGACGACAGTACAAATGAGCTTAGATGACTGATTTGGACCAGATTCTTAACACCTAGGGGCTGTGCTTTGGCCTGAAAATTTTAATCTTGGGAGAACACAAACACAGCTCACAGTGGGTACCTCTGCCCACAGTGTAATTTAGTTTGTACATCTTGGACCTTCATAATATCCCTTTGATAATGTGAAAAGGTCTTTGTAAGGTAGCAGAAAAATGAAAAAGAGCTTATGTAAAAAATAAAACTAGTTTTAAACTGTTAATAGTTGCAGCAAATTCTCCTTCTGAAACTGAGCCTAACGCTGTAGGGAGATGCTGCTTTCCTGGGATTACAGATGGCAGGATCACTTCAGGCTCTTGGTTCTCTTGCAACCTCCTCTTTGGGAGGCTGAAGTGATTCTTCTAGGATGGGTTCAAGAGTATTTGTACAGGGTTCTTATTCCATCAGGCCTAACTCTTGTATCAGTCAAAAACAGTGAGTGAGAAGACCTCTGGAGTTAGAGGGTAGGTTGTAGGGAAATTTAAGCATAGGAAATTTAAGCATATTTGATATGTAACTGCTCCTTGGTCCTTACAGATTCAGCACAGTGAAGTCACATCTTGTTAATTATGGAGGACATGTTCAATGACAGCAAGCAGATTCTCCTCATGGCAAAGCACGCTGTGTCAAGATCTGTAGCCTTCTGCTGTGAAAAGTACATGGAAGATGCATCATGAGCTGTTTTGCATCTGCCCACATACTGAGTTGGCTGCAGGTTTCATATCAGTGCAAACAATTAAATATTACTGCCTCGAGGATGAAAATAACTTACTCATTTTGACAAAATTCAGTTTCACAGCCACAAGAGAACAGCTCTGTCAGGCACCATCTACCTACGTGGGCTGGGAGCAAAGGCTGAATGAGTTCCCTGTCCTGACGCTTGTGTCTGTATTCAGTTATATCTAAAGTCGCTGCTTCCCCTGCTGATACTGAGCTCATGTGCCCAGTCCTTGCCCTGTTGTCTGGAGGCAGATGAGGACAGCGTGGCCAGCTGCCTCTCCCTCCCACCACGCTGCCTGCCGAGGCAGCTTTACCTGTGCAGCCTTCTCCTTCACCATCAGCCCCGGCAAGAAGAGCACAGGGTCAGGTGTGCATTGCAAGAGGCTCTTGCACTCAGAGGTGCGTGGAGAGTGCACTTGAATGAGCTGCTCCAGGGAGACAGCCTGAACCTGCAGCAGAGCTGGGGGTCACTGCCAGGAGGCCTACAGGACTGTGCTTACCCTGACAAATTTGCTGTGTCTAGCACTCGCTTAGTTTAGGTAACCGCTTATTTTGCTTGTGCCTTCACCATCGCTGACTGTAGCTTTAAAAATTCTGTTTTAACCTGTACTGTCTGGGAACTGCAAGCTAGTAGGGAACAACTGCTATGCTCCCATACATTGCACCAGCACTCAGGGATCATTTGGTGATGCAATTCCTAAGGAATCCTGACCTGGTGGGAGCTACTGATTTCCTGCTTTCCACCCTTTTTTAGCAACCACAAAGGAGCAGGCGCTGCATGTGCTGCAGCCTGTTATTCCCAGTACAGCTGGCTCATGTAGAGTTACCAAGTGTGTACTTTCAGTTGGAATTACAGATGCTGTGTATTTTGATGATGAATCTGCTACAAGACTGGAGAAAGGTGACAAATTAGTTATTGCCAGACACATTCCTGTTTACAATCCTTGTGGCTATTGCTGTATCGCTGTTAGATTTTAGCACTTTTGTTTGAGAAGAAGGGACTTCATATTAAGAAATTTGTCATCTGGAAAACAAAGCCTGT
Source organism: Sula dactylatra (assembly GCA_013389905.1). Taxonomy (NCBI): domain Eukaryota; kingdom Metazoa; phylum Chordata; class Aves; order Suliformes; family Sulidae; genus Sula; species Sula dactylatra. The sequence goes on from WEKW01008333.1 coordinate 41,759, forward strand.
CCGTGCACATTTGGTACAAAGGCATTTCAGCTGTCCAAACAATCTTCTAAGCAGGCTTCTCTTCTCTTTCTGGGGTGGTTTTACAACTTCACTGTAGAGATTCCTAACGAATAACATATTACGTCTCTTAACAAAAAAAATAATCTTTATTATTTAGCTTCTCTGTTATTCTTACCTCTGCTAAAAATGTGGCCATGTAAATGCTGTGTACTGCAAATCAGTAATACAGGCTCTTGCACAGACCTCCCTAGATTTCTAGATGGCAGAAGAAGCCTCAGCCCAGCCCTTGTTCTTTGCTGAGGCAAAGAAAGATGTTTTTAATTGTGAGTTTTCATACATTCCTGTTTTGTAACTTTGCTGGGTTTCTGCTTAACTCCTGGGGAAAAATTCCCACTAAAGCTGCATAGGCAAACATTTTTGTCTGGAATTAGTGTGTATTTAATATTAGGCATTTAACAGGGTAGGGCTGGAGCTCAGGTATGTTTCCTCTCATGTTTTCTTACTCAAAAACACGCAGCAGCTTCTAAAGGAGCAACTCAGCCCCATACCAGGATAACTTTGTTCAGAGCATTCCTCAAAGAGGTGTGAAACTGGTTACTCTAGAACAGGGAAATTTTATTTTGCATGACTGCTCAAGCCCGTAGGCAGCCAAGTGAAAGGGAAACGGTACTGCACCTTCCTCTTCTGTGAAAATCGTCTGGCTTGGATGCCTACACTGTGAGCATTCAGAGTTAGGAAGATGACTTCCATCTGGCTAGGTTAGGCTGATCTCGGCTAAGTGAGCTGACCTCATGCTTTCATTTGGTGCATGTGTGTCATTTGCTGCAGGTCTTGGTACAGGAAACCTAAACCCCTTCTGACCCATGTCTGTTCTAAAATAGAAATGGTGCAGCAATGGTGATGCTAAGCACAGATTAATCAGCCCTGCTGAGTCTGGACTAATTATTTTGGGCATAGTGCTGCATGATCTGGCTTCCCTGCTTCCAGACTCAAACCAGTATCTTCGTGTTATCCTGCATGATGCCAAAATACAAGCCTGGAAGGGTAATAGCTTGATGATCAGCTTACACTCCATCACAGGGTGAGCCACTGCCTTGGACACCTCATGCTCTCCACGTACGGTGTACAGTATGTAGTTCAGGAGTGCGGGTGCCATTCACCTACTCACAACCACACTGTTGCAAGTTAGACATAAAGCATTGCTATTCCGATTTGGTCTCACAAAACAGAGTGGAAAGAGTGGAGAACGAGGCTCTAAATTTAGCCTGTTTAGAATGACATAGCACTGTGTATTCCCATCTATTTTCAAAGATGCAGTAAAACAGCATGGCAATACTAGTAAATGTCATTAGCTCTTTGAATTAATAGAATTACTGTTGGCAGCCAACGGTAATAGATTAGAGCAATTCTCATCTACTACATTAGAGTAATTCTTGGCACTGTGAACATAATGAATCTGAGGAGTTTACAATACAACCATTCAACTAAAACTTGGAATATAAATTCACAGCCTGTAATCACTTCCTTTTTTGCCTCTTTTCTCTTTATTCAAGGCAGTATCTTTTTTTTTTTTCAGACAGAGACTCATAAAATTTTGGTTTAAAGTTTTTATTGGTTTTTAAAGATGCAGTTTATTGGTTAATGTCATTAAAAAAAAATCCTTCTCTTCTTAACACCGGACATTTTCAAGCTTTAAGAAATTTACCTGAAATCATGGAGTTTTTTAGGCAGATAGATTATAAATTGTCATTACACAAATATATTAAGTCATGCCATCTTAACTACGTTATGAATATTAAAGTACTCATCCTGTTCCATAGCTTCTTTAGACGCCTCTTCAGTAAAAGAAAAACCATGCCCCAAGCGTCTCAAGTGTGTAGTTTATTCATTTTTTCCCAGTGTCTAATAGCTGTATTGATAAAAATAGCATCATCACAATAGCATCAGCACTATGTGAGCCCTTGAAATGCTACAGAAGCCAGTATTATGTCACTATAGTTCTTAAGGCTGATACCAATTTCTCCGTCGTTGGTATAGCCCCCTGGTATAAGCGGAGTTACTGCTGATTTATGTGGAAGAACTAAGTCCTGCTGGGGTTGTTACCACTGGAACGGGATTAAGAATGGGATTACGGTTCCTCCTCTTTGTTAACTGGTCTTTGGTGTTCCTACCCTCTGATTGGGCTACAGTCCAAACATTACGTGAGTGACAGAGTTAAATCTGAAGAGAATCAGAGACAACTGATTGACAACAGCTGGTTGACAAAACAGTGTGCTTTGATTCTTCACCTATTTGTGCTAAATTTTGAATTATTTTTAAATAGCCATACTTAAAAGAGAGAAGAAAGCAGCTCCTTCTGCTTGCCCCCAAAGAGATGCTGGTAAGACAGTGAGCAAATGCTCCCTGCCACCTTTTAACAAATGAGTTCAATTGCCTAAAAGGACAGTTGCCACCTTCTAATAATCACATCTTTGGTTATCAAAGGCACTGAAAGATGCTGATGGTTCTAATGCAGAACAGCAACTATGTGTCGCTTGTCAGAAGAATAGATGTATGTGGATTATAGGTTACCACAAGATCTGTACAGATGCTAAAAAATATGTCCTGTGCTCCTTCCCCAGTGGCGGATTTATGGACAGCTAGCAATTTCCTCAGATTTGGACGCAAAGCGAACATTGAACCTAACGGCTGCACCCTGGAACGATTACTGACAGGCGATATCCTGCACAGCGAAGGAGAATCACCAGTCACAGGCAAATACATCCGAGACCATGATCTGGGTGGAGAATCTGACAGTTGGCTCCTTCAACACAGTGGTGAAAACTAGGCTTTTTTATGTAAAGTTGAATCACTCCCTATAATCTTAAAAACACGCATCCCATCAGCTGGGCACCAGGTTATTATTATTTATGCCATTTTCCTTGCTGAGCTATGTATGTTTATTTGTCTAATACTTCACCTTGATGACCACCACTAAAGGAACGCCCCTGAAGAACTGAAGTCAGAGCAGTATTTAAGCATTTAGAGGACTACTGAAGAGTGAAATGTTCCTTCTGTTTCTCCTCTACAACTAACCTTCCACTGTAATGGAGAAGCAGAGGTTTTTGTAAGCTGAGCAGAAGGAGTGGATGAACCTTTCCCTACTGTTTGACCAATAACAACATAAAAGGGAAAGGGAAAAAAAAAAATATGTACAGCAATGTAGAGATAGAGAAGCCCAGTGTTTCTGAAGTGACCAAAATTACACCAATGATAAGCAATTCTGAATCTCTTTCATGCCTTTCCCTCCAGTCTTCATCATTATACTATCTTCTGTATTTTCCAATATTCTGAAGCAACCAAATAGCAGCCTGCCCAGGGAGAATTTGCTAGAGGACATGACCTACTAAAAGTAAATGCAAGACAACACTGTGACTAAGGCTGTACCAACAGATCTTGCCTTTCTCTGCCTACATTGGCCAGCCTTCCTTTGGTTTTATTCAGGAAGGATTTTGACTTAGGTGTTGCTTCTAGTTGTTTTCGTTCCAGATCGCATGGAAAGTAAAAACCAGTTATCTCTCTGCAGTCCACCACAGAAGCAAATGATATCACTGGTTTAACAAATGTGCCAAACTCACTCAGTAAAAACAAAAAAACCCTACTTTTTTCCTGCTGTTTTGTAATTGGTTTACAGATTCCAGAAACTTACAGAAAAGACAGAACATTCAGAGCCTTGAAGGCTCCATAAAAATTACATGTTTTTCTGCTAACATGTGTAAGTCCAGTAAATATTGTTAATTTAATTCTCTTGGGCTTATAATCAACAAGACAGAAGAAAATTCATATGGGTAAATGCATCTCTGTAGGCATTTTCTTTCATAAAATAATCCTCTTAACCACTTGGGGTTTTTTTTCCAACTGTCTGAGCAAAAATGAATTCTCAAATGATTAGTAACTTGAATTATGAGCATTCAAAGAAACTCCTCCATGATCTGAAAATGTTGGAAGCAAATCAGAGTCACCTAACAAAACATAAAAATACAGAGGTAGAAGTATATCACACAGAGAAATAAATCATTCTTTGTGACTCTAACTCTTATGTTGTGAAATTCATTTAGATAACTCTGCTTTTAAAATTAGAGATATCATAAAATATCAGTGAATTAATAATCCAGTATTTTCGTACTAAATCTGTTTGACGTTGCCATAACTATTCATGTTGGAAAGCTCAGGTCTTCAGCAAAAGGAAGTAATACAGCTAGATAAAATATAACTGCAACTCCACATCTGATTTAGGAATGGAATTAGGCTATCTAGAATCTTAGCCAAAAACCAGCCTTCCTTTCTAATACTGATTCAGGGAAGAACAATACTGACTTTTATAAGACCCCTAACAACCTCACATATGATGTCCTTGCTAGCTGTCCTGCCCAGTCTCTTATTGTCACCTAACATTTCTCCGCCTGACTTACCATATTGCCCAAGCAAATGTTTAAAGAACTGTGGCCAGCCGTTCTTATCTCTTTTGGGAATGATTATTTTCCAAAGACCTTTTTTTTCAACAGTTGTGTTGCTTCAGGAGCTCTGTGCAATACACTTACAGTTCTCCTGCTACTGATCAACTGTTGTATTCTTACAGTTGCAAATAGCTGTTGTGGGAGGCAAGGAGTAGATTCATGGGTTTTGGAGTATTTTTTGCAACAGATTTTCGTACACTGACGATTTGTCATCAGGAAACACCAAGTGAAGAAGGCTCCAGAGGATCCTACAAGAGAACCAGTAATACCCATTTCAAAACATGGGATGCCATGCTAAAGCAACAATGGCTGCCACAGGTACAGGAAGAGTGGTTTATAAAACCTGCAGTATAAAACTTGGATTTCTGCACTGCATTACATTTTCATTTACTGTTTACTCCACAGTGAGAACCCATTGCTTTTTGCCATGAAACACTGGAAAAGGAGATAGAAACTGAGTCATAGTATTTTGATTAGATAGAAACTGAATCACAGTATTTTGATTACAGTCACTCTTATATTTTTTTAATCTTGTATCTGTACGTAGAAATAGTAGCGAAGCAAAGAGTAAACTTCATAACACTCTGCTTGATATCATGCTTAGTTGTTGGTACTATATGGTTTACAAAACAAGGAGAAGTTGGCACTGCCGGTTTACAAAACATCTTCTAGAGCAGGAAGGCTCTAGCATAGAGTTGTGACTTTGTTTCCATTCTAAAGCTAATACCTTCTGCTCACAATCACTGTGGAGAACTACAGGGTTGATTTTCATCTTCAGGGAGATTTATGTGCATTCTGCTTTTGCCATACCTATTTAGCAATAGAGAGTAAAGTGATGGTTTTGATTATGCCGTTCCATTCTCCAGTGCTAACACCAAGTCCTTAGCGTATCCTAAACCTTTTGTTGACCTTTATGTTAATGGTAGTCACTAATTAAATACAGGAATTTATGAAACATTTTTCAGGATGGTGCCTTCCCCACTCTTCTTCTGCCAAAATTCTCCTGCTCAAACTCCTAGCTGTGCAGCTTCCTGAGCTGAACACCTCAGACCTAGTTTTGGAAACACCAGTCCTGGCTTTTTATCATTTGCTGATATAGCATGGAACGGGGGCAAGAGATGGGAGCCATGGGACAGCAGAGTGCAGAGAGCTCTCTTTTGAAGGGAAATTTTCTTGGCCATCCTTTCCCATTCAGCTAAACATAGACAGTAAAACATAAAGTAAAAACAACTTGAAGTGAGGAAAGAAAACTAACTTAAATTAGAATTATTCTTTTTTAACAGAAGTTGATCCCACATTTTGTATTCCTCTTTAGATTATATTGTGCTTACAGGTGTCCCGATGACAGAGGTTTAATCTGTTAAGAGAGATGGATGAAAACACAATTGTTTTGTATTTAGTTTTTAACATTACATCTTCTGAGAGATTTCTTTGCTCAGAAACCATCTTTCACTTTAGTGAAAAATGTAGTTTGTTTTTTAAAATTTGGTTGTACTATGATAAATTGTACACAATACACTGTCTAGTATTTGTATTCCATTCCGGCATGCTCTAGGTACATTGTTATCATATTATTTACATATGTTTTCTGTTGATCATTTCTGCAAATACATTTCACTGATCCTCTGATATGCTTTTATCATTTGGCTCTGTGAATGCAATTGTCAATAAGACTGTCTGGGTGTATCAAGACTACAAAGAAACTGAGAAATTGCCCATGTCTACTATCAAGGTATTATATCACCCCTCGCTAAGGTGAGAAACATATTCTTGCTTGATGCTTATAATCCACTTTAGAGAACATACCTCCCACCCTCACAAAACTCAGAACTCAGAAACGTGCTGGAGAGAAGACTTTATTTTTTTTTTAAGCACTGCTGTTGATCTGGCTCTAAGCTATGCCTCACTGTCTGGACTGATGGCTCACTCACCATTTGCTTTCCTTGCTTCCAGTGCCATTTTAAAATATAATTTTCTACCTGGAACTCGATAAAAAACATCAAATGCCGTTCAAAGTGACTCTCAAAGTGCAGGCCAGTTTCAGCAAGTCCGTAACTAAACCCCAGCTGGGTATCTTCCTACTGTCTGCCAGAAGTCCCGCTTCTCATCTGCCATGCAGGTGTTTGGCTTGCTCACCTCCGTGATAATCAATCAGACACCCGATGAGCTTGCTGCCCCATCATGCATATCTCATGTGTCAGAAGATATTGAATCTGAAAAAAAAATCATTTGGTGATTGCCTACTGCTGCATATTCAGTGGAAAACCCAACCCTGAGAAAATAAGCTGGATTGCTGACATCAGAAAATGTGTGTTTACTTATCTCCTTGTAACATATTTTCACTCAGCCTTGCATGAAAATTCATTTGTGGCACTGATGTGGAAAGCAAAACTTAAGTTGCCTCTCTACTAGAAGTCATACTGTGGAAAATACACCGCCTCTCCAGGAATTTATTTCAGGTATGTAATAATGCCCAGGCTGAGTGGTCAAAGCCTTTTATCTCCAGACTTATCTCAAAGACATTGGTTCAAAACTCTCCTCAGCTGGAGTACCTAGGACTTTGATAAGATATAATTTATGCCAGCAAAGCATCTTGTGTGATAAAGCATCTTAAACCTGTTTAGTCCTAGCTCTTTTCACAGAGGAATTTAGTGTAAATCATTTACTGTTCTTCCCTTAGCTGAGTGTTGTTCAACAGCTATTTAGGGCACAGCTTTGCAAGCTGTTGAGTATCCCTGAGGAATCACAAGGCTCGATTATTGATGGAAAGTACCAATGTTTCCACAAGTGACCTCTGTGAGAACGCTTATTTGATATGGACCTACCTGTGGGACGACACAATCAGAAAGCTGAGTGAATGCAGGAAGTCATGTATTAAAATAAACAGGATGCAGGTACATTTAGGTAAGATTGCTCAGCTGTAGATAAGATTGCTTAGATGTAGAAACAGGCAAGATAACAATTAATAAAAGATAATTCATAGTATAAGAAAACCAGTAGGGCTGTGCTGTAAGGAACAAGAATTACAGGGAAATGAGAGATTTCAGAATAGTACTCTGAATTGCAATTACTCTCCATCCAACATCTGAAAGATGCTTTGTTCTGGAATGACTATATACGCAGAAGTTGGCTTTTGAAAATACACTATGTCTGCTTGTCCTCTTTCTTTCATCTGGATCTGATTCACTGATTTCAGACTAGTTATTGCCCATTTATAACAGTGTTGGTGAGCTCTGATCCAACATCAATGTGTAGTGAAAAGTATGACTCCAAATTGGACTACGCACATTACAAAGCATGACACTACTCATCAGTTAAGTTTTCTCAGCAACATGTGTGAAAACACATCTAGGAAGCAGCAAGGTAGGCAAGAATGAATTTCCAGACTGTATAAGGTGAATCCTTACACAGGCTGGTACTTGGAATGACATACAATGTGCTGTTTCATTAACTTGAAAATAAGTAAAATGGCCATTGAATTTAAGGATATAAAGTCTTAAAGTGAATATAGGAGAATGTCCTGAAGACAAGGGGAACCCCCGACTGAGATATGGAAGGACTGCTCAACAATTATCTGATTTTAGCTTGGAGTAAGCACAGAAAACACACAATGCAGGGCAGGATTCTCCTCACTCCATCTACTGAGGGACTAGATAACTTCTCTCATTTCACGCTGATTTCTACACTTTCCTCTTAATAAAGGCAGCAGTTTTTGTCATGGATCTAAACATCCTGTCCTTGCTTAGGTCTTGTTACTCATTCAGTATCTTTATGCAGCTCATACACCAGTTTACCCAGTTATCCAGGGACTTGTTGCCAAGTGTATGCAAATTTCCAGTTGGCACACGCCACCCATATTATCTTCTGTTGTCTTTGACTGGTCTTTATGGTAGAGACATGGCCAAGAAAATGATTCTGAGGAGCAATTTTATCCACCAAACCACACCTAATATCCATACAGTTTTTAGGCGGCTCTAAATTCTACAACTGGTCTTGTAATGCTTGAAACACGAGGCTAAGGATTGTTGGGGGAAAAAGTGCTCCTTGTTTTGAATTTAAGGAGTAACAGATTATAAAGCAAGAAAAAAAAATCTTTGTCAAGGTCTTCATACTGCCTAACTTTATCTTCCTAACCTTGGAGAAATATCTGCATAGACTTTGTATGATAGCATTAAGGGGGGGGGGGGGGGGGNGGATCCTTCAACCAAGTTATTTACAGGAGGGAGGGAAAAAACCTGCATTACTTCCCTGGTGAGCAGACTGATAGCACCTGGAGATATTTGGCACTACCATGCCCAGCTCTCATTACAGCATATCAGAGGCAATGTTTTGAAATCAAAGTACTTGACCTGCTCATCTACCTGGGAACTAAAGATGAGTATCCACCTTCTTGTGCCCCCCAAGGATGGCTGACTTTAAAAGTGTTGCTCTCAGCTTAAAACATAACTTACCAAAGAGGCCAAAGGGCTGAAACTGCTATGCAGAGTTGCCGTGGGCAATTTCTTTTTCAAAGAGCACACTGGGTGTGGCACTGACAGAGAACCCAGAGAAGCAAGTGTCCATTCTAGAAATCAGAATGGCAGGTCTGGGAAGACTTTTTCCACTTACAAGTGGCACAGCTTGTACGAAGGCTATGGTTTACTAGGGTGTACTAAAACTTCCACAGATTCCTAAAGAAAAAAATCTTTTCCACAGAAGGGAATTTCTGCTCATGCTAACTGCCCTGGTAAGAATTTGTGTCAGTCTCTATTGCTTCTTCCTCCCCAAATACCACCCTTGTGACTTCTTGCAAAAGACAACAGGACCACGGAGGGATACAGATGAAAATCGGTCCACCTCTTTAATAATCAGCAGAGCCCTGCTGTTGCATGTCTCATGTTCCAAAAACTGGGCAGATAATGATCTGAAATTTAATGAGATTAAAAAAACTGATTACAGAATAGTGATGTATGTTGCTTACCTGTTCTGTTACTCACAAGAAATAGACATTTAGTGGCATCAAAGAGTAAATAGAAAGAAAAAGTTTCGTATTTTGACATGCCTGATTCTTCTGACGAGTAAGTATCATTATATTGTCTTCTCCTGAGAATACATTCTGCAAACAATATGTTCTTAAATATTGCAGTGAATATGTAAGCTAAATGAATAATGAATACACAAAGTTTTCCCAAGCCAGCCCAGAACCATGTGTGTTTTGAAAGCTAATGCTAACAGAGGATGCATGACGCTGTGAGGTATTCAGAAACTTCCCTTTATTCTTACAATCACACTACGTTCATCTGGAAACCTACTGTACTGGGCAAAGTCTACTGTGCTGACTCAAGTTAAATTCACAGTTGCCTCTTGATATATCACAATATGTCATTCAGTAATCCCACTGAGGAAAATGTAATTACCATGCAACATCTTGTGCTGTCTTGGGATTTCTCACTAGGTAAGTAAGAAATACATTTCTGTCAGTGCTGCAGGAATACTGTTGTAGAGATGTAGGAACAGACCAGCTGGGTCATAAGCCATGATGCTGTGTTGAAACTACCGGTCACAGGGGATATATTCTTTTTTAGCTGCAGGCTTCTATGTCTTTTCTTTCCATCTGAGTGTGTAGAAACTTGCTCACTGTCCAAATGAACACTCATACAATGCATTAAATTCTCTTAATAGCCCTGTGAGGTAGGAATAATAACAGAGGAGGAACTGAGGGCCAGAAAAATTGCTGTGTGTCCAGAGACGTGCAAAAAAACCAAACAAAAAAAAAAACCCCAAACACTATAGTTCTACCTAGGATCTCACCCCTGAGACCGTTGTCTTTTCTTCTATAGTGCAACAGCACATAACCACTGTAGGCACTGATCTCCTGCTGAACACACAGAGGGAAATCTAAGGCTTCTCTGCACTGGTCTCCAAAACGCTTTCTGAGCCTGTCCTGAGCCAGCTGAATTGCTGCCTTTTCCTTTGGAATCAGGACCTCCTCTCGCAGCTTTGTTCCACCGCTACAATGATGACACCCACGTAGTCTCCCAACTTCAGCACAAAATTGAAAGCTCCTCTTGTGGACCTATCCTGATTTCTTAAAAACAAATATAAAAATAAAATTAAAGGTAGTTGATCGCTCATACCTACAGAGAACAGAAGAGATTCTCACTTGAGACTTTTAAAGCTTGTATGTCATTCTGATAATGTAGTTGTGGGTGTGAATAATAAAAAAGAAGATGCATAGGTAGTTGTTCACATTCATTTTGTTTCCACTGGAGCTGGTTCAATGTAGACGAAGGAGACTGAGATCTCAGATTACTGTCAAAAAGACTGATAGCTTCTTACACCAACATCTAAATGTTAGGTTAGGATGGATGAATACAGCAGCCGGAAAATTGTAAAAAAGCTGCAAGGAAAACCAAGTTGTCTGCAAGCCAAGACTACGAAATGACAGAGAATATATTCCTGGGAGGATAACGGGCTTCTTGTTTTTTCTCACTTGCTCATTTTCATTTGTTTGCAATGTGCTGTTGAGATCTTCTCAGAAGCTTTAGCATAGAAATTAAGTATTTTGAAAATTTTTTCCTTGACGTCTGTGTGCGTTCAGGACAGTTCAGTTTATCTTGAGTTTATGAATGTTACAGGCAGCGTTTCTGCAAGAAAATGCAATTACTACAGGAAAGTATAATGAGCCTGAATAAGATTGGTTTGATTCATCACTGATGTATCCTCACTGATTTCAGTGGAACCTAACCAAAGGACAATGTGGGTGAGCACTTCTGTACTCCATGTACTCCAGAATAGCCCTTTGGAGCTAATATTCAGTGGAAGAACAGCTAATAAATGAGAATCACTTTTTCCCTATCTAGATTTCAAATAAATCTATTTTTCTTCCACAGAATTTCTATGAAAGATGACTCAAGAGCACATGGACATAGTTAAATATTAGCAAATTAAAGTATTTCAATCAAAGCATATTAGTTCCAAATTTGCCTTCGTTTACTGTTGCCTGAAGTTTGTGCAGCTTCCTGCTGCAGAGTTCTTGAATGTTGCAATGTGTTATGGTGATCACTTCTGTAACTGGAAGGCACATGAAATATTGATTTGCCATTTGCTTGGACGAATAAGTGCAAAATTATGCATCCTTATGAGTTTAATAGATTCATAATGTTTTAAGTATAGAGCTCCGTATTTTTTTTAATCCTTTTCCACAATATTATGCTGAACTGTCCATCACTGTAATCATTTGGATGAGGAAAACAACCCCAACAACTAAGGAATGTATATCTACCTGCTTTAGTTCAAGCTCCCTTCTAGCCCTGCAAAAAAAATCCTCAGAAACAGAGCAAACCAGAAACTTATAAAAAATGCCGACTGTATTGTAATAGGCTCTGTGTAGTCCTATAAAAACTAATCTAAACCACAGTATTCCTGTTTTAAATATGGTGAAAAGAATTAGCCATCTGTCATGACAGTAGCTTGACCTGATGGGCCCTGCAGAGTAGCAGTGAGATCAGCAGGGTCCCTGCTGAGCCAGCAGTCCTCTCCTGCAGTCAGGTGCTGACGTTGTGCCCTGGAACAACAGGTTGTCGTCAGCAGCTCCTCTTGCACTCATTCTCTATGATCTGGAACACCAGTGTTGCCTGGATTTCCAAATACAAGCTGTGCAAAAGTCATTGAAACCATCAGGTCCTGCAATAAGCCCATGTAATAAGCTTGCCCTGAATAATACATGTCTGAATCATCTGCAGATTAATATTTAATCTTTTTTTTTAAAAAGTATTTCTTTCCAATAAGATAGTAGCTTAATGCTATCCCTGCTGCAGGAGGAGGGTAGGTAAAAGCAGGAGTATTACCTCAAGAGAAAAAGTTAACCAATTTAAAAAAAAAAAAAAAGTCAATTTTCTCTTTTCTTTTGAGAAAGAAAAACAACTTTTAAATTGGACAATTTAATGAGCAGTGTTCCTGCATGATCCTTTGTTCTGTGTTACCCTCTGAGAGAAGGAGGCAGTTCAGGAGTTGACCTATCATTTTAATTGCTTCTGGCTTCTGCAAATGTGAAAAGCAAACACCTGACACATGCTGCTCTTTGCCAGTGCTGCACTTGCTCTTAATGGGACCTGAAGAATTAATCTTAACACCCCTTAAAATGTAATTTATGGTATGTATTTAATGTCTGTTCTTTGACTAACTGGAGTGCTTACAGGTACTTTGAAAGCACTAAAATAAACTAAACTAAAATAAACTAAACTACTAAACTAAAATAAAATCCATGGTGTTTCATAGTGGGCAGTGTAGCAATACTGTACCCACGTCACACAGCAGAATGTCCAGAGACCAACGCTGACAGTGCAGTATCACATTATTCTTGAGAATAGTCTTGACTCATGCTGTTTGTGTCTCCTCTTGCCTATTCCTCTTGTAGGAGCTAGAGCATCCCTGTCCCAGTAAGACTGAGATCAAGCCCAGAGAAGGACAGTGGTTGGACATGGGCCACATCTCCCTATTTTGTCTCTGGCAGTGGTATTTCCCTGGTGCTATCTAAAGGGCAGAACAGTGTAAACTGCATTTAGGATTACAGTTTTCTGGAAAGGGAACAGTGAAAGATTTGTATTATGATATGTTTTTAGTATTGGCATGATGGCATGGCATGGCATGGCATAGCAATGGATTGGCATCCATTGGGATGAGACACTCCAGAATGAGGAGGCACTTTTAGCTTCATATCTGAAATTGGCTCACTGACTTAATCCAGTGCAAAAATTTCCTCAAAGAGCAACTTTCTTTGATAGACCATGTCATATTGGTGAGAAGAGCCAGGATGACTGCTGTGAGTTGAATGGTTACTACTTCGTGATGTTTGCCTTTATATTTTGCCTTTATATTTTCCTGAAATATGCTAGTCCTTCTCATCATCTGTTTTGTGCTTACTCTGAGTTTCTACTAGGAATAATTAAAAGGAAAGGATGTGGTATCTGGAATTTAAATATTCCTTAAGATCTCAGAAATTCATACCCCCAGTGTGCTTCTGTAAAACAAACTCATTTCTCTTGACAGTAAGAACTGAAAAGATCTACATTCAGGATTCATTTCCAATTGACACCACAATGACGCTTTATTTGCTCCCTATTAGTTTAGGAATCCATGGAGCATTTAACAAGCTGTGAAGTCTGTCATTGCAGATTTGATTCCCTGCACGTTATTTATGTTTTGCAGCTTACTTTTTCCCCTAGTTGGTCCTGGCACAGTGGAGAAAAATAAACCCAGAATTTACAGGGGGCTGTTAATCCCGTGTTTTGTTTCCTTCATAGGAAGCCAGTGACAAAGCTGCACTGCCTGTGAAATGCAATATATGTATGAAGCCTCTGAACTTCATCCATTTCTATCCTTGACCAGTATACTGTTTTGACCAGTGAATGGTTTACAAAACAATTGGTTAAAGAAAGGATAAATCATCATGGAAGAACAGAGTAGGACGGTATCATTCCAGGCTTGGTTATTCTCTCACGCTGAAAGGTAATGACACAGAAAATTGTAAGGAAACAAAGGTTTAAAACTGATGTAAACTGGAGAGCTGGACTGCTCCTGCAAACTGCCGAGTAAACTGTTGAGCTGGTAAAGCTAGTATGCACTTAATTTTACTAGCATGAGAAATTTTATCCATGAGCATGCTCACTGAAACCAATGGGACTATCAGCATCTAGTCTCCTTGGATGGGACCAGAGTCCTCAGCGTTTTGTGGGAATTTGTACTGCCTAGAAGTTCCTGAGATACACAAGCAAGAATATATCTACCTGCAGCTGACTGCTACTCATGTTGCTTCAGTTACACTTAAGAGTGTCTTCAGGTTAAAAATATGCTGGGGAATTAATTGCAATCCTCTTTTAATATGATTAAGATCCTGAATAATATTTAGACACCGTGTATCTGTTTCAACAGTTTTAACTTTGCTATCTCTTCAGTTCTTTCTATAGGCAATTAAAAAAGACGTGACTGAAATTCTTCCATCTCAGCCAAATGGATTGATGAATTTTAATGGAGAACATTTATTCCAACCTTTAATTAAGTTTGGCAGACTGAAATCATTAATCTTTGCTTTGAAACTATGCACTCTTACCGGAGCATTTAAAACCTTACAGCTCCATCTTGCTATAGGGTGGATGTCTGTGTGATAACACAGCTTTCTAGAAGCTGCCTTTGTGCCTTTTAAATTACCTTTCATTTGTTCATGACAATACACAAACCATTAAGGATTTGCCCCAGCAGAGGATGGAGCAAACCTCAGTGTGACACTGCTTCGACCAAAAGCAACCTTTTAATTTTGAAAGGTCATTGTACAGGTTGATAGGCAAGAAATCTCATCTACCTTCTCCAGCCTGTGTAAATCTTAATACAGAGCTACTGCTTAAAGAAAGAATTGAACAAACTGCATTATCTGATGTTATTCTGCCAGATTATTCAGTGACTGCTACTACCGATTTCCTTGTGAACATATTTGCAGTAGTTTAGCCTTTGGGTGGAAGTAATTTCATTTTAATATGCTTCTTGGAGCACTGCCAGAGTTACAGGCGGTATTGTATGTGAGGGAAGAGGAATTCTACTAGCATGGAAGTGTGTGCCTTGAGATACTGAATTCTTTTTCTAGAAGACAAAAAGGAGTCTCAAAGAGAGCCATCTTGGAGTCTTTCATCACCTGCTAGAAGTCCTTAGAGTTGTTTTTTTCAGGCTTTACTGATGTTTTAAAATGCAGCACACTTAGATGGATGGGAGATGAGACACCCCAGAGAACTCTTCCAGGCAGCTGCCCTTTGAAATACAGTGATCAACAAACACATCAGCTGGGGATACTTCTGAATGATGGCCATCTCTGGGTTTGGTTTAACAGTTTCAGCTGTGGTTCCAGAGCACTTGGCATCCTGTGAACAGGAACAAGTCTTTCTCATGCTAGCTTTGGAACTTGTTACTGTTCCTCCCCCGAGGCTAGTATCTTTTCCCACCTCAGGGTGAACTGGTGGTGTGACTGTTCCCTCTCTTGGTTGCGCAGCTTCAGCTCCAAGTCTGTACTGAACTGCAGTTAGAAGAGAACAGTTAAAACAGCCCAGAGAAGATAAGGAATATTTTTCAGGCAACAGAGTACAAAGTAAAGCTGATTAAAAAAAAAAAATCACTAAGTTTTGAAGACATTTGAAATATATCCTTTAAATCTCCTTATGAAGAAAAATGCTTTGCTTGGAAGATTCTGATATTCTCTCCTTTCCAGAATCAGAAGTAAAAAGGCAATGCAGTTGGGGAAAATGAAAATGCAAGCTTTTAATTAAGCCCCTGTCCTACACACAAACAAGAAAAGAAACATCTTTCAGGTTCCTGGAAGAACTTAAAATTTATTTTCATGGATTTCTTTTTCTTTTTTTTTTTTAGAAAGTGGTTAATTTTGGGGAATGGGTCTTTTGTGAGAATTGTTGACTGTTCCATCACTAAAAAAAATCATTTGGGACCCTGAATATTTCAAAAGGTTTGTGCCACTGAGCTCTGGGGTTTGTGCACGCTAACAGACCACAAGCTGGAAGTTTCCAGCGGTCACAGCACAGCCATGTAGTTTGATGTGGATGCACAAAACAGGCTGGGGAAAAAATTGGATTTTCTCATCCACGTAACTGAAAGGCATATTTCACTGCAGGTATACACCTTACTTAGTGAAATCCTAGACATCCCAAACTGGGTGCTAAAGCTTCCACTAAACTGGGGGAGGGTGTCACCCCTCCCATTTCATATGCAGCACCACTCACCACTGTGATATGATTAACTGTAGATTTCAGGAACCAGACCTGGATAGACAAGTGTTTTAGGGCATGGTTAAGAAAACCTGAGGTCCTTTCCTTTGCAGGTGGTCACTTGCTCACTCCAGAGGAAGAGATTTTTGACAGTTCATCACAGTAATACCATCATACTTCAGACATGCAGTTGGTTTGGGTTTTGTGGGTTGGGGTTTTTTTTTTTTTTTTTTTTTTTTTTTTTTTTTTGTTTGTTTGTTTGTTTTTTTTACTCCATGCTCAGGAGAAATGAGAAGGTAAGAAGCAGCTCTCAAAAAAGAAATTGTTAAAAATTCAACTGACTCTAGTAATTTTCCATCCTTTGTTGTCTTGCGCTATTCTGTTGCATTCCTGGAATATGTTTTAAACAAATGGGAAGTGTGACTGCTTTATTTCTTGTCTTCAGAAATGTAAACTCTGCACAGGTTATATTATCCGGCTGGACTACAGATGTGTCAGGATGCCCTGTGATGTCAGGTGTAAAATCTGGGCTAAAAGATGGAGCGCACAGGTCAGAACTGAGCTTATCAGCTCTTGAGAAAAGCTGGAAAGTGAGGGTAAGCCACCTGCAGTGGCTAGAAAGAGAAACAATTGAGGAAGTCAGGAGAGTTGCTTTTGTGGGAAACTGAGTTTAACATTAGATAAAAGAATCACATCTTTTCTATGAGGGGTGTTCATAGCAAGTTTGTTTAAACCTTGAAATCAGAGAAGTATTACACCTGTCAGGCTAAAAAGAAAGTTTGGAATACAGCTTGTTATCAACCCTGAAGCTGGTCTTAGGTTAGTTTAACTTTTGAAAAATTAAGATATATCCACTTTCTGGCTCATATGAAACAACATTTAAGTTATTGCTTTACCCTTTTTGCCTACTTGTTAATTTCACTGAAGAACTGCTTATTCATGTGGTCAAATGAAAAATAACCCAGCAAAACATCCAATAACAGTGACCCAGTCATTTAACCTCAAGCTGCCTATTTCTACATTCATTCCATGTTTCACTGTTTAATATAATTACTCCTGTTTGGAAGAGACAGTGATGAAATGATCTGACCTTTATGTATTATTACTTGATTAGTTTTTGCATATTTGCTGGAAAAAATAAAATCATTCTTATTAATATTCATTTCGAGTGCTTTTGCATGTCCTTCATGCTCTTCAAGAGAGTTGCTATATAACAGAAAAGTGCTTCTCCTTTCTTCTTCTGCACTACAGCTAAGCAAATTTTCATTAATTATTATTGAGTTTTATGTCTTCTTTAAAAATCAGTTTAACCTGTAAGAACATCTTCAGGCAAATATATTTAGACCAAGGACCATTTATTATCATTGTGACTACCCTGGTCACTTCTGTTGCCTCCCTGGCTGAGCTGAAGGAGTTTGACTTTTTAGTTCTACAGAAACCAGACTTAAGATTACAGAAAAATAAGACTTGGCTGCTGTGATGCAAAGAGGTATGAGATGGGGTTCATAATGCCGATTTGGTTCCCTAGTGTAAAGTTTGTTTTCTACATTGAGATTCACAACAGCCACCATGCTAAATTCTGACATACTTAATCCAGATCGGGAGAAAAAACAAGATGATGTCTGAAACTCTGGCTATGTCTATAAACGCAGCTTAAGCCTCCCTCAGCCTGCAAAAAGTGCCTTAGGATAACCTACCCCCATACATGAAAGTCTACCATTTCTAAAATTGGGGTCCAATGCATGAATGCTGGCCTACCAGGATTAATGGGCAAACTTTCAGTGCCTTGGTTCTAAATCTTACCCAGCCTGAGTGCTTAAACCCACAGATTTAGCTTCTCTTGGCTAACCACCTACCAGTGTAGGATGCCACAGCCACCTGGGCTGGCGTCAGCCCTAAAGTAAGGGGAAGCCCTTCTGTTCTTCTAGGCCCTGCAGGCATCTATATCCTTGTCTCGGATTTATAGGCAAATTTGAAAACTTTTGTGTGTATGATATGTATAATTTTGTCAAGTTAATCTTGTGTGATCATCCCAAAACTCTTGAAATTAGGCACAGCTGACTATCAGGGAATGTTTATTAATGTTAGAGGGAGTTCTGCCTGAATGTGTTAACCCATTATTATTTTATAAAATGGAAAAATTAAGCTATGAAGTCAGAGCAGGTTGCTCATGGCTTGATCCAGTCAGGTCTTGCAGACCACCAAGGATGGAGACTGTACAACCTCCCTGGGCAACCTGCTTCTCTCCTGGACTGTCCTCAAAGGGTAAAAAACCCTCTTCCTTACATCCAGTCTGAACCTCTTTTGTTTCCCTTTATGTCTGTCACCTCTTGCCCTCCCACCATCTTCCTCTGTGAAGAGCCTAGTTCCATTTTCTCCCTAACCTTTTCACAGGTCCTGGGAAGCTGCCTCTCAAGCCCTCTCTTTCCAGGCTGCATAAGCCCTGGTCCCAGAGCAAGTGCTCTAGCCATGATCAGCTTGGTGGCTCTCCATTGAACTTGCTTCTGTTCAACATCTTTCTTGTAGGAAGAGAGAGCACCAAACTGGATGCAGTACCTAGATGTGGCCTAGCAAGTCCTAAGTAGAAATAATCAGTTCCACTCACCCCCACTGGTTGTGCTCCTGCTCATGTAGCTCTGGACACAGATGTCCTTCTTTACTGCTGTTTATACAACTGAAAAAAACTCTAATCTTCTTTTTCAACCTGCAGAGTGATATTTACTCAAAGACTGTTTATTCAATTGGCTTGATTCTGATGTTCAGGCTGTCTGGAATATATTCTGTTGATTTCTGTCATTTTTTGAAGAAAATTGAGCAGTTAGACTGGTGATAAACAGCAAACACAGCAAACCAGTGCAGATCCCAAAAGAAGTAAAATACATCAATCAACACTGTTATGTGGGAAATGGCTCTGTGCAAGTTCAAACAGAAAAAGCATTAAGTATCCCAGAAAGACACACTCTGAAGATCAAGAAGATTCCTTCTAGAGATCATGTGGGGGGAGAACACAAGTTTATTCTTCATTTTTCCACACTTGCAGAACTGTTCATTACCCAAACAAAGAAAGATGCTCTGAACTAATATAGTCAAGCCTTCAGAAAACTGTTTATAAGCTCTAAAGTAACATACCTGTAAACTTCTAGAACATCAGAAAATGCATTTCTCTTGGATTCAATTTCTAGTGTAAGCTAGTGTTTCAGCAGTAGGCTTGGCAAGAAGAAAAGATAAATACTATGTTGCTTCCAGGGAAAGCTAAGCTAAATATAGTAGAAAAGGATGTCTGACAACATGGGTGGCGGAGCTTTAAGTACTGTGGGAGACACTTCATTCTCCAAATCAATGACACTCTGCAGTCATGACAGAGTGAGGGATCAAACACAGTGAGCAGGTCTACTCTGTGCTGCAAACTTCATCATTTGGCATAAGCCATAGTGTCAAAGATGCACCAGAAGATAATGGCTGTCTCTATGTCTAATTTCCTATGTATAATCATACAGGCTAGAAGGATTGAGACGGAATATGAGAAGGTGGTATCATGTGACATGGATGAGAAAATAAATTATGCAGCTGGATTATTTAATTATCAGTTTTCCCAAAAGGACAGAAAAAGTGAGTGGTTTAAGCTAAATTAAATTCTTTCTGGGCCAAAAAGACATTACCCAACAGGTTGGGATGCTCACAGCATAAAAGACAGACTACTGAAGGAGAAATCTGGAGAGCCAGGTAGTGACTTCTGAGCAGTAGGCAACAGATGAGATCCTGCTTCTTTGCAAGATTTGCGGCTTATTTGGGAGATCAGACAAATATAAGAGCCTTGAGTAAAAGTGACTTTGGGTGTACAGAAGCTAAAGAATTATACTTCTCCTGTCAAAGAATGATGAAACATTTCCATGTTTTCTTTACCCTCTTTTTGCTGGGACTCAAAACCTTTGGTCTGCTATCATACAAACAAAAATCATCATCATCAGTGTAAAAATCATTATGGTAGGCCAGGAACAGTGTTCTCAATATAAAAATATGAGCTTTTTTTTTTTTTCTTTAACTGCTCTATAAAAGGTTATCACGTGCACTGGTTTTCAAAACTTTAGAATGTGTACAGCTATCTTTTCCCTATTATAAAGGTTTGACCACCTGCTCGGTAGGAAATACATTTCAGAGAAAATTATGTCATGTACAGCATGTGAATTTTTTAGAGTCCAGCTACTCCTTGAGTGTTTCCTAGTAGGTATAGCCATATGCTATTTGTCTGCTTGCCCTGAAGCTTGAAGGTAGTTACCATGAATCAAGCTATCCATGTTTATGCTTGATGTACAAGCAGCACCTTCTGTTAACCACGTAAAGGTATCAGAATAAACCAGACAATCCATGTCACAGCAGCTTAATAGATTTAGTTGTAGCATAGTTCTTAATGAACGCTGCATTCATGAAAGTGTTTGATAGTTAGTTGAACAGTCATTAACTGAGACAAAGCAAAAGGTTACCTTGTACCTTTGGAAGAGAATGCTTGCAGTTACTGTAGCAAGGATGGGAAAATTTGATGTAAACAGTTTAAAACTTATCTCATGGCATATTAGGGAGAAAGCGTGGTTAAAACTGGGCAACGGCCATTAGGACTTTTACATTCTCCTTCTGTTTGTTCGATGTATGACGAGCTCTTCAGCTCATTACCTGCAGAAATCAATATATGACAACATGTCTGATGCCAAATGGGAAAGTCATGAGAACGAATGCTTCAATTAATCCTTCTGTAAAAGTCGCTACAGCAGCTCACTACAGTATTATTGAACTACCAAGCAGCTATAAAACAATGCAGTTTAAAGAGCTGAACAGATGAGGACCGAGTACTCGGGGGAAATAACAGAAAGGTTGACTTCAAGGCTGTGCAAGTCTCAATTCATTAACAGAGTAAAGTATTTCACAATAGTATATTTGAAGAAGCCACTACAACGAGACAAGCTGCTTGAGCAGACAGTTATTACTGACGGTGTTCACAGAATTCACAATAGTTCTGTTGTCTGTATTTCAACTTTCTACCTGAGGACTGGCTTTACTCGGACATACAGATCAGCCTGTTGACTTGGCAGGCAGCCTACAGCCATGACAGATTCTCAGCTAATGCACCAAAGGGGTACACCTCCTTCAGAGCCTATATATATATATTTTTTTTTTTTTAATCTTTACTCTTATTTAAGCACTGAGACTGGAATAGAAAATTTAACCCTGCCTCTGGGTAGCAGGATTTGGAATAGCTGCCTCTGTCATTCTGGACATAAGGTTTCATGTGCCTGAGGAGAGCCAAGGGATGAGACAACTCCCCCATTACTGCTAGGGGGAGACTCACTGAAGAGAGAGCTCTGGTGGAGTCCAACCAGACTCTCTTGCCAGGAGCTTACATGATGAAGCTATTGCTCTCTCTGCTCATGTTACCGGTCTCCTTCAGCAACAAAATTGCCCTATAGACAACAGAAGCTATAAACTAGCATTTTCTGGTAAACATTTCTGGCTCAGAAGCCACAGAATGGTGGCTCTTCCTAAAGAAATTAAAAAATAATCTACAAGACAACAGTTTAAAAGGAAAGGAGAGAAGGTGAATGATTCACAGGTTGCTGCAACATTAAGCATCTCAAGGCTGTGATTCTCAGAAAAAGTACTAGAATAAAGCATACTTTTACTCAGTAGAAAAATTTTTCTTAGGCTGAGATATTGATCCCCTCCTTTCCGCAGTGATGGATGAAATTATTGATCATTGCTCAGAAGACTATATATCAGTCTCTAGCAACTCAATAAAGACCTTGCAACACCCTAGACACGGGTACGTACAGGTGAGCACCTGTGATGTGGGGAAGCCTCTCTGACTGGTTTTTTCCATATTTCGCCTTAAGGAACGGGCTGTTGGGTGTACCTGGGAGTGGTTGCTTCCTTCCACTGTGACAGATGTGGCATTTCATGAAATGAAAACACCTTACTTTTTTGACCAGTCTTAGTTGAGCTCTCCCCACTCCCCCCNCTAGCATGTAACCTTCATTGATTAAAAACCAGAAAGTTCCGATTACGGTTTCCCAGGGGCTGTGCAAGCATTGCAGTAGAGGAGGAAGTTGCACGTTGGATCCATCAAAGCTAAGCAGAAATGCTGTGAGCTGGTGTAATGCAATTAATGCCGCGTGACATTGCCACTGGAAGCCCTCACATCCACTCCCCTCTAAATTAACAGTATTTCAGGTGTTGAGATTTTACAAGATAAGTTCTAGAACTTTCAGAGCAAGTATTTTGGTGATGGTGTACCAAACTTGGGTTTGCGTACCCAAACATACCAGGGTGTACCGCTTTGTAGAAGCGGCAATCCTGTTACAGGGCATTAGAAACAGTTTGGAGGTTTGGAGTTGCAGTAGATTTGATCTTCGACTGCTTTGGTAAGGTCTATGTTCTGTTTTTTCTGCCTCATCTGCACAGTCCCTACCACAGTTCCTCCCTTAAAGTATAATACAGCAACAGGAAGTCCAGGAGCTGAAACCTACAAAATGTTGTCTTTGTGTGGTGTTAGCACTCTGCAGAGCCTGGTATGTTACAGGCAATGTGACAAATCTCCTTTCCTCCCCATTCTGCCAAGCATATTCATAAGCAAATACAACAGTTTACACACAAACAGGAACTGTGTATATATAACAAACAACAGAAAAAAAAATATAGAGATGAAAATAAAAACAATCTCTGAAGAGATTGTTTTAATGACAACTATTAACTAATATACCAAGGAAAAAATCCCCACTCCTGGGTAAATTATTCTGGATGGGCAAATATCACCTTTTTTTTAAGTAAACTGCTGATCAGGATGGAAATGTAAGGTTTCTAGCTTATTTTAACTAAATAGGTGTTCCCCTATGGAAAGAAAACATCTTATATTTTCATGAGAGACCAAACATAAGAAGAGAGAGGGAGAGCGAAATGCCGCCGGTGCATACTAATCCAATATGATGTTGTAAAATGTTCAAACTTGTAACGGATTTTTCGTTTTCTTCTGGGAAGAGGCTGTCAAACGAAGCAAGCACTATACAGACACATTTTTGCTCTTTAAGCCAGCATGCCTATCACCGTTCCTTCCAGCAGCAGAACTGAAATCAAATGCAGTATGTTTGACACCTGTAGCTAGGAGACTTTTCTGATTTTGATAGCTGAATAGGCAACGTCCTCATATACTTGATCTGCAAAGTGGGTTTTTTTCCCCCCTTCTACAAGAAAGAAAGCGTTTTCTAGAAGCTCCTTTTTCTTTTCTTTTTGCACCTTTTACTCAATGCCACTAGCTTGCAAAGTGAAGTGTCTAACTCTCCGAAAATCGTTTAACATGAAAAAACGCACATCTGCCCATCTGCTGCTACAGCTCAAGAAACTCCAACGTTTCTGACGACAGCTGTCGATCACGCAAAGAGCAAGCCAGCGCAAGCAGAACCCAGAACCTCAGACCCACAGCAGGTGTTCCGATGGTGGCAGGGAGCGCTTCTGGAGCGCCCATTCGGGCACGCGAACATTTATCTCAGCAACGCGAATAACTTTTCCAAGCCGCCGCGATGTGCTCGGCTATTTTACAGTATTTGCTCTCTCCCGGCAGGTAGCCCCCCCCCCAGAGCCGGGTACCGGGCAGGTTGCAGCCCGTCCGCCCGCGGGGCTCACGCAGCCGGCGGGGCCGAGCTCGCCCCCGCA
>WEKW01008333.1:66644-84204 GCA_013389905.1 Sula dactylatra
TCAAGCCTGTTTGTGGCGGGGGCTGTCCCGCAGAAGCACCCGCTTTGGCACATGCAGGAGATCGCAACAGACTTTTAGTTGCTGTTTTTCAACCAAAGTAACCGCTCTAGCGTTTGGAAGGGGATATTTTTTTTAAAGATTCCATTAACTGATGCTCTGGCGTAGCCTGACCTCTTACTAGCAATATTACGCACTGACTAACTGGAGTGAGGAGTGAGGAGTTCCTGACTTGGCCAGTGCCGCTCTGTTTCCCTGCACCGTAGCTCAGCAGAGATAACATTTATCCCTTTCAAATTCAACCCACCTCATCTGTGCGTTGTACAATCCCACATGCTGACCTTGGGATACGCGTTTGACGTTTCTGAGGCTCCTATAGTGTCGTGCAGACTTAGTTCAGAGAAAAGTCGGGCTTCTGGTGATGGTTTCGTGGTTGAAATATGCTACGATATTTGAAAAACGCAGGAATAGTGAAATAACTAGTTTGTGACACAAATTCTTGTGATAATTCTGAACATTTTAACAATGCATATTTCTTCGCAAATCTGTCACTTTTGGAGAAGGAGCATAACACACTTTCTGAGGGATTACCACAGGAGTCTTTCACCCTCACAGCTGCTTCCTGTAACCATGACAGTATAAGTTTGTGAAAGTAATTATTTTATTGATGGTTTGTAACAGTATAATAATTATTTTCAATTGGCTTTGAGGACTTTTATACCAAACATTTATTTTCCTCCTCTTTTAGTCCTTAGTTGCTGGAAAATGTGATCTCCCAGCTCAACTCAACAGTACTTTAGCATTGCTCTTTGGAAAGAGCTTTTAAAATTTACTCATCATGATTAGTTCATTTTAGTAGTGTTCAGTTATAATTGGTGCTGCTTAGGTATAGCACTTTAAAAAAAAAAAAAATTCCCCACCCATAGAAGTCTACCAAAAGGTATCTTTTTATTCAGAGTTTTATCAGACGCAGCCATAATAAAGTTACCTGGTTCCTCTGAAGCACTGAATTAAGGTCTTCCATAGGACGATAGAGTCCCGTTTTACTCTTTATCCTGTAGATAATTTTAGCTTCGTCGTAAGCCGTGTGAAAGTCAGTTATGCCTGTATGGAAGTCAGACCACTGCTCTCTATGGCTCGTCAAAATCTGTCTTAAGGGATAAGCGCAGGGGTGTGTTCTGTGTGAATTCTTCATTCTCTGTACATTTCGGGACGGCTTTAGTTTGGACTAGCTGAAGTCTGGTCCCCGGACTGAATGCCCATTAGTGTTTGAAATGGTTTAGGTGTATTTCTGGAGCTTATCATCTGGTTGGAAGAGGTGTGAGCTAAGCCTGCCCTGCAGGCCTCCTGCCATTAGGGATGCCTCAGCACAACAAGTGTACTTCCAGGGAAGGTGAGGATGTTCTGCTCGGCAAGCCGGTTCCTCTGAGAGCTCTGCCAGCTGAGCTGTCCTGGCTTCTGCAGACCAGCGTCGAGCTTCCTCCACTGAGCATCCAAAAATAAGACTTCTGAGCTGTTGACTGTTTCCCAAAGGTGGCATGCTGTGGAAATTCAACTCCATTTTGTTCAGCTTGATCACTGGGGACATCTGGGCTCTAAACTGGGGTCTTGAAACAACTGCAAATATCCCACTGCGTGGAGACAGTACTGAAAAGATCCCTCAGTAGCTGGGGCTTGGGAACAAAGAGGTTTATATGGTACTTTTAATAACCACACAAAGGAGGAGCTGCATGGCATTCCACTGCCACAGCAGGGGTGGTGAGAAGGACTGTTTTTGCCCCATGGGGTGGATGATGGGAACATGTCTGGGACCTGTCTTCCATTACTTCCAGGACTGAAAATGATAAGTTATTAACAGCATTCTCCCACACGTTACCAACTGAAATGCTCAATTGTTTTATCTGAAGTTTAAGAACTTGAAGTTCTTTCTTTGCAAAAGATCTGTTTGTAGGAAAATATAGCATGCTTTTCCAGGCCACCAATGCATAAGAGTCTTGTCATAATTTTGATAAAAATACTCCTTGCGACATAATTCTTGCTTTCAGCAGCAATTTAACAACCCCTTTTACAAAGAACAGGCTACCTCCAAAATGAGTGACCACGGCAAAGGGGCTAACTTTCAAAGCCCAGATTTTATCACTATTGTTCACAAACATTTTCTAAAAGCTTTTACAGGTGACGAGACAGCCGGTGGTCTGATTTACAAATGTGGTTTAAATCGCAGCTTCTTCTGCAGTCAATAAACTTGATTCAAAATACAGCAGTGTGAGTTTCCATCCACTCCAGTGGGGTTTGCTCATTCTCTCAGGCTGAGTGAAACCCGACAGGTCCCCAACATGGCTTTTGGGCATCTTGGATTTGCTGAGTGCCCCAGAATTGAGGCATGTAAGTAGATGTGCTGCTTTGCACTTTTGGAAATTAGGCTGCGTAGTGCCTAAAAACCTAGGAGGTTCACCTGGAGACTTTTGCCACTAGTTTGCAATATTTTTAAAGAAAAACAGACTTCTGTGATGGCTTAAATTTCTGCTCTTGAGGTCTTTTCTTACAGTTGTTTTCTCGTGGTTATTTTCTCGTATTTGTTGTTCAGTAATCTCTTTTCTTTAAACCATTGCTAATGATAATGCCCAATTCCTTTCCCACTCATTTCCATGCTGGGTTTAGTATTTGTAGGGTCTGTGAAAACAATTGAAATCCACTAGTTCTCACATAGTAGTCGTGACTTTTGTATTCTGGGGCATGTCGAATGCTTACTAAAAGCAAGACAAATAATATAATCACAAAGTATGATTCATAAAACCATCCTGGGCCAGTTGCATGTTCATTTTTCACCTTCATAATGCATAAACTTTCAGGGGGGAACCTTCTTCCTTACATGTTTCCAGTTTATTAAAGATCTTTTTTGCAATGCTCATTTTCATTTGGAATCAGAAAGTGCACACAGAACATAGATAATGTCCTGCTCAGGCAATGGTGGCTAATTAAAAAGAATGCAAGATCACTGAAAAAAAGGAAATTTTTTCCTGTTTCCCACTGGATAAGATCTGTAGGAAGGAAGACCACAACTTTTAATGAAATTAGGGGGAAAAAAATTGCGAACGTGGAGACTGTGCAATCTCTCTCTAGTGATGCTGGGTGCCTTCTAAAATGTAGAATGGGGGCAGGTGCATCTTTGTGATTCTGCTCAAAACAGAGAAGGGGAGCTGTGTGCCTCACACTGGGCACTTTGTATGTGGAGGTGATGCCTGAAAAAGCTAATATTTGTAATACTGACTGGTTTGTGTAATTGGAAATAGGGACTTGCAGACCCAGGACACTCGTAATCTAAGCGTCCAGCTGGACTTGCAGTGTTCCAGTCAGTGGGGAGAACTATTGTGGGAACACCAGCCACAGGCCAGAAGCAGGGCTGGTGTTAAGTGCAAAAGCAGCATCATTCATTAGCAAAATTGCATTACAATGTAGCAGTGTGCACAGAAAACATAGGGGAAACCGAGCTCAGGATCTCTGGATTATTCATTGTCAGACATCTGTGCCCTACTGGTTGCTTGGCTGCATGGCTTGTCAGACTGCATGCACCCCAGGTAAAAGAAAAATGAGAATTAGGATGGATATACGTTTTTTCTTACTTGGCACTGAGCAGGTGACATTTTGCAGTAACTGTGCTGATAAGGTATATTCAAAATTTTAGATCAAATTTTCTATTTTGTAAAAATTACACTAAATGGTTGGGTTTGAAAACTATGAAATGAAGCCTAGGAACTCTGAAATGACTACATTTGCAGGTAAAAACCAAACCCTGTTAATATTTATACTTAGAGAAAAGAGGCAGGTAATGAAATAGGTTACATATTTCATCTACTTAGTGATAATGCTATTGTTGTTTTATACCAACAGTAATCCCTTCGGTCAAATGCTGCTTGTGAGCAGCCTTCTCAGATGGCAGAAAATGGCAAGCTGGAGATACTTTTAGTGTTCTCGAGCCGTCGAGAAGAGCTGCGGAATGACACACTGAGCTTGCGCTTTATCCTGGGATCTGTAGACGGTGCTGCCCTGCACTGAGGAGAGCACCTCACCCTCCCAGCCATTTCCCTTTCCTTCAGTTCCCTCAGTAAGCCTCCACACCCTCGTCCTTCCCTCAGGAAATGAAAAAGGTACAGCTCAAAACTCATGCCCTCTTTGTGCCCCATTTTCATCCCTCTTTTTATATGCTGTAAAGGTCAATTTAATTCTTCTTAGTGCAGGTTCTACTTTCTTTTAAGAGCCTGTAAAATGCTTCGAACAAGTGCTTTTAAAGTATTCATAGTAAATATCAAAACTATGAATTGAAGGTAGTCACCTTTAATAATCACAGTAAGAAGAGAATATATAAGAATATATAGTAAGAGCTACAGGATTCTTTTTGTCCTACCATATCTACTGCCAGAATAATTTTGTGAGTCTTTAATCAAGTCAGATAAACATCTGTAACGCTCATTGAAATCCCTTTTTAGATCTCCCAGCCTTGTGTCTACACCACTCATCCAACATCCTTTCTTAACATTACAGAACTTGCTTCCTCTTGAGGCACCCGAATCCAGCAATGCCTGCCTCATGACAGAAACCCCCCTGGCAGTACATTTTCTTTGCCCCCCTCCTCGCTACCTGTGGGAAACAAGTCTGCTGACTTTCTGAGTCCTTCATCCCAGGTGTGGGAGACTCACAAGCTCCCTCTCCTGATGCTAGCTCAAGAGAAGTAGTAGAGGCTGAAGATTAAGGTCTTTATGCCAGATGCTATAGAGATTATCAAAAAAGGCAGTGCTGGCTTCAGAGAACAAACCATCCAGGATAAGTTAGGAAGACATTCAACAGGTGTTGAGACAGACATGAAGAAGGTGAAGGCAGCAGTTATTCCATATGCATTTGCATAGTTTAATGGCATCAGTGGGCTTATTAACAACAAGTAGCCAGTAGTCTTAAGTGTTGCTGAAAAAAAGGAAGGCAGTTGTGGGCAGCACTGCAGAGGCTGGTTTTAAGGAGATATTTAAAGAACAGAGAAATATGAAGTGTGATATTGTTATGATTCCTGTTAAAAGGTATTTCAGGTACTTCCTTTTATACAGTTCTAACAACTGAGGTTTGTCAGTGCTGGTAAGAAGCAGAACAGAAAGAGTTAATACCTGATGCATTATCCTGCAGAAACTGAGCACACATATACCTTTCTGTTGCAAGCAGCTCCCTTGATTTTAACAGGCTGATGCATACCATGGCAAGTTGCATATATATTCGTAGGACTGAGACCTTTGCTTCTATGCTTTTTAGGCCTGGTCCTGCCTTTATTTGCATGAGGGGTTTTTGATGTAACAAATGAAACACTGTTACTGGAATGGCCCAGAAATTCTTTTTTCTGATAAATTGAGTTCATTTTCTCCGGCTTTTCCTTTTCATTGTTTTCTGAAGAAGCTCACTGCAAAACCCTATTTAAATTGTCAGGTTAACTAAGTACTTTTAAAAGTAGTGAGTAGAGAAATATGAGTAGTGCTCTCATACTCAGAAGTATTTTACCACACTGAGCCACTAGAATGCAATGTGTCTCTTTGTCCCATTTCAGTGATGCGATGTGCTCACTACGTACACTTATGAGTCTGTGAGTCATGTAAATAAGAGCCTAGCTTGTTTGCTTCTAGCAATAAAGAGACAGAATGGCTGAATTCAGTCACACAAGCAACTTTTCTGGGGATATACTTAATCAAAATGAACTTTTATTTGAGAAAAGATAGATTTTTGCATTATTTACTCTCAAGAAATTTAGAATTAAAAGATACTCCTTTCAAAGCCCTGAGCAACCTGATCTATCTTTGAGGTTAATGCGGCTCAGAGCAGGAGCTAAACTTGGCTCTGAAGTTGAGCAGGAGGTAGGCTAGATAACTTCGCTTTCTAATTTCAGGTATTTCGTGATCTTGTTACTCTAAAGGGTGGTAACATTGCTGTCTGCCTCTACTTATGATCTGCAGTTCTTCCATGGAAACTGTAGTTCCAGTTCCTGTGTTATCTCCAGTAGGCCCTGCTCACTTGCTGTGCTACATTGCTGGGGAGACTGAAGGTCCTGACTAGATTTTCCTCAAAGCTAGTTTTGCGTTAAAAGTTCTGGGTTTTTTTTTTTTTTACTTCAGTCTGATTTGGGATGAAAACTGGGGCTGAACACCGGCCTTTTCCATTGGCCAGTGCTTCCAGTTTTAAAATTAGATCTGCCTGAAAATGTCCTTAGTGCATTGGAGACCCAGCCTCCAAATTACATACCCCTCAAAACAGCCACCTTCAGTAAGAAAACAAACAAGACATTTTGGTTGAGATTGTATAACACTTGGGTTTTTTAAGAGGTTGTGCTTGTATATGTTAAGACCCTGATGAGTAAAAGCTAGAACAGAGCCAAGAACGGTCACCGCAAATAGAAATTGTTCTCTATCCTCTTGCTGTTGCACCCGCCTCACGAAAGGTTGGCATTTTGTATTTCCACTCGTTACCAAGGTTGTTTGCTGCTTCCAAGGACAAAGATGACAAGAATGAAAATTTGTATTATATTTAAAGAATATGTTTACAAAATATTCCACCTCTCACATTTAAAAGCGAGTATTAGAAAAACAGCAAAACATAACGATAAAAACTGCCAGACTGAAAACTTACAGGCTAATTTCTTAGCTGATGGCAAATTCCTCTGGAATTCTGTTGAGTAGATTTACAGCCATGAAAATGACAGCATTAGATATGTATCACCATGTATAGTCATACCTACGCTGGGAGAAAGCAAAGTGGGCATGATTTTAACAAATGTAATAGTCCTACACAACAGCTGCTTGCACACTCCTTTCTTGTCTCAGGAGCACATTTGATGAGTGAGATAGATGCTTCTTGCTTGCTGCAGTAAGCAGCACATGCGAATTTCTTCAGCTGGGAGTCACGTTGTCAACAGGGAGGTGTAAGACAACAAGTAATATTACTTATCTCTTTAACTAATGCAGGGGTGCAGGTCTAAAATCCATGATTTATATATGTTGTGTGGGCTGGCAGCAGTCACTGGAAGTGGTCCATAAACTGAGAAATAGATTACGCCCTGTCATTTGTGCTGTTTTTAGCTAGTTGAAAAAGAGCCCTAAAATAAAGGCTAAAATAAGTGCAAAGATAAGGACTGGGAGAAAAAAAGAAGTTGAACAAAAAGAAGGAGAACTGGTAAAGATTTGAGGTAGAGGTTCCTCAGCCAGACCACAAAACTGGGATGTTACTAGCTGTGCAGCCCCTGTGGATATCTCTCCCCACAGCAGTGCTGGGTGCAGGGGCACAGAGGCCCTCCCAGGGATAACTGCTCTGAGAAGAGGCCCACAGGAGGGATGGCTGAACAACAGGGGTTATTGGTTTATTCACTGTTCATGCATTTTGGAAAAAACTGAACTGTTTGTGGCTGCCTTCAAATCCACCTCAGAGGGCAAAACCACCCCGACTCCTCTTTCAGGGCAATCAGCAGAACTTGAATGCTCAGGAAGCAGTAAAGCGTGAGATGAGGGGTGGGGAGCATCCCCTTGTGCCTCTGAGCAGCGGCAAGGATTTGTGTGATGTCAACAATATTGGCTTCAGATGTTTCCTAATACCATCTCTAGACAGAAGTGAAAGAGGTTGAAAGAAGACTTAGTTTCATGGGCAGAAGAGGCCAAAAGAAGAAATATCAAGCATATACTTAATTTTATAATTTGGAAGCATTTCCCTGTCTTCAGTTCCTACTGTAAGGGATGATTTTTGGATCCTTCCTATGAGTTAACTGCTCCTATTCTTAACCTCTCTGTTGTGTCGTCCTTTGTCTTGCCAAGTGTCTCCTTAAGTGACTTGTTCCTTTGTTCAGAGTTTCTCTCCCTTCACCTAGCACATTAAGGCTTAAATTTTACTTCAGCTCCTGGACGTTATCAAGGTTTTCACTTCATAAAATCTGCAAAATCTGTTTCAGTATTGTCTCTGATTTTGACCAGTCTGAGGGGCCAGCCACAGGAGTGGCAGCCAAGTCAAATTCCTGTCCATTTCCCCTTTGATGAAGGCAAAATATCACCTGCCTGTCTGTCAGATGGGGAGCAGAGGAATCAGAATATTTGTATAACAGGATAAAAGCAACAACAATGAGGCTGTAAGAAAATAAAGTGTTATAAATATAGAGAAAACCCCAACACTATAGTAAATCAGGAACTCAGAGTGAAAAATGCTTTCTGGTTCTGATCCAGAATCCCCAGGGTGAATGGCGGGTTTTTAGTTTACTTCAGTGAGTTTTGGAACAGGACCTAAATAACGCTGGTGTCTAAATCATGCATAAATCAGGGTAGATTTGTACTTCATCTTTTTGGACTGTGAGCTGAACCGTACAGCAGGGAAAAGAGCATGTATTGCTCTGGAGTAATAAGACAGGGAAGGGGAAATACACTGATGGTTTTCCATGAAATAAGAGAGAGCGCTTGTGAGTGCAAATCTCATCCATCCTGTTAAAACCATTTGTCCTGTGTAGTCTGCCTCCCGGAACTGTGTATTTGTCTCTGTAAAATATTCAGCTTCCTTTTGTCCTCTGGGTTTTCCACCCACTCATTTTCCCCATCAGCAGTGGAAATCCTTCATTTCTCACGTCTAAGTGGGCTAAGAGGTCTGGGAGGTAACTGTGGAGGCCTGTTCATGTAGATAGTGTCTTGGCTTAAGGAGTGTCTATTTCTCCGATAGTGTCAATCTCATGTACTCTGGTGCCTGTGTCCAGCACAGAAATATTTGGAAAGCTGATTATGTATTAAACATCCAAAATGGGACACAAAGTCGACAAAATGTCTAAATTAACAAGGACATGAGTATTGGTTAAATACTGACCTATTTGACAATAATACTTAGTATTTATATACTTTACATTTCTAAGCCACTGTGTGCATTTGAAGTAATTAATACCTTCAAATATCCCTGCAACATATGTAAGTCTCTAAAATTTACAGAGCAGGAAATTCAGACACAAAGGTCTGGGGATCAAAATTTTACATGCAGATTTGGTTATTTGGCCTCCACAAGATCTGTGTCACTCTTACTTATAAAAACCTTCATATACGTTCGTGCACTTAGTATTAGCTACACTTGTTGAGAAGATTTGGCCTAAACAACTTATTCAAGATCACAGAAATCAGTGGCAGGGCTGGGAAGGGAACTGAAGAGTGCATCTTCTTTAAAGGTAAAAAGCAACTGAGCCATAAAACTATTTCTGGTTTTAAGTGTGTTATGCTTTGTGAATTTTATAATTACAATAAAGAATTGATTTTATTTCATTTCATGATATTCTTGAAAAATTCAACCTAGTGCAATTAGAGCACTATCTATATTATTATATATCTGTATTATTATATTATTATATATCTATATTATTATATATCTGTATTATTATAACACAATCTAGATACTGGATCAACCCCATGGTGTATCCACACTAGCATCCTGTGTGACTGTGGGCAAGAGGTTATATTTCTACTGTTACCAAATACTTAGAGTGGACTTGTCACTGTATATCAGTTATCTGTTGATCCATATGCTTAGGTAAAAGCAAAAGGATATTGTACTTCATCAGTTATTGTACTTCTTTCACTTGATATAAAGAGCAGACTACCCCTCCTTCATAAGAGATACTCTCAGGATAAGAAATACTCCAAGATTCAAAAGGGTGAGGATCTTCTCAGAGGCCTTGGGCTACCGGATCTAACTTTGGGGCTAGCTGTGCTTTGAGCAGGAGATTGGACCAACAACTTCCAAAAGTCCCTTCCAAGCTGAATCACACTGCACAGTTTCCCTTTAATGAAACCATTGGGTGAGAAGGGGAAGAGACTGTACGGTGGCATGGGAGCAGACGCAGCTGCTGTTCTTCCCAGCTGCTCAGGTATCCTAACCTAAACCATTTTTTTGTCCAGAGGAGGAGGCATCTAAATGTGTGTGGAGTAGGGACAGCTTCATCATATTTAATGGTGCTAGCTTCTAGCTTGAGCACGAGAGCATAGACTGTGAGATGCATCCATATCTATAGAATAGGATTATCTCCCTCCTGTTCACTACAGAAGGACATAGTGCCCCTGGTAGGTTACCACTTGTAAGATACCTCTCTGGGTAAGTAGTGAAGGAGGTCTGGGAATTAGTTATTAAAAGTGGTTAACAAGACACCTTATCTTGCAAAACAGTCTCAGCTGCCATTGCTGTCAGTGGGAGGGAAGAGTGCACTATGCTTCCCAAGCAGTTCTCAGCTCCTTGCAAATGATATTCAGGTACGCCTTAAATTACTTGATAAAATGCTGAAGTACCACCAGATGCTTCTTAATTTTCTCTTTTCCACCCACTTATTTTGTCAGTGTTTTCTGGGCCTGATGCTTCTGTATCAATGCCTGTAAGACTAAACCAGCCCCCTTGTGCTGCCCACTACTGCTACAGCACCCTTTTTGGTGATGATATGAAAATTCCCCTCAGTAACTTTTTGAGATGTGAGTAATGCCACTCCATGCAACAACCACCAGATGGTAATGAAGAGCAGACTGGTTGTGTGTGTTCTGTAGATTAAGTGTATTACCACAATGGCAAATTTTGCCTTTGCAAGCAGAGTTTACAAGTGCAGATCTAAATGCCAGTTTGCTCAGCTGTTTACAGACCCCTGGGCCACTGCAAATGTCTGCTTGGTAGCTCTATTTGCATAAAAAATCGTTCTGTTTGTTTTTATACTAAGATATTTTAAAGGGAATATTTTCTACCTAACACATGAATGCTGATATTATTATTTAGTACAGAGATGTTATGATTAGAATGAAGGTTTTGACTATAGTTGGTGTACAACTATACAAGCTATCCCTTGTAAAAAGGTAGATGCAGAACACCTTTAGGTGACTGCATGCCTTGCTCCCTCTGGAGCCATAATATTTCTTGAAATGTCATGACAAAGGATGTATCTCTTCCAAGGTAGAAAGGAAGGTCTTTCTGTTAATGTGTGTGTTTGACATCAGCAGAGAGAGCAGTGGTGGGAAGTGAACCAAACCAAAGCAAAGTGTCTCTTCTTTACCGAACATCATTGTCACTGCAGAGGTGGTGCTGAGCATGTCTCACCACCTCCCTAGCAGGTCAACATGAGGGAAGAGCAGCATAAACAGATCCTCATCAGTACTGCTAGCCCCAGACTTGAGAATCAGAAGTCAGCCCCACAGGGGTCGTGAGATTAAGAAGTCCCAGTTTTACTTATCTACCTGCAGCATTTTGGGTTCTTTATCCAGTACCTTGTAAAAAATCTAAGTCAAGTTTTCAGGTTTTTCTCCCCCATTGTACAATCCAGAGTCTCTGCAACTCTCCTGCTCTCTTTTTTAAAGAAAAATAAGGCTCCTCCTGCCTTTGAGAGACCTGTGCAAGCCAAGCACCATGAAGGCAGGGAGAAAATCAGTAGAGCTGATGCCAATGGCTTCAGTGTGAGTCAGGAGGCAGACCTATGGCTCCCATGGCATATTTAACTCATTCCCCAGGCATCTGCCCATAAGCCATCTGCTCATATACTTCTGGGATTAATAGATGTGTAATGACTGGGAACATGAAGCCTTCCAGGGATGCAGTTTGTTGGTGCTTCTGCTTTCTCGTTCCCTCTGGGAGCAGGGGCCAGCAGTGCGATGCAGCTGTCTTAAAACTAGGTGCTATAGTGTGGAGGCTCTGCCTGAAAGCAGGAACCTGAAGGAGACCGCAAGTGGGAACACCCAGCTTTCCTTCTCTCTCCTTCAGAGCCACAGCAGCCCGCATGAGCTGCCCCCTGCCTCAGCCCCCTGCCCCCTGCCCCTCTCTCCACCCTTTGTGCTGCCTCTGAAAGCTGCAGGTTTGCTACTGTTGCTCAGGGCAACCAAAAATTTTGACACGCTTTGCATTGAGCTTGGAAGCCCTGACAGGAGAAGGCAGGGTACAGGGCAGTGGCTTCTGAGATTCCTTCTCACAATCCTGGCTGCCTTCACCTTGATGAAACAGTCAGCCTTGTACTGCTTTTAGAAAAGTCTCTATTCCCTCTGCATGAAGAGATCCTCTTAGCGTATTTTCTGGGGATGTCCATTTTAGAGACAGAAAGCAGGAGATCTGCTTTATTCCCCACTCTCTCACTTAGGAGGTGACTGTGACCTGCCCTGACAGCCCCTGCATCTCTTGGCTCCTGCCGCAGATGTAATGTGGGTCAGTGATGTGCCTGATTATCTGAGTGTGTGTGCCAGGGAAGTGGTAGGGCTAGATGAGAAATGAGATATGGAGGCACAGGAAATCTGTAATGCTTTCTTGCTGAGAATACTTTTTGCCCCAGATTGGCAATTCTTGCAGTGAGTGCTTCCACAAACATGTTTCCATTGCAGTGTGCAGAGTAGAGGTCCCCTTAAATACGAAGCTCACAGTTACTTCCTTAAACAACCAGTCAGTAATAGTCAGCAATCAGTAACAGCAACATATACATGTGTGTGCATGTATATATATATTTGGTACTCAAAGGCTTATTCCAAGCAATCAAGGACCTGTGTGTTAAAATAACCATGATACTGTGTAACAGTCTTGTAAATACCATATGTCAGAGGAAAAAAATGCATGGCTAAATGCATGTCGGCATCAGTTCCTGCAGTTTCGTAGGAGTTCTGGCCATGGAAGTGAAGCAAAGCTGGGCTAGCAGAAGGTTCAGTTTTACACAGAGCTTATGCTGTTATTTGAAAGGACAGCTGAGGTGGTGAATAGAGAACTGACCTGGGACACAGCAGGCTGGAATTAAGCTCCTGTTCTGCTGCAGATTTTTTACATGGTGTTATGGTATTGGGTTGCTGCTTTGGCTTTTTGCATCTCGGTTCCCAGGAAAACAGAAATAGTAGTACTTTCTTGTGTCCAGTCCTTAGTTAGTCTTTCCTTCCAGTCTGTAAGTTCTTGAGAGAAGGAAGTGCATCTGATGACATCTTTGCTGCAATGAATGCAATGGGATCCTTTTAAAACTGGAAGTAATGACTTTGTGATCAGATACTGAAATAAGAAGCTGGAAAGAAAACTAGCAGAACTACAGCAGGGAGGGAAGGCTGGACTGGAAAAAGAGCCAGAAAGAACTTAAGCATCTATCTTACTACTCCCAGAGCAGAATTTAAATTGCAATCAACAGAACCCAAAATCAAGACTCCTTAAACAATGATGTGCAATCAAGGCCCACAGTATCCTGGCATCCCCACTGATGGAAAACTCTTCCCTGAACAGGTAGTTCAGGCTTCTCTGAAGCTCCAGATCAAAGTCTTGATAACACCAAAGACAGGTGTATTTTTTGTAGGTTCCCATGATCTCTTTAATGTGTGTGGATGCAGGAAAGGAGGGGAGTGAAAGACCCTTTGCACCCTTGAGGAGGTGCAAGGAGGGGAGTGAAAGGCCCTCTGGTTAAGTTTACAGAAAAGGTATCCATATATTTTCTTGGTCATCTACCAAAAATGGGATTGGGGTATACGTTTTCCAAAGACTGGATATTTAACCACTGAGCTTTAAAAAGGATGTATGTGGAGACAAGCCATTTGATGAAGACAGTAAGAAACTCTATTAATATGGGCAGAAACTGTAAAAAGTCCAAGAAATCAATGACTTAGCTATTCAGATAGAAAAAAACACATTTAGGTCTTTGGCAGTGACCCCAGTTTTACATCCTCTTTTCTAAGTGTTAGAGGTTTAACTATGCAATATATAGTTGGGCATTAAAGATTTTCCCAGTCTTTTCTGTATAAGCTTGGTTGTCTTCATAGGTTTGATGCCAGGACTAAACCAGGTCAAAATCAGCTGAATAATGAAATCTGCTGTGGAAAAGGATGCAACCCACAATTTACCTATGTAACTTGTAATGTTGGTGGAATCCATAGTTTACAGAAAAAACCTGGAAAGGCTAGATAAAACCTTCCAGAAGAAAAGAGCCGACTGTCTTTTTCTTTCCACTTAATCTGATGGTAAAGTAGAAATGGGAAGAGGGATGAAAAACTTTTCTGCTTCTCTGTGTGTTGTGATAAATAAGAAATGATCAAGCTAAACTTGAAGATCCATAGCTTTGGATAAAACTGCTTTTGAGGCATGGCCAGAATGTCTGCTTCATCAAAAATCATTAGAAGGATACATCAGCATAGGGGCAGTAAAAAAAAAAAAAAAGTCTATTTAAGATATTCAAGTGCTTTCTGAGCATATGGAGCCGGGCAAAAATAGTCCCCTTCTTACAATAGTCCACGATGGGTGAGATTTCTCTGGAGAAATCTTGGAAGAATTGGTGATAAAAACTGGAGCAGCTGAGAAAATGCCAAATTCAGCAAATATTTTTAGGGACCATCAATCCAGCCTGTGACCACTAAATCCTTCTTGGAGTCATGAATTTCTTTTAGAGAGATGATATAACCCAGAAATTTTTTTAAGTGATCAAAGATCATTTGAAGCAGTATTTTTAAAATCAGCATATATCTGCTGGTGACAAAGAAGCACCCTGGGAGTTTCTGTATGTGTCTATGCTACAAATACATTACAAAAGAATCTAGAATATATCTTAAGGTGTAGTTCAAAAAATGTTGAAACTACCCAAGGCAATGCATATATCAAAAAGTATAAGCAAGTACTCAAAAGTGATTTGTCTGGCTTACAGGACTGCTTCCTGTCTTTCTGAACTGCTTTATATTTCCTTCAAGCCTAGTCTTGTAAAAGTTTCAGCAATATTCAAATGATTCAGTTGTTCAGATATCAAGGACAGCAATCTCTCTTTCTGGTATTAATCTTACTTAATTATTGATACGGAGTGCCGGATCCAAGGGAGATAGTAACCACTGATAAATTTGTAAAGTGTCTTAATGCATTTTCTAGATTTAGAGAAAGTGATTTCTCACTTAGTTTTAGCACTTTTAGGGAGCAAATGCACCCAAATGGCACTGGATCCTACACCAGTATAATGTGCAGCGGGATGGTGTGGCAGAAGGGCACTATGTCTACCTTTCCTTAGAGGAAAACAACGTGAGAATCTTCTTAGAAGCCATGAGTACTTCTTGCCTGGTGCCCTGGCATGGCATGTCCGCAAACCTTTCAACCTGTTGTTACCTTAACTGAAGTACCTGTACTGAAGAGACAAAAGATATCAGTGATATTATAATATAATATTATTCTTTGTTCTAAAGGCTTGGGAATCATGCAAAGACCAGCTCAGTTCCTAGAATTGCTGGAAGGGGGATAACTGAGTGAGTTTCTTTGATTTTTACCTGTAGCAGAACTACTGGGCCTACAGCATCCATGTTCCCTATGACTCCAGGCATGGATTTGAGAGAGGGTTGAGTGATAACATTTCTCAGGACATAGAATCATAGAATCATTTATGTTGGAAAAGGCCTTTAAGATCATCGAGTCCAACTGTAAACCTGACACTGCCAAGTCCAGCACTAAACCATATACCTAAGCACCACATCTACACGTCTTTTAAATACCTCCAGGGAGGGTGACTCTAACACCCTGGTCAGCCTGCTCCAGTGCTTGACAACCCTTTTGGTGAAGAAATTTTTCTTAATATCCAATCTAAACCTCTCCTGGTACAGCTTGAGGCTGTTTCCTCTTGTCCTATCACTTGTTACTTGGGAGAAGAGACTGACCCCCACTTCACTACAACCTCCTTTGAGGTAGTCATAGAGAGCGATAAGGTCTCCCCTCAGCCTCCTCTTCTGCAGACTAAACACCCCCAGCTCCCTCAGCCGCTCATTCATGTGGGGAGATCATTACTGGTGAATACCACTCGACTTTTGTATTTCATTCCACGCAGGTGTCCGTACATATGTCAAAGGTAATAAAACAATCTAAACCGAAGGGTGTCCCCAGGTCTGCCAGGGTGTTGCTGGCTTTCTTCCACAGCAGCTGCTAAAAGCGGCAGTGCTGTAGAGCTGCGGTTTGCTCCATGTCTGTGACTAGCCAGCAGGATTCTTCCCAGTCCTCAATTACCATCTACTGCCATGGCTTTAGTTCTGTGAATTGGCTTCTGCCAGAAAATTTTTTCCGAAGTATCCCTAGACTAGATAATCTCACTTAGAAATATCTTCAATGTTCTGCAAGCAGGGATTACTTTTTCTTGCAAGGGACAGGAAAACTGGAGATTATCTTTACTGGAGGCAAGTCGTAAGTATCCCCTTGGCATAGTCCGTGCTACAGCAGAAGAGTGGTTCAGAAAAACAAATTACATCAGTTTACAGAAGATCAAAAGTGGCTGATTAACCCAGGCAAACTTATCTGACGTTGGTGAAATTAGACTCCTGAAGAGCTGCTGCTCCATCCTTATGTCGTTCCTCTTCAGATTGCTAATGGAGCCAGGGCAGTGGACTCTTGCTGGCAGTGCTGGTTTTCACCTGTGTGTGGAGTTAAACAGGCTGCTCCCAGAGCTTCATCACGAGAGCTGAAGTGACCTTGGCGTGACATCCTACCGTCTGTGTTGTCCAGGCTTGTAAATACTGCATGGAGCGCACGTGCTGTCCGTAGGCAGGCTGCCTGCTCTGTGAGGTTTCGGCAGAGCGTTTGTCGTTCCAGTGAGGCAGTTAGATCAGGATCCTGTAAGGCAGTCAGGAGATGAGGATCCTGTCAAAATCTCAGGAAGCAGACTAGTAATCTGCAAAGGCCTAAATAGGGCTTTTAAAATTGGAAGCAGAACTGACTGCCTGGACAGAGTTATTCTGAAAGATAAACAGCATCAGCAAGCTAAATGGATTTCAAGTGCAGCTTTAATTCTGTTTCAAAGGAATCAGCAAAGGACACCTTAGCTGGAACAAGCTCTGAAGTACAATCAGGAAGATTTCAAGTCTGCAGTAGTTTTGAAGATAATCAGGCATTTCAGTGCTGGGAGATACTGTAGCAAGTAGCCTTTTTATGTCAGCATGGACAGTACTGTAGACTTGGAGTCTATTGCAATACCTGCTCTATGTGCTCCTGCACGATGAACTTCACCACCCTCGTTAAAACTGACATGCACACCGATTTCCAAACCCAAAGAATTGTCCCTGCAGCCCGCTTGATCACAAGAACAAGTTGTTTATTGCCAATACCTATTGTGTGGGGGACACCCCCCCTTTCTCTTCCTTTCTCCCTCTCTTCCCCTCTCTGCCCAACCATCCCAACAGCCTGTGACAGACTAGCAACACTTCTGAGTGGATTTACTGTAATAGATGTGGAATCCCTTGGACCTTGTATAATGGGAATTATTTGGGTCACCAGATCTTGTTTCCTAATTATAGGAATGAAAAGGAAAAAAAAGATATAATGTGAAACTATTCTTCTATTCTGGCATTTTTGCTCGTAGAAACCCGGGATAACCCACTCCCTCCCATCCATTTTGGGTGCGCTCTGTTTTTAACCTTCAAGTCGGAGCTTTCTTTCCTCGCCTCCCCTCTCCTCTCCCCTCCTCTCCTTTCCTCTCCCCCCAGCTCCCCTCGCACCGGCGCGAAGGGACCCTCCCGCTCCCAAACCCTCCTCGCCGGGGAATTAATGCCTTCCCCCCCCCCGCCCCCGCTCTTGCTTTTGTCCCCCCCCTCGGGGA
>WEKW01008334.1:999-11972 GCA_013389905.1 Sula dactylatra
AAGGACTTTTCCAGCTTCCCATGCTCTGCCAGGTGCACAAGAAGCTGGGAGGGGAGGGGGCACATCCAAGAGAGCTGATCTGAATTGGCCAAAGGGATATTCCATATCATATGACTTCATGCCCAGTATATTAACTGGGGGGAGTTGGCTGGGGGAGGCAGCGATCGCGGCTCGGGGACTGGCAACATTGTTCGGTGGGTGGTGAGCGGTTGCAGCACTTGTTGTTTAGGTTTTTTTTCTTTCTTCCAAGGTTTCACCTCTCTCTCTCATCATTTTCCTTTTCATTATTATTATTACTATTATTATTGCTCTTTTATTTTAATTATTAAACTGATCTTATCTCAACCCATGAGTTTTCTTACTTTGGCCCTTCTGATTCTCTCCCCCATCCCACAGGGGTGGGGGGAGTGAGCGAGCGGCTGTGTGGTGCTTGCTTGCTGGCTAGGGCTAAACCACGACAAAAACCTACAAAGTGAAATGTCTCCTTTATTTGCTTTTCTGTGTTCTTAAAAAAAAAAAACCCACAACGCTACATAAATGTGTGTTGTGAATATTCAGCTGTCACTATTTG
The DNA here is from genome assembly GCA_013389905.1 of Sula dactylatra. Classification (NCBI taxonomy): domain Eukaryota; kingdom Metazoa; phylum Chordata; class Aves; order Suliformes; family Sulidae; genus Sula; species Sula dactylatra. The sequence goes on from WEKW01008334.1 coordinate 1,571, forward strand.
GCAGGCAGAAGCCCAGGACATGCTAATGTGAAGGCAGACCTGTGCATGGTGCTGCGACTTCAACGTGCTCAGTGAAGTAGTCGCTCTGTAAAGAAAATGCACAGTGCACCATGGCTTATACAGCTTACATGGCTACATTCGAAAGCATTGGGAAATATTACCCGAAGTGATACTACTAAGTCCTGTTTTATTCCCTGAATTGCATTTTTTGAAGGTTTTTGTTACTGGTTGTGGTGGGTTGACCCCAGCTAGCAGCTAAGCACCACACAGTTGCTCACTTACTCCACCTGCCAGCAAGACAGGAGGAGAGAATGAGAACAGCAAAAGCAAGAAAACTTGTGGGAACCAGGCAACTCAAGCTGGTGTTGGCTCCCAACAAATGAACATGCTGCTTCTCCTGTCCTGAGCGCCCGTCTTGACAGATGGGGCCCAAGTCATAGCCTGTTCTTGTGAGCATTTGAGGCAGTGGCAGAAACCCATGGAATGGGGAAACAATGTCTGTCTATCTGTTAAGGGACAGGTGACAGTAGTTAATGAGAGTGTATAAATTTGTATGTTGGGTATAAAGATGGTTTGAGTATGTAGTGTAAATTGTAAGTGTTAGTAAGAGGGCATTTCTGGAACAAGAAATAGATACAATGGCATGGTCAGAAGATATATAAATATATCAAATTATGTGGGTCCTGAGCATGACGCAAATGGTATGGAATAAGGGGTGAAGATTGTACTGGGTCTGGCTGGGATGGAGTTAACTTTCCCCATAGCAGCCCATATGGTGCTGTGTTTTATGTTTGTGACTAAAATAGTGTTGATAACACATCAACATTTTGGCTGTTGCTGAATAGTGCTTGCACAGCATCAAGGCTCCAACACCCCCACCCATAAAGGCCAGTAGTCTGGGGGTGGGAAAGAGGCTGGGAGGGGACATTAGCTGGGACAGCTGACCCAAACTGACCAAAGGGATATTCCATACCATATGATGTCACGCTCAGCAATAAAATTGCTTTCTTTATTAAACTGCCTTTATCTTGACACACAAGGTTTTAATCTTATTTTCTCCCCCTGTCCCACTGAGGAGGGGGAGTGATAGAGAGGCTTGGTGGGCACCTGACAGCCAGCCAAAGTTAACCCACTACACAGTTCATGTTCCCATGGTACAGCCAATGAATGCACTGTCCTCTAAAGTCTTAATAACGCTGTATTCAAGTTTAAGCCTGGAAAATGATGCTTCCCCACTCCAAAGAAATTCTGGCTGCATGTTTAAAGATTCTGGCTGACTAGAAAATAACCTCAACAGGTGCTTCAGAGACACCCTCTCTTTCTCCTTCCACATTTTACATCTGTGAAAGAGATTTTTGAATCCTTGCAAAAAAAAAAAAAAAAAGAGTTGTGACTCAAAGACAATGTTGTAATTTTAATAGTCATTGCACTAGACAGGTTTGTATTAAAAATACACACACCTCCCAAGCAATCAAACAAACCCCAAACCTGAAAACATCCACATGTCTTCATAAAAAGAGACTGGAAAGAAATACATGCTCTGCCAGGTGCACAAGAAGCCGGGAGGGGAGGGGATACAACCAAGAGAGCTGATCCGAATTGGCCAAAGGATATTCCATATCATGTGACATCATGCCCAGTATATTAACTAGGGGGAGTTGGCCAGGGGAAGCAGCGATCGCGGCTTGGGGACTGGCGGTGTCGGTCAGCGGGTGGTGAGCGGTTGCAGCACTTGTTGTTTAGTTTTGGTTTTGGTTGGGTTTTTTTCCCTCTTTCCCTTCTTCCAAGGTTTCATATCTCACTCACTCATTATTTTCCTTTTCATCATTATTATTACTATTATTATTGCTGTTTTATTTTAATTATTAAACTGTTCTTATCTCAAGCCATGAGTTTTCTTACTTTGGCCCTTCCGATTCTCTCCCCCATCCCATTGGGGTGGGGAGTGAGCGAGTGGCTGTGTGGTGCTTAGTTGCTGACCAGGGCTAAACCACAACATTAATATAGAAACAAGCCTGCCTACAGCAATAAACCTACACAGATGCATATTTTTTCATTTGCAAGGAAAAGTGATGTCTGAAAATTTTTAGCCTGAAAATCTTATAAGAACATCTATTAATTCCATGAAGACATAAGTTTATAGCATAACTTTGCAGAACTCAACTATTAAAAGTATGTTATTTAGAAAAAAGCTTCAGTTAACAGCTTTTGACTGTGGATTCACAACTGATTTTTCAAATGTGTAGTTAGAGGTTTGTTTATAATGCCACAAGGAGTAAAGGGTGAATCAATACTATATTTTGTGCATGTATGTGCTGGCTGACAATTCTCAAAGAGCCACATTTTGCACTGCATTGAAGTGGGCTGACAACAGTGAAGTCAGTTGGTGAAACCAATCACCAAACACACACACACTATGGATCCACTCACTTCAACATTCTCTAATATCTGCAATGTCTGAAAAGGGGACAACACAAAGAAATGAATTTTCTCACTCAAATTCTACTCAGTCGTAGACCTTAAATGTGTAAAACCTGAAATTAACCCACCATTTTGGTGAGTCAAAAGTAGTCTGTTGTAGTTGTAGACTTCTTGTATGTATCTCCTCCTAAGCACAAAACCTCAAAATACAGACAGATGAAAAACCAACTCTGGGGAAAAAAAAAAGACTTTCTGAAAAACAAGCTCTTATTTCTGACTTTTCAGGGAAAAAAAGATTTCAGAAATGTGAACATCACATGCAGTATCTATCAAAGTTTATATCCCTTCTATTGTTGACTTTGAATTGAAGGGGAAGATCTGACCCTGTTATCAATTATTTACATAAAAGAGCTAGAAGCAGTTGCATAACACTTCAGAATGTCATATTATTTGTGAGCTCACTGTGTGGTACTTCAATAATAAGAAACAGGGAAAAAGCTTTCCTGTAGTGTCCTGGTTAAACATTTAAGAACATGAGAGTTTTATACATTCTAAAAAGGAAGAGTGCTGCTCCTCAGACACCAAGTATTCAGTGAGTTATACTGCTCAGCAAACAATATAAGGTAATGAAAGAGGACATGTTTTTCTTCTGTGAACAAATGGAATTCTGGCTAAACTTTGGTTTTGTTTATTCCTCTGTTGTTTGACTTCTTCCTATTTCAATGACTACTCAGAGAAATGTCTTTCCTTTGGCTCTCAGAAAGATATAACTCAAACCACTTGTGCACTTTGGAGGGGATTGTGTAATGCAGTGCAATAATATAATGAGCAGACTAGAAGAGTTTACTAAAAAGACAATTTTTGGCAGTTTGACAAAGCTTTCATTAGGATGATTTCTACTATTGAAGTTGGAACCTGGATCAAAAGGTTACTGAACTCAAGCTCTGTAGTCCAATGAATTTTTCATTGTCTTGTCAAAATGAAAAGCTCTCACAAGGGACTGGCTATAGAGACCAGTGATGAGGGTGCTTGTTGGGGATCAGTGAATCAGCCTGACAAAGACTGCATCTCCTCTCTCCCAGCTCGTTGTCCTCAGTTACCTTCAATTCTGGGGTTCCACTTACAATTTCTCAAAAAGGTTCAAATGAAAACTTTTTTAGTTTGAGGCAAAGGCATGAGAATTCAAAAACAACAAAATGTTGCTTGTTTTCTGTCATGTTTTAGTGCAAACCTTTTTATCTCTTTCCATAGGTTAAAAACCTATTTTAGAGTAAAAGTAAAATATAATCAAATGCACTATGTGGTGGGACTTCATTCACAATGTTTCAACATTTTTCTTTCAAGGAAATAAAGTTTTCCTCTCAAAAAAGTTTACAGACATGAATCAAGTCTCTCAGTCCTTCCCTGAGAGAAAGAAAGGATATATGAAGATTATCCCTGAGGTACAGCCATCTGAAGGAGAGGCATGTTCATTGGGTAACAGTGTACAGGGACAGAAGATGGTACAGCAGTGCTTCTCAACCCAGATTATCTTCCCTTCAGTGTTGTCTTCAATACACGATACAGCCAATTTCAAAGGAATAGCAACAACTGCATACTGGCATTCAAAATGCATAAACTATATAGACAGATATCCCCAGTTGTCAGTGCTCCTTTCTATCACACTAATACAAGGGGAACTTTTTTTGACATGATCTTTCAAGCCAGCAATGAGAGACTTCAGGCTCCCTGGTTGTTACTGGTCTCTCTTCTTCAGATATCCACTATGAATAGTGACATGGCCAAGTCAAAGGAGCTTTTTACTTTATTGACCATCCAGGAATCAGCAGAAGCAGATNATCAGCAGAAGCAGATCTGCCTGTCAAATATCTAATGTCTGTTCTGATTAAACGACTTAGGACATATTAGAGGTCTTCAACATAAGCAGCTTGTGTAAACTAGCAGCTTGTCACTGTTGGAAGAAAATTAAGCCTTTGGCATTTTATTGAGCAACTACATTGATATGACTGACAAAGAACAGTAATAATGAATCACAATGGATGTATTGGTCTGCCACTGAAAAGAATGTCATTATGTTGGACCTGTGACTAATAATGCAGCTGTTTCAACATAGATGTTTACAGGTAACAGTGAAATAACATAAAAAGAACTAAGCAGCAACGCTCATCAGTAAACCAAAATAAGATGATTTGCATAGCAGGAATGACTTCATCCACAGCTGACTGTTGTCTTTAGCCTCTGAGCAAAAGAAAGCTCTAGAATAGGCATGTACCATTTACAAGCTTCAAGATTTGCTGCCAGTTTGTACAAAAAAAATAAACTTCTAGCAGGACTCCGACATACCATAGCATTTAAAGATGTTATTATCCCACTCTGGTTTTGACTACAAGACTTGAAAGATTAATCTAATGTTTCTGTCTGACCTCCTATTCACTTTAACTCATAGAAGATTTAATTTAAAACTTTAAAAAGATATTTTCAGAAAGTGCGACACTGGTTATCTACAGTATCTTCACAAACCCACAGTTAATTCTTTCTCATTCCTTTTTTCCTCACTAATAAGCCTCAGCAATGGAAAGCCTTCACTGTTGGGTCTGGTTGGGATGGAGTTAACTTTCCCCATAGCAGCCCTCATAGTGCTGTGCTTTGTATTTGTAGCTAGAAAGGTGTTGTTAACACACCAGCATTTTGGCTACAGCTGATCAGTGCTCACACAGCATCAAGGCTGTCATTCCAACATCACCCCTCACCCACCAAAGGCCAATATGGCTGGAGGTGGGCAAGATCTTGGGAGAGGACATAGCCAGGGCAGCTGACCCAAAGTGACCAAAGGGATATTCCATACCATATGACGTCTGCTCAGCAATAAAAGCTAGGAGAAAGGAGGGGGAGGCATTCGTTATTATGGCATTTGTCTTCCAGAGCAACCGCTACGTATACTGAGGACCTACTTCCCAGGAAGTGGCTGGACATCCACCTGCTGATGGGAAGTAGAGAATAAATCTTTTGTTTTCCTTTCCTTCCGCATGTGGCCTTTGCTTTTTCTTTATTAAACTCTCTTTATCTTGACCCACAATTTCTTTTTCATCTTATTCTCTCCCCCCCGTCCTGCTGAGGAGGGGAGTGATAGAGCGGATTGGTGGGCACCTGGCAGCTAGCCAAGGTCAACCCATAGTCAACCCACCACAACTACTAATTAAAAGTAAAATGCTAGCAAAAAGATGCAGTGCCCTGATGTTTCGTAACTGTGTAAAGCTGCACAGAAACACCTATCATAAAATCATAGAATCGGTTGAGTTGGAAGGGACCTTTAAAGGTCATCTAATCCAACCCCCCTGCAATGAGCAGGGATGTCTTCAACTAGATCAGGTTGCTCAAAGCCCCATCCAGCCTGACCTTGAATGTTTCCAGGGATGGGGCATCTACAATCTCTCTGGGCCACCTGCTTATTTTTACAGCATTTCTTTTTACTTTCTGTCATTCTACTCCTTCAACATGGTTTATAAAGTGAGGCAGGATAAACTAGATCATTTCATGAAACAATAGTGCATTTGTACGTCCCACCTTTACTGGAAGATACAAGTTGCCATTATGCAATGTTGTCCAGTTGCTATAGCAAGGAGCAGAAATAAAGTGATCTTGCACATTACAAAGTCTTACTTTGTAAAGTATGGCTTTCAAAATTGTTGTGGTTACCTCAAATTTCAGGCACAACTTGAGATATCTAGTGCCAAATGATCACATATACTGGATAATCAGAAATCCCTGAGTTGGAGGACCACGAGTGTGGGAACAGTGACTTTCTATTTGTGGACACTGAAATTGTAAGGGACCAGTTGTATCAGTTGAATGTTCACACGTCCATGGGGCCTGAAGAGATTCATCCCAGAGTACTGAAAGAGTCAGCAAATGTTACAGCAGGACCCCTCTCGATCATCTACCAAAGGTCTTGGGAGCCTGGGGAGGTCCCTGCTGACTGGAAGCTAGCCAATGTTATTCCAATTTACAAGAAGGGCATAAGGGAAGACCCAGAAAACTACAGACTTGTTAATCTAACCTCAGTACCTGGAAAAATTATGGAGAAGATCATTCTGGGTGCTACTGAAAGGCATTTAAAGAACAATGCAATCATCAGGCACGGCCAACATGGGTTCACAAAGGGAAAGGCCTGTTTAACCAATCTGATATCCTTCTACAATAAGGTCACCCACCTAGTGGATGAAGGGAAGGCGGTGGATGTAGTTTTTCTGGATTATAGGAAGGCTTCTGATACTGTCCCTCACAGCATCCTTCTGGATAAGTTGTCCAACTGTGAGATGAGCAGGTACACAGTGTGCTGGGTGAGGACCTGGCTGAAGGGCAGGGCTCAAAGGGTTGTAGTGAATGGGGCTACATCTGGCAGGCAACCAGTCACCAGCGGTGTTCCTCAGGGTTCAATTCTAAGGCCAGTTCCTATCAATATTTTTACCAACGATCTGGATGCAGGAGTTGAATGCACCTTTAGCAAGTTTGCTGACAATACTAAGCTGGGAGGAGCTGCTGACTCTCTTGAGGGACAGGGGGCCTTGCAGAGGGGTCCGGATAAATTGGAACATTGGGCAATCATCAGCGGCATGAAATTTAGCAAGAACAAATGCTGTATTCTGCACCTGGGATGGTGTAACGCTGGACACAAGTATAAATTGGGAGAGGAGTGGCTGGAGAGCCGCCCTGCAGCAAGGGATCTGGGGGTGCTGGTTGACAGTAGGCTCAACATGAGTCAGCAGCGTGCCCTGGCAGCCAAGAGGGCAAACCGCATCCTGGGGTGCATCAAACACAGCATAACCAGCCATTCAGAAGAGGTGATTATCCCGCTGTACTTAGCGTTGGTGCAGCCTCACCTTGAGTATTGTGTGCAGTTCTGGGCCCCACAATTTCAGAAGGATGTTAAGGTCCTTGAATGCATCCAGAGGAGGGCAGCAAAGCTGGTGAAAGGGCTGGAAGGCATGTCCTATGAGGAGTGGCTGAGGACTCTGGCTTTGTCTAGTTTGGAGAGAAGGAGGCTGAGGGGTGACCTCATTGCTCTCTACAGCTTCCTGAGGAGGGGAAGTGGAGAGGGAGGTGCTGATCTCTTCTCCCTGGTATCCAGTGACAGGACGCGTGGGAATGGTTCAAAGCTGCACCAGGGGAGGTTTAGACTTGATATTAGGAAACATTTCCTTACCAAGAGGTTGGTCAAATGCAGGAACAGGCTTCCTAGAGAGGTGGTCGATCACCCAAGCCTGTCAGTGTTTAAGAGGTATTTGGACAGTAACATGCTGTTACTTTGGTCAGCCCTGAAGTGGTCAGGCAGTTGGACTAGATGATCACTGTAGGTCCTTTCCAACTGAAAATATTCTATCCTGTTCTGTTCTGTTCTGTTGTATTCTGTTTTATTCAGATTTCTGATGATATTTTGGACACACAAAAAGATAGACAGGCTGCTAGAAATGTTTTTCAATTCATTTGTCATTTAATTCTTGTGGAAATTAGGGAAGGAGGGGCTACAACCCCCAAAGTTGAAGGTACTTAGGTGCTGCCTACCAGGCTCAATATATCTGCAAATCAGAAATACTGAGCAGAGGTTAGGCTTCCAAGTAATCTTATACTGAAAGCATGCTCCAAGTTACCTGTGTGTCCAAAAGTTGGCTCTAGACTGACACCCTACCACCTGACAACATTGATGAGGCTCAGTACAGCTCAGCATCTGCCCTCCCTACCACTGCATCTCACCTCAGGACCTTGGGAACTGGTCAATGAGAGTATTCACTTGGGAGGTAGAGTAGGAAAATTATAATCCCCCAGCTCTAGGAAAGAAATTAACCTGTCCAGTTTAATATCCTATATCAATCTCTAACTATCAATAAAATGGAAAACAGCCTCCTCTGGACATGCTTTGTGAGAAACTGATAGCTTCAGTACCCAGTTAAAAACAAAGATTCAGCCATCATTCACAGGTGGAGATACGTGGCTCCTTGCAGCGCAGTAGAGGGGAATCCCTGAATTCGCACTTAAATTGGAAGGCCTCCAAGTGTCCCCTGGCCATGTCCCAACTCCAAGGACAGGAGTGTCTTTACACAGATGAGCCAGAATGTGTTTCCAAAGTGGAGAGTGGGGGCTGCAGGAGAGAAGGATGAGCTTGATGCAAGCTAGCAGCTCAGCTGAGAAGTAGTCAGAGAGGGCTGGGGCGGACTGCCGCATCTTTTCTCAAAACTCCTTGAGAGCTACTGCTGGCAACTGCCTGTCCATCATACTCTTTTGTGGATGACCATTGTAGGCATCTGGGGCATTGTCATACAGTCACCTTATTTCTCTGAAATCAGCACCACCACTGATAGGTTCATTTTCCCCACCTCTCTTATGCCTATCTAGCTCTCCTCTGACCACAAGCTGAGCTGAATGAGGTACCTGACTGCAAAATAATTTTGTTGTTGCTGTTGTTGGTAGCACAGTTTTCATTTAGATTACTACTTTACTCTGGATAGTTGCACAAAGGCTAGGGAAAGGGAGGAGGAATGAGCAACCACAAGGTAAGGAGTGGAGCAACCCTTTTGTGCTGATGTAATCACAGCCTTGCTTTCTCCCCAAAACCTCAGCAAAACAAAATGTACAGACAGCATGTTGACAACTAGTAGGATTCACCTTCCTCTAATACATGCAGTTCCACAGAAAGGAATTTCTTTATGCCAAGTGCCTATTTTGAAAATGTAACTGATAAAAAACTGCCCTCAAATACCCAATGGGACAGAGAGGTAGTCTGTTTCCTGAGGGAAGGTGTCCCTCCCAGCGTTTCCCCCAGCCTTCACCATAGCACATCCAAAGAAGAGCAGAGTTGGAATGACAAATACCAGGAAGCTGTGCTCTACAGGTGTAATATATCATTCATACAGATATATCTAACCAGTTGTCAGCCACAGACATTATAATCAGAAAGAATTATTTCAAGTTTTATATGGTGTCTAGCAAATCTCTGCATGTAAAATCTCCATTAGTTTAAAATAAATGGCTAGAGAGTAAAATCTCCATTAACTTGTGTATTTCTTCAAAGCACAAAATCTATAAAGATCAATAGTCAGAAGCTAAGTCAGTTCTCACACATAACAAACCCCAGTAACTCAGAGATATCAAAAAAGGTGAGTCACCCTTTACTGCATCCCAAAGGGATTAAAAACGGTTCATTTCACATGCCCAGAACTCTCAAACTAATTTCAATGTATTTTCAGATAAGTCCAAATGCATTCAAAAAGTATCATGCAGTGTGCATGGGAGTAACATAAATACATATTTCACAGAGATTTAAATGCAAATCCCACTGGTTTATGAAGATTCAAGATTCCTAGAATTTTATAGCAGAATTGGTGCAGTCTACTTGATGAACTAAATTGAAAATGTCATGAATGTCTTAGTGCCTTACTTGTTCTCGTTGCTGGCATCGTACCGAGGCATAGGGTCAAAATCATTTCCATTAACATCAAAACTGGCCTGTGAATCCTGTAGCCAACAGGAGAAAGAAAACCAGTTCCTCATTAATTAGCTTTTGACTCATGTGGCCTATGCATTCTTCAGCAGGTTTCTACAAGAAAGCAATTAGGCCAACTAACATTCCTGTGGTTTTATGATGATTGCATGTTTTACGAAAGGATTATATATTTAATAATTATAGGTTTTACATGTTTTATTTTATTTTATTTTTTGAAAAGGGAGTAGGATAATAAATGCACTGAAAAAGCATAGTTCCAGTGTCTGTGAGGAAGTAGAAAGAGTTGTTTCATTAAACCAAAAGACTATATTCCTTCTAAGAAACTTTCAGAAATTAAGTGTGTTCATTCTTAAAATCAAGATTTTGCTAAATGTTTCAAGATTCAGGAAATTATCTGCAAGATGATGACTGAAATTTCAGCCATTGTTTCAAGGAAAAAGAATAATATCACTCTCCTAAAAATATTTTTATTAGAGTTTGAAA
>WEKW01008335.1:0-19644 GCA_013389905.1 Sula dactylatra
GAAGGCAGTTTACGGAGGACATTTCGGGAAAGGGGAGCCAGTAGCCAGGCCAGTGGCCCAATGAGTTTTACACTAGATGGTGTGCAGAAGAGCTAACAGTGTTGGCTGTATTAAGAATTACTAAATACTGCGATCAGCTGCTGCAGGCATGGAAGGGATAGGAGGGATGCTGAGAAAAAAATAAAAACAGTATCTCTGATTAAAAAAACATTTCTCATACATTTCACTAGGGTTTTTTGATTTTTAAAACCTGACACTGATGGATTAGAAATAAAGCAGTGAGCAACTTTACTGAAATGAATTGATATACATCAACTATTTCAGTCATTATTTCAATCTTGCTTTGTCTTTGTGTCTCTTAGTTATTAGAGAGTAAGGAATGTCATTTATTTAAAGCTTATTTTTGATATTTCACTGGAGACTACGTTTGGACAGAATTTAAAAGTGAGATGAAAGTGCTCATGAGTTAGATGTTGTTTTTATTAGTCATTTAAATCTACCTTAAACATGCCTGATACTCGTGAAGAATGTAAAATGTATGTAAAATGCAGTGCTATCTGCAATTAATGAACTGGGACGGTTATTTCTGATTAGTACATATCCAGCATTTCAGGAGGAGACCTTACCAGCTATCACATAATTGTTTTTCTACAGATTGTATAAAGAAAACAAGCCTTGCTCTTTTTTCATCTCCCAATTGTTTTTTCAACTTTGAGCAAAGAAGTTACTGAACTGAAATAACCAGATAGCAGGAGGAACTCCTGGGGACAAAAGCTAGTTTAACACTTCAACAAATTCTGCTTTAAGATGATTGGTCAGTGACTCCCTCCAGCTGAGCGGCTCTGCTCCCCTCAAAGCAGTAACAGTGCATTGTCGCACGGAGAGATATTTTTTTAATACATGATAGCAAACTTGGAATTTTATAAGATTTGCTCTAGGTTAATTTTTAATGTCTTTTATATGGAAAATACATGCATTAAAAGGTCTATCTTTTGCTTCTTTTGTTTTATAGCTTGTTTAATTTTAAGCATTGTAATAGCTGTTGCTGTCCATTGTTGGTAGTACTTTTTTGTCAGAGCTGTATGGTCTGACAGGACTTTCAGTGCTAGCATGTCTTTAGCCAGAAGGCTTCAGTCTTGCTCTTCTCTTACAAGCAATGACCACAAGACTGACTAAAGTTTGGCAAAATTTATTATCATAAGGATGGTCCTTGGGTGGTTGCTCTGCCAAGATGCTAGTGTGCGTATGCCTGGCAGAAAGCAGTACTGGTTTGGTTGCTAGAGTTACATGATGTCTTTATTCTGTGATCAGAAGGATTTAAGCTGACCTAAACCTGCTGCACCTCAGCCCTCAAGCATCACATGTTACTTGTCCCCTGATCTGCATGTTCAGATTCCTCCCTTATCATTGGCCATGCACCATCCCATGCTTAATAAATTTATCTCAGTTACTTACTTTTGACAGGATGGTGTATCTTGCAGCATTCTCCTGACCTTGTTAGCACTTTCATCTTTTGTAAACAGTTCAGCTATTGGTCACAGCTCTGTGAAGTTCCTTTTGGTTGACACTTAAGGCAAAGCTTTTATTTGAGCAGTGAAAATCCAGTGAAAACTGATACCAGTGACACAGAAGTGTACCCCAAAATGAGTGTTGTAGTAGTTCAGGGTGGCATAATTTTAACTGAAAGTGTGGTCAAAAAATAATGGTATCCACAAAGTAATTGGAATACTTTCTTTTTCTTAAAAATACAATGAAACTCTTTTCTTTATCGTTCTTTATTTGATATAAAGGGAGCATCTCTGTTTGTTATGCGTATTACCATGACAAATAATATGTGGCAGTATTAAAAAGAGGTGCCATTAGTTCATTTTTAAAAAAGCTTTTAATAGCCATTTGACAGCTCTGTGTAGAGCAACAGCTCATATCACTGTAAACTGGGGTTTTTTTTGAATGTACATTTTGCATCATAAGTGTTCATCCAAGCATATGCATGCCCTTAATATGTAAAGTGTATAGAGGCGTATTAAAATATTCCTCCATATACTTCCGAATCTCAGCTGAAAAGACAGGAGTGATAATATACGTTCATCAGAAAATTCTGCAGTTAGGCAAATAGTAAAGAAGCTCCTGCACTGATAACTTATTAGTTTTATTGGTGGTTGGCTGTATGGTTGACTAAATATGAGACGTGTTGTGAACATGATTTTTGAGATAAAAAGGTAATTAAAAATTTTAACACAGTTTTCAAAAGTGTCCAGATAATTCTAAACATTTATAGATGCTCCCTGAATGGATGTTACATACATATGTACAAGTGCATATATCAGAGGAATGCTATTAAGATTGTAGCAGGAAAGTGCAATGGGAAGTTAGAAACCATCAGACTTGACATTTGATTCAATAATATTGAGTTGCTACTTTCCCCCCTCCACTTGCATGTGGTTTTTGTTAAAGGCTGTAATTATCATGATTACACACCCCTTCCTATTCAGTGCAGAGAGCAGAAGGTGCTCACACCATGTGTGTGTGACTATTTTGTTTCCCCTGTGCAGCCCAACACTTATTTACTGTTCAGTTGTTCTCTGAAAAGATTTAACAGATTTCTTCAGGATGTATTTTTTTTTTTTCCATTTCAGCATTTTTGTATTTGGAAGGGCTTTTGTAAGGATGACTTTCTTTTGGGCACTTCTGCCTTAGTGCATTCTTCTTTGACAGGAAACAAAATTTAGCTGTAGAAGGGAAGTGAGAAACCGTGGTGTGTGCGTGTGTGTCACACACTCTTGTCTCGAAGAATTGCACTTCTGTTAGTGATTAAAGGTAACTGGCAGTCCTTCAGCAGGTCTGAACAGGCAGGGGCAGCAATTACACTCTCTTTCTGTTCTTTCTGGCCAGATGAGTAGGGGTAGGTGGTTGTGATGAGAAGCAGGAAAAACTGAAAGAGGTATTTTACTTTCCAAGGAGGGGAAGAGGCCATCAGGTCAGTTCATGGTTTTAGCAGCCTGCACGGGGTGCAGTTGAGACCCTCCACTTCAGCCCTTTGCAAGACCCATGACTTGTGGTGCCACATAGGACTTGGGGCTGAATTGCTGGCTGTGTTTAAGACAACTGTTCCCTTTTTCTTTGGCTTTAGTGGAGCAAAACATTGATCCCATGTTTCCAGCTCAGAACAAATTCATAGTTTTGAGATATGTGTGTTTTTCTCATGACCAGGGTTACTTTAGAGTCATTTTACAATAAAATCCAGCAATCACAGAGTATTTAAAGAAACAAAAAGACACCTTTTTACAAGTGTTATTTCTGTGAATACTGAACTAAATGGTATATTAGAAAGCTGATGCAAATTTTTAATTCTTTCTGGGTTTTGTTGTTCATAATTGTTTGTTTGGGAAGTAAGGTTTTGCTCACATTTTCATGTTGATACTGACCTTCCTGATTGAGTTAAAAACAAATGGAGCAGAGCAAATTACTAAGGCACCCAAGCATGTTCACAGCTTTGCCACACTGAAACATTTGTTTATTCTGCAGGACTTCGGGAAGGCAGCCCAAAGGCTTTGCGAGACTGAGAACAACCATAAAAGATGGAACAGGTGGGAATGCCTGATCTTTCCCTGTAGTAGCTCTTAATATGCCACTGCTGCATCTTTGGGGCATTTTTGTAAAATACATGCACGCCAAACAAAATAAAAGTGATGTAGACTGTATGTCAATGAGATGGCAATACAATTACTTGTTGTAGATGATGCTAAACAGTACTGCATCCATCTGCTCTGACAAAGTGAAATGAGATGTACTCACTCCAGATTCTTATGGTTAGATGACAATGGAACACATAAACATGCATGGCAGAATTATTGGTTACCAGAGGCGTTATTCAGATTATTCCATCCTCTTTATTCTTCCCTAACTTCATTCTTTTCAGCCTTGCTGTATACACATCATAACTCCCAAATGCTGCAACCATGAACACATCATTTAAAATAGCCCTGAGATAAATGCCCATGGGCTTTTAACAGTCATTTAGAAATATGACTTCTTTTTTTAGAAAAAGCATCTTTAAAAAAAACCCCGTTCTTTGATATGACTTCAAATGCAACAACTGAACCACGGAGAGAGAAAAATAATTTAAGAAAGCTTCCGAAATGGTTTGCTATCTAAGGGAAATCAGCATAAATCTAAAAGAATGAAATTAATAATGTGGTTTTGGTACCTTTGTCTTCTGTTGAATAAAGTTGCTCAACTGTGTGTCATATAACATTTATTACTTGAAACTACTGTTAAGTTTCTGATCACAGAAATTTTAGTTGCTGGAGCATAAAGTTCAGATTTATAGCCCTACCGTGAGTGTAAAGTCACAAGTGAATGTAGTCTGAAAACAGGAGTGTGCACAGTTTTTTATTGATGTGGTACAGGTACACCTTCAATGCATTTTTTTAGATAAACTTCCACTGAGGTTTTAAACCAAACTTTAAACTGTGCTCTTAAATTTTTCATGATTGCAGGTTGACATATTTCACAGCATTTTCTGGTGATTTGTACATACAGTGCAATGTCAAGGAGTAATCAGGTGTGAAAAGCTATGCAAAATTGTTCATGAAAAATTGTGTTATTCTTCATTTCTTTCCCCATCATCCCATGTCTTTCCAGTGTTCTGCTGTCTGTGAAACAGCAGCAGACTTTTTTTTTTTTTTTTACGTGACAGAGTAGGATTGCTTCAAATGAGCAAAAGTCTTCCACTGGTCTGTGAAGTGCCATAGAGATGAGAGTGAAAGCACAAGGTCTGAACAGTCACCTCACCTCACTTCACTCTGTGAACAGCTAATGGGGAAGTTTCTTCGCTGGACTTGGTAACTGTGAACACTTCTGCAGAAGGTGAATCTATTTTTTTTCTATGGCTCTTGTACTGGAAGAGAGATCACTTTTTTTCAAACTTCCAAGAGTGCCCAAGTGTAAGTTATCTGGAATATGTTCCTAAATTAAACATCTCCCATGGGGCTTTCTGGTTAAAAGCCCTATAAAAATTAAAATCTAAAATGACAGCGTGAAAACTTAAGCATACCTTCTAGGTATGGCAAAGACAACTAATTTAACCTGTTTCTGAGCAATGTGAATTGACTTCCATACTACCAGACTGCTGCTGTTAACTACCCTTTATGTAAAGCTAGTTCCTTCATTGCAGCCCCAGAAATCACTAAATATCTGTATGTAGTAACCTTGAATTTTATAAGACTGACCCTCTAAAGTCAAGCTGGTGCAGATGTGCTGAAGTAATTTCCTAGAACTGGAATCATTAGAAAATCAGTGACAAGAAAACTAAATAGTCTGGGTTTATTAGTTATGGTGCAGCAATTCTATGAATGCAGATTCACCTACCTACTGCTTTTAGGTCCAAGCTGTTCAAAGTTCAGTTTTATCATTTACACATAGCAGCTGGGTTTACTACAAACTCCTGTATCTGTATTCCCTGTGTTGGGTAGTATAAAGTTTAAACCTACTGTGCCTGTGACTTCTTTACGCTGAAAGGCTGGAAAAGAAGGTGAATATGATATGCTGCATATCTATGTTACTCGTGTGCTGCAAATTAAAGGGCTCGGCTGAACTCCCTGTACCAAAAAAACCTTTAAAAGACTTTATTAGAGATCATAGTGGTAAGACTACACAGGCAACCATTTTTAAATTACAGCTTGGTTGAATTTAGAGACAATTCCTTCTTCTAAGTTAATGGTCTGTAAAACAGCCATGAAAAAAATGAAACTCTGCTTCAGAAACAGACTGCAGATGGAAGAACCAGGTGTCTGGAACATCTGAAGGCATGTAACCATTGTGTAAGGATAGAGAAGCCAAAACAATCTCTCTGAGTCTTGGTACAGTGTTTTAAGTCCCAGCTGGTAACTGTAGGCCAAGATCAAACATGGAGCATGAACCACAAAACACAGTTGCCCCTCCACATCCAAGAAATAATTTTACCTGTGAAAACAACTCCAGCTCCAGGTCAGCCAGAGAACGTACACTGTCGTCACACAGGCAAATCACTTTTCAAATTGACCTTGAATAACGTATATGAAGTCTGGTGCAGATTGCCCAGTGTTATGCAGGAGAACCATGGGCAAAATTGGACTTCTTTGAAAAATATTTTATGTCTTAGACAAGCAAAAGTCCCACTGGCAACTCATCCAGGGCTGGCACTGTTATCCACTCCTCAGCTTCTTGACTGAGAGCAGAGTTCGCATAGTTTGCTGGAGGTGGAGCTGCTGTTGCAATAAATCCCATACAAAGAGCTATAGCCTTCTGTTAAGTGCCAGTTCCCACAGAAGCCTTTCTGTCTTGACTGGCTCAGAAATGTGGCAAAAAACTCTTGATCAGGTAGGCCTAAGTCCTCTCAGTCATGCCAGCCATTTTTCTATTGCATGTGCAGAAACACTCAGCAAGGTCCGGTGTGGTTTCTGGGCACAGGAAGCCGGGGGGGATGCATTTTCCACAAGCCTTTGAAGACACATTGAAACATGTATGTTTTATAAGAAAAGACTGAGTGGGAGGAGGGAGGTCAGTGGGTATCTGAGAAGATGAAGACCATTCAACAATGGAAGATAACTTCCATAAGATAAGTATGTGAGGCTGAGAGGTGTGCAAAAGTAAAGAAAACAGAAATGTCTGTAAGTGTAGTTAAAGGAAAAAGCAGCTCTTCAGATCTTCAGGGATTTGAGGAGAATGTTTCATTTGAATTAGAAGGTGAGCAGTCCATGGAGATACTGGCAATACCAGGACGATGGAGGAGTCCAAATATAGTTACTTGCCCCTGACTCCAACAAGAGTTGATGACAGGACTTGAGGAGGCTGTAACTTGGCAAGAGATGAGGAAGATGCAGAGAATACATTTGTGCCAGGCAGAAAAATCAAACTGTATGTAATAAGATTGTAGAATTGGAATGAGGAGGTTGTGGCTGCATTGTAGGACCACATTAGAGACTGGAGAAGGATGATGAGAAGAGCAGCTTTTTCTCTTTTTAAGGCAGTCAGGTAAGTAGCCTTAACCACTAACAAACACCATACTTGATGGGAGAGTCTACCTTTTAAAAATCGTAAGAATTTCAAGCACAGCAGGACTCAAAAGCGAAAGCTTTAAACAATCAATTATAAAAGCAAAAAAGTGAAAGCTTCAGACACAGTAAAAATTGAGGGGCCCATGCAAGGTTTCTTGCTTCCTGCTGAGTGCAGCTTTAATGAGTCACGAGGAGGGAAAGGCAGCCATGGTGGTGAATTCAGGGAGAGGACACTCGGGTTTAATTTAAAATTTCTTCTGAGGGAGAAGGTTCTGGCTGGGGCGAGAGGTTCCTGCCCAGCTGGCAACCATGTGTGGGCAGGACCTGCCGTCCCGCCTGCGGTAGTGAACACGCGTTGCAGGCTTCTTGTAACTGCCCTGTGATTTACTACTTCTTGCTCCATTGAAAATGTGAGATCTGGTTTTGGTTTGGCTTGCGACACAGGATTTTAATAACTCAAGTGGCAAACTTGTCAGTGTGTAATATGATCTCCTTTCAGTCAAAGTATCTGCTTGATTGTATTTAGCTGGGATTTCTTTAAGGCTGCCCTTCTTAATATGTGCTTGTATTTTAACAGCCCTTTTGTACTCTGCTGTGATGAATTCAAGTATTTGATTCCTCTTTGCTTGTGTTATTGATATACTTCTCTGATCTCCCCTTATTAATTTCCTCTCGAAATTAAGCTTTTCTGATCTTTTTCAGCTAGAAAGCTCCTGATGTCACTGAATAATTTTTTCTTTGTCCCTTGGCTCTTCTGTTTTTCCTGCATTTCCCTGGCATCGGTTGATCTCTGGATCACTGAATCCTTGCTTGTGACTAGCTCAGGAGGAGGAAGCCTGTCTCCTTTGCTCCCTAAAAAGTCTCTGAGGTTTAAATATAGGTCTTATGGGCTGATTTGCTTTAAGTTTCAAGGTGCTCAAAAAGACAGTGGCAAATGAGAGGTAAATCAGACTCTCCTGTCTTGCTTACCAGGTTTGAAGGATTTTGAAGGAGTTTGAAGAACTGAATAATATAACAGAATTCAAAACAGCGTATCCTTCACCAGGATTCCTGGCCATCATTCAGCCTTCTGGAGTTAATGTACAGTAGCTCTGACAGAGTAACCATGAGTCTGGAAAGCCTGGAAATTTCCATAGCACATGCACAAGAAGTGAGTACCATACTTATGGAAAATGTTGGGTTTACTG
Organism: Sula dactylatra; assembly: GCA_013389905.1. Taxonomy (NCBI): domain Eukaryota; kingdom Metazoa; phylum Chordata; class Aves; order Suliformes; family Sulidae; genus Sula; species Sula dactylatra. Next base: position 8,225 of record WEKW01008335.1, read on the forward strand.
TGCACACATTGCAGAGTGTATTCACTCATGCAGCCTTTCCTGAAGTCTTTGGATTTGCTGCATGTATACAACGCAGCAGGTATTCATATTTTCCATCTGGGAATTCCTTGAAAGAAATAGAGCAGCTTTAACATTCTTCTTCTAAATAGATAGGCTGTCTCCCCTTTCCTGAGCCAGAAGGATCCAAAAGGATCCTCAGCAGTCAGAACTAACAGTTGAAGACAACCAGGGAGACTGCAAGCAAATGCAAATCTCTCCAGCATGCGTAAGGCACTTTGGGTAGGACTGTCTTCCCTGACAAAGTGGCCACAGTGTGAACTGAGTAAGACACTGTAAAATCATAAGTGAGAAAAGGCAGCTATAGTATTTATATCTGGGTAACAGGACAAGATCTATTTTACACCTTCATCCATGGTTCATCTTAAGTAAAACTGAACTGCCTTGTCTCTGCTATGAAGATAGAAAACCCTTTCTTTTTTTTGTCAGAAAATTCAGTGGAAATTTTACTTTGTGCAGGTATTATTTTAATACTGTTGGAACTGGCCAGATGTTTAATATCTTAGTGGGTCAGATTTTTGGGTTTGGAATTTTTTTTTATATTTAGTCAATAGGAACTGAACAAATGTTATCAAAACATTTAATCCTCTGCCACACTAGGATTACAATGTCTCAACAACGTCAGCTCCATTCTTCCCCCTTCCATGCCATCTTCACAGCAATTAACAAAGAAGTGTTGTTATTCTCTGCTTTCCTCATTCTAACAGAATGGCTAAATATATCTGAGAAAATGTTCCCTATTCAGGCTCAGAACCCAGCAGTACAGTTTTAGTTTTTGCAGTGCTTGGTGGCTGATCCTTCTGAAATTTCTGCCAGGCCTGGAACTGAGACACACATAATTTTCTCCCAGCCCTTTTAAGCAGTGTTAAGTGGGTCATGACCAATAAAAAGTGTGAATTTTGAGCATTTTAGGGTCCTATTTTTGGTATGAAATAATTGGAATTAGCACAGTTTATTTATTTTTGCCTCCTATATTTATTTCTTCATTTTTTTCTCATGTTATTAGTTTTGCCATTTATTTTAGTGTTGCATTTTTTTCTGACACTAATGCCAGATTATGTTATCATTCTCTCATTTTTCTCATCTTCTTCAGATGGCTTGTATTTGTTGCTCCTTTTTTTTTCTTAGATTTCTCATTTGTTTATTCTCTTTGCTGGGCCATTCTCCAGAAAACCTTCTCTTTTTCATTCCCAGGCACAATATTTTAATTCCCTCCTTCGTCTACACAGATTTCTTTTTTAACTTCCTCTATTTCCTTTGCATAAGAGGTCTAAGAGACACCTGAAACCAGTGACCCAACTGGTAATACCAAAATGCCTTCCAGGACAGCATGGTGGGTCTCTCTTTCTTTAAAAGTACATAAGAACCAAACAAAAGTTGCATTTCTTACTTTACTGTTTATTCCTCTCCCAAATTATAAACGTTTATCATGTTTTGTCTGACCAGGACTTAAGAAATCTTTGTCAATCTGATAATCTGTTATCTGATGATAACATCAAAGATCATTTGGTAAGTTTAGTTTGTAGAAACTTGCTGGCAAAGACTTTTGCCTCAGCTTATGAGGAAATGAAAATAGGTTACTGAAGACATTTCTGGGCCCTGCCATGCAGTTTTGTTGCACCAGATGTCACTGTTGTACTTTTTAAAATATGATGGCCATCTGTTATTGCAACACGACCTCATGCTCTAAGACTCTTAAGTCTGTTGTGTATGAGAAGGTGCAAGCAAGGAGAGCATTTTAATAGCACAGTGCTGCCCGAAAGTATTCTTTTGTTTTGGTCTGTGTCTAAGCCATTGTTCCTGTATAGAGAATGTTAAATATTTCTTCTCTTCAGAGCCAAAGATATTCTGATCACTGTGGATGTGAATGCTCTTCAAATAATTTCAGTGCAAATGTTTTTTATTCTCCAAAAGAAGACTTGTAACAGTGAATCATACTGAGAAATACTACATCAATTGCCACATTGGCTAATGAGAAGAAGACCAGCTTCATCTCTCTGCTTTTTAAATGCACGGAGATACGCCAAAAGAAATGCAAAGCCATTATAGTGATGGTAGCTACTAATATACAAGCAGATGAACACTCATACTTGGCTTCCTCTTTGTCTAAGCTTCTACCTGAAGGTGTAAAAACCTGGTAGATGTCAATCCTGGATGAAAGTTGCTTCCACTATCTGAGAAATAATATTAGGTTTTATGATATGCAGTAATTGATAAGATTGATTTGTCTTAAGGTTGAAGATTTGTTCCAAGAAAGAGAAAATTTCAAGGCCATAAGCAGATCTGCCTTTGGCTGATGTCTGCACTCTTTGGGCTCGCTTCAACTGGAAGTGCATGCCAGAGTTATGACTGATATGAACACATTTGCTGAGGCTTACCTTCTTCTCTGGTCGAGCTTTACCCCTTTCCACATATGCTTGACACCGTGGCAAACTGTTCATCCCTCAGAAGCTCAAATAGATTTATTTGCCTCTGAAATAATCCTCTATTTTCATCTGCCTTCCGGTTGTTTCTCCTGCAATCTGCGGTGTATCTCTTTGATTTTTACCTCTTGCTCTTTCGAGGCATTCTTTATTTATCCGCTCATGTGGCCTCCATCACCCACCACTTCTGAGTATTTAAAACCAATACAAACAGCCTCCTCTCTCTCTTTCTTTCCAGCCTGTTAGGTAAGTTCAGTTTTGGGGATGTCTGCTGAACCATATTTGTACTCCTCAACATTAGGCATCAATGAATTTTTGCCATGCCAAGGGAGATAAGCTAGGACTAGCTAGACGCTGCTGTGGAAAGGGGTTGCAGGCTGAATTGTGAAGCTATGAGTGGAGCTACTTCAGGCAGCCTTGCTGTCTCAAAATTTCTGGCACTGGCAGTGCATAAAGCAAAGCTATAGCCACTCTGTTGCCTTTCAAGGTACACTTCCAGAAAACAGCCTACCTTGCCTATGCTTAGAGGCAGCTGAGTATCTGTGTGTGTGTATTATGTACGTGTGAGAGAGAAAGGATTTAATGAAAGTAAGACATCAATTTTTTCAACAAGGTCTGAAATAGGTAGTATTTCAGGTTATTCTGCCTTTTCTGTTTATACTTTACACTGACAGAAAATCAGGGAGAACAAGTAGTTCATATCCCACTTGGAGCAAAGTTAGCCCCAAACTGCTTTTTAGATTTCTTACATGTTTGAGAGCCTGCATACAAAAAAATTGTCATTGTCTTTGTATATGCACCTTACAGGAGGATCTCTGATCATCTTTTCTGTCTGGTTCAAATTTATATGAAGCCTTTGCATCTGATGCTTCATTATCATTCATTCGTGAACTGTATTATTAACCATCACTGAGCTTTTCCTTTTACATTCCTTTTTCCTTCACAATTCAGTAGTTCACATGCAGAGAAAACTGATCTTCAGTACCAACATTAAGTAGATATCCAAATTTAACACTCAAAAAGGGGACATAATCCCACTAAATTATTTCATATTCACTTAATTGTTGCATTTGAAAGAAAAGAAAGCAGTTTGTTGTATTTACAGAGCAGTTTGTATGTGGAAGAAATTAATAATGCAAGAAACATATATTTATTTGTCTAAATGTTCAGGGAGACTTGCCTTGCTTTCAGCTAAATAAAAGTACAGACATCTTTGGCTTTGATCTTTCCTTATGGCCAAAAACACCCAGGAAAATGTAAAGGCACTGTCTGTTCTACCTGTTGGATAAATGAATTTGTTATATCCTTGAACATTATCACCTGAAAAAGTAGGCTTTTCTTCAGCTAAAACCCCCCACTTATTATTATATGTGTATTGATCAGAATTATAGAAGGGATTATGCTTAATTATGCTTGACTTTCTCTAAATTGGAATGGCTTTTACTGTTAAGCTTTCATGATATGGTCTTTTAAGAGCATTTTCCATCTTTATGTGCAATGTACAGAAGAGTAACTAGAGAGAAAAAGACACTTCTCCCACAGGTATTATGTCATCGTAGCAATTATCCTGAACAATAACGGGCTGCAGAGAATTAAACTCCACTTCCTCCTTCTGCGGATTCTGAGCTGCACATCTGAATCCTTTAAAAAAGGCAAATCCTTCCAGGCAGACTGTCTATTACTCAGCCAGCTGAGTGCACAGGTCAGAGCCAGAGTGCAAACTTTCACTTGAGTAGGTCACTTGTTTTCTCTTTACCATATGCAGTGTTTACAGAAGGAGACGGACTTTTAAAATGACACTCAAATTTCCTAGCTCAGTTGGCATGTGAAGGATTTTGATCCAAGGTACTCCAGCAGTATTAAAATCCATAATTAAGTGCAGTAAATTTGTAGCTCCAATATTTTTCTGGAAGAGAGGAAATCTTTTTGATTGATGGCCTTGCCTCTGTGTTCAGAAGTTTGGTTTTCTCACTCAACAGTTTTGTTTTTATGGACTGCTAAATCTACACCAATCTTGCAAATGGTGTAAAGTTACGCAGATTCAAAGGTGTGTTTTCACCCCAAATATCATACAAACGATATGTCTTTATTAATTAAGTCCTGTCTTGCTCCATCTCTGCTGAGGGAAACAAGTTGGCTGTCACTGGAAGTTGTGCATGCTGCTGTAGGCTGCGTATGTCCCAGTGTATGCTTATTCTTTCCTCATGCCCAGATACCAGATGGCTCATGCAACAAGCAATTGAAGGAGTTCAGTAATCTTGGTCATATTTAAAACAGATCAAAGGCAACGGCAAAAATAAACAGAATATGCTGCTGAATATTGCTGATGAAGGGAAGTAAATGCACATTATAGTAAAATTATTTCCAGGTTGTGGTACAAAGCTCTCTGCCCCACAAAATGTAAAACATAAATGGCCAAAACCCTAACTGAAATTCTTCTAAAGGAGGAGATAGTAGTATCTTCCTGTCAGCATACAGTATACTTTCAAAGTAGTACAGGACTGCTTTTTCATAATGTTTAAAATACCTCTTAGGAAAGTCCTGGGAAAAATGACATCTGCTGTGAACAGATTCTGCCTAAATTATATACATACAAACATAAATATAACTATAATATATATACTTTTGTCTTCAGGTAAATTTGAACTTCTATGAGAAGCATGAGAACTTCTTAGTTCTCATCTTAAATGCCTTCTTACTGGGATCTTAGATTGGATGTTTTCAGATATCAGAGTACAGCAGTCATTACAATTTATTAAAGGCTATGTCCGCATTGTATAAGAGGTGCATAAACATTATAGAAAATATGTTCTTCATAACATTAATAAAATAGTGCTATCCTTACATGGAGAGAAATAACAGGAACATAGTGGGTTTTTGTGGAGTTATGATTAATTACAATCACCTTGCAGTGTTTTTCTAAAGGTTAATGCACATATACCGCTTGAATTTTCTTTTGTAAATAGAAAGTAGCCACTGAGGAACCCGGTGAAACTTAAGCATGTAGTTAAACCTATGCAAGGAGGTAAGTACAATGCCAGGTAGTCATTGTTAAGGTGTGCAGGCCCTGGCATGGGATACGTCTAGATGAACAGACCATAGGAAACTGCTGGATACAACATGAGAAACTGCTGAACATAAATAACAGACTAAGATGCTCACGAAGTTTCATATAGCACCTCGAGGAAGGACAGGATTTCACAAGTAGTTAAGTGGAAGTGATGTGTGAGACTTCACACACATTTTTAGAGGAGCATTGGAGACATTTTGTAGAGTGCAATCTTGCAAGGCCAACAGCACCCAGGTATGTCCTTGTCAGTAATACTGCTTAAGGCTGAGGTGATCTATAGAGGGATTAAAGTTGATAGGAGGATGAATGGGCATGGAGAAATGGAGAGAAAGGGGAATAAAAGAGGCCAGCCACTTGCAAGCAAGCTGACAGTCAGTACGCTCATAAGGCTGAGCCCAGCGCCTGAGCACTGCGAACTTTTCTTCTTACTAGTAAGTCCTATTATTAAATATTTTCTCACTCTCTATACTCTGTGTGTGCATAGAATCATAGAATGGTTTGGGTCGGAAGGGAACTTAAAGATCATCTGGTTCCAGCACCCCTGCCATGGGCAGGGACACCTTCCACTAGACCAGGTTGCTCAAAGTCCCATCCAGCCTGGCCTTGAACACTTCCAGGGATGGGGCATCTACAACTTCTCTGGGTAACCTGTTCCAGTGCCTCACTGCCCTCATAGTGAAGAATTCCTTAGATCTAGTCTAAATCTGCCCTCTTTCAGTTTAAAGCCATTACCCCTTGTCCTATCACTACATGCTCTTGTATGTAAAAAGTCCCTCTCCAGCTTTCTTGTAGGCCCTCCTTCAGGTACAGGGAGGCTACTATAAGGTTTCCCCAGATCCATCTCTTCTCCAGGCGGAACAACCCCAACTCTCTCAGCCTGCCTTCATAGGAAAGGTGCTCCAGCCCTCTGATCATCTTTGTGGCCCTCCTCTGGACTTGCTCCAAGAGGTCCACATCCTTCTCATGTTGGGGCCCCCAGAGCTGGGCACAGTACTCCAAGTGGGGTCTTGCAAGAATGGAACAGAGTGGCAGAATCACCTCCCTCAACCTGCTGGCCACACTTCTTTTGATGCAGCCCAGGAACAGTTGGCTTTCTGGGCTGCAAGAGCACATTGCCGGGTCATGTTGAGCTTCTTGTCGACCAACACCCCCAAGTCCTCTTCAGGGCTGCTCTCAATTCATTCTCCACCCAGCCTGTATTTGTGCTTGGGATTGCCCTGACCCCTGCGCAGGACCTTGCACTTGGCCTTGTTGAACTTCATGAGGTTCGCACAGACCTACCTCTCAAGACTGTCAAGATCCCTCTGGATGGCATCCCTTCCCTCTAGCGTGTCGACCCCACCACACAGCTTGGTGTCATCAGCAAATTTGCTGATGTTGCACTCAATCCTGCACTGTCCATGTCACCAACAAAGGTAACAAACAGCACCAGTCCCAATATCGAACCCTGAGGAATGCCACTTGTCACTTGTCTCCGCTTGGACATCGAGCCATTGACCGCAACTCTTCAAGTGCAATCATGCAGCCAATTCCTTATCCACTGATTGGTCCATCTGTCAAATCCATGTCTCTCCAATTTAGAGACAAGGATGTCGTGCAGGACAGCATCAAATGCTTTGCACAGTCCAGGTAGATGATGTCAGTTGCTCTTCCTTTATCCACCAATGTTGTAACCCCATCCTAGAAGGCCACCAAATTTCTCGGGCATGGTTTAGCCCTAGTGAAGTCCTGTTGGTGGTCACCAATCACCTCCTAATTTTCCATGTGCCTTAGCATAGTTTCTAGGAGGATCTGCTCCATGATCTTGCTGGGCACAGAGGTGAGACTGACTGGCTTGTACTTCACCAGGTCTTCCTTTTTTCTTTTTTTTTTTTTTTAAAATGGGTGTTATATTTCCCCTTTCCAGTCAGTGGGAACTTCACTGGACTGCCACAACTTCTCAAATATGATGGATAGCGGCTTAGCAACTTCATCTGCCAGTTCCCTCAGACCTGCAGATGCATCTCATGAGGTCCCATAGGTTTGTACACCTTCAGGTTCCTTAGATGGTCTGGAACCTGATCTTCTCCTACAGTGGGCAGTTCTTCATTCTCTCAGTCCCAGCCTTTGCCTTCTGCGACTTGGGTGGTGTGGCTAGAGCAATTGCTGGTGAAGACTGAGGCAAAAAGGTCATTGCGTACATATAAGAAGCATGTAAGCGGTCCAAGAACCAGCAACTGGAAAAGGGGCCACAGGTGCCTTCAGACTGGGCATGTGTGTTTGCTTCCACAGTGAACATCAGTCCTCTGTGTCTGTGAGTATTTATGTGTAATTCACTAGTGAACTTCAGCCAGGACTGGATAGCAAATAGGAGACAGCCTACACCTGGAAAGACCCAAGCTCTGAGCTAGTGACCAGGTAAGTGGCCCAGGGTGTAGGCATAGATATTAGAGGGAATTAAAGCCTGTGCTATCTATGAAAATGTGCCAGGCTTGTGAATCTAGAGAGTGAGGAGGAGTGTGTCTGTTTTCATGAGTGAACTCCAAACCTGGTCAGCTGAAGAAAAGGAACAAGCCTTGGCTATCTGTGCTTACATTTGTGCGCGTAAGATTGGGGTTTATGTGGATGCTAGAAAAGGCACTGCTTTGCCTGTGTTAGTTGGTGTGAGAGGTAAAGTTAGTATCGAGTGTGTGTGTGAGTCTGCATCTCACTGCTGGCCAGATGTGCAGATGGGAAGAACAGCAGGTGCATCCATTGGGCAGGGATGGGAGAAACCTCCTGGGTCTAAGAGTACACAGGGTTTAGCTCTGGTGGGTTGATAAAAAGGGATGGCCCAGGTCCTAAAGTTCACTTGATTAAGGCACTTCTTAGCATTCATGAAGTTTAACTTCAGTTTCATGTTAAATACATCCTTACCAGGATTAGGTACAAGGGACAAGAATCAAGAACCACTGAACAGATGTGCCTAGAAAGGTAGAGGTCTCTTCCTGAATGCATAGTATTTTTGGGTAGCTTTATGAGACTACTAACTCTGAAAAAGACTGATTTTTTTTTTTTTTTTTTCCTGGACAATTCCAATCTATTCTGAGGAAAGAGCTCTTTGCCTAAATGATCATCCTACCAGAAAGTGTTCAGAAATGGGACAAGAACAGCAACAGATGTTGCTGTTTCTTATTATTTGAGAAGCTGCTTTGGCACTTAATGATTTATTTTTTGTTGGCTTGTTCTTTGTTATCTGAGTAACAGATATTCATTGCTTCTAGCAAGATCCATCTGCATAGAGAAGGAAACAGTAACAATAAATGACAGGAAAGAAGTCTACAGCTTTTAGTGAGGTTTGGCTGGTGATCCAAAATTGCCTTCAAAGAAAAGGAAAATGAGACCCAGAAACATGTCAGTGCCCAGATTTCTCTTTAGTGATCCCTTTTTACTTTTTTTCATTATGTTTTACATTTTTTTGTTCTTGCAGGAATTTGTTACAAACTTATGCCCATGGCAGAAGACTGAGGGGAAGAAATGGGTGTTGAGTTACAGAACGCATGCACAGTGTATGAAAAATTGAAATGTCAAGGTAGCACATTTCTGTCTTGTAGCTGAAGTAGGTAGCTGTGGAGGTAGTGGGGACTGCAGAGCAAACAGGGAATGAGTTCTTTTTTTTTTTTTTAGCCGAGTTACCCGTTCTTTCCGTTTTACTTATGCCATCTGCTGCTCTAGGGTTTACATTACAGGACAAAGATGGGAAGTTGCTTGTTATAATTGTGGTTACCTGAATGAAACCCCTATTTTGTGAAAGAGGTGAGACCATGTAAGAGAGGTATGAATTCACTGTTAATCAACTGTATTGCAGTGATGCCAAGATGTACAACTGTTAATACAACAATGCATCACTGGAGAATCCCTAAAGATAGTCTCTTTTCCCAATGTCATACAGTTTATACAGTTATACAGACAAGGAAACCAAGATAAGGATGGAAGAAACGTCCACGCTTCAGAAACAGATGTAAAAGTTGCAGGAATGGTGACCAGCTTCAGATTTACATAAGAAGGTTAAGATAGACTTAGACTGTATTGCTTCAGTCTTACCCCAGAGCATAATCTAAACCTAATATTACCTATTCTGGGAAAAAAAATGCCACTGCAAATGTCTATGCAAGACAGATCAATTTAGGACATACAAAAAAGGTATGTCCCTACTTTTGGCCTGCTATTTTCTTCTCCAGCTCCTTAACAGCAACCATGGTAGAGGAATAAACATCTTAGAAGGTATAAAATGTTTCTTGAAGCTGAAAATTTAGACCCATTCCACACTGAAGGTGTCAGTGACTGATCACGAGCTTACAGNCCTTTAAGAAGGTGTGCCCTTTACAACACACTACTGTCCCTTCTTAAATGTGCTTCTTGCCTTCAAAAAATGCTTTAAAATCACATTTTAACAAATATTGTGACACAAGTTCTGAGGATTTAATTTTTTCCTGATCTTGCTGCTTTTTCATCCAGCAGTTCTGCCTTCCTTAGGTACAGACACAGTGCAGTTCTACAAAGCTACAATTCAGTGGTGCCCCTTTCCCAAATAATCTTTGATGTCCTAGAGGTAAAACTGCAAAAATCTTGAAGGGTCACAAGGCCTTGAAGGTTCAGGGATTTAAACTGGCTCTACCTTCGTAGCAGAGAATGAGGTTGCGGCAAAGAGGGCTCCGATAAACAGCTGTGCGCTAAATTAGAAAAATCGGTGCCTACTTTGAGTACATACCAACACCTAATTATGCATGAATTCATGAGCTACATGAAAGCTCTGAAAGTGTAGCTATGAGGCTTTGAGGCAAATGTGTAAATAAGATCCAGTGTATTCTAGTTTGATGACAGCTACCTATACCTTAATGTTGTCTCACAGGATATATGGCTATATATAAGGCTCTTTTACTGTTCACCTAAAGTTTTCCCTTCTGTTTTTATTACTACAGCTAATCCATATCTTCATTTCTATCAGCCTGCCACCAGAGTTCCCTAAGTGTATTATTAATTTAGTGCTGAGCTGTGGGAAATAGAAAGATGTAATTGAACGTTCTGCATCACCTGCTCCAGGAGGCCCAGGTCCTGTGCTTGGCTAATTGTCAAAGTGCTAATTGATAACGGCAATATTGTCTAAGCACAATCCAGTCCATGTGAGGGGGCTCGAAAGTGGAACTGTGTACATTTTGCCTATTAAACTGCATTCTCTGGAGAAATATGTTGTTTGTTAAGCTTGTGCATGGGGTAGAGGAAAGAGGAGTCTCAAGGAAGAGAGCCAGCTTTTTCCTTAGTAGGTAGCAGAAATAGTGAACTAAAAATTTGAACATAGTAAAATCCTGGGCTGTATGCTTTAAATTGAAAAAAGATTCTACTCTCTAAAAATGACTCACATTGAAGATGGGCATATTTTTTGATGAATTGATAACATGCAGTACATGCTGTTATGAACACATAATCTTGTAGCAGGAACATTTAGTTGGGTTAAGAAATGTTCTTGTTTATTTGTGGAAATAGGAATGACACACAGCAGGCAAATAGATTTTCTCAAATGGAAGCTTTCTGTTTTGTGACATAAAATAGAGTCCCAAAGAAAATCATATTTTCCTTGCAGCAGAAGCATTCAGTGCACACAAGAGGCTTCTCTTTCATCAGTGTCAACCATATTGTGGCAATAGCCTCTGCCCACTTGTTAAGTTTTCAAAAGGTACCCTTATGCCTTGACCTATGATGCCTCTTTTACACTGGAGAATTGTGTCATAAATAGCCACAAAGCTGCTTCATTATCTTCCTTAAAATTCCCCTCTACTATGTGACTCACAGAAAACCTTGAACAAAATTTGTTGCTGATATAAAAGGACTGTTGTTAATCCTCACTGGTAAAA
>WEKW01008336.1:256-19577 GCA_013389905.1 Sula dactylatra
TTTGAGGGGGAGTGTGAGGCTAAGACATTTATGGGTTATGGTCTGGATGAGCTTATGCTGGGATAGCAACAGTTTCAGGTTGCCTTCCAGAGAAATGAAAACATTAATAAGTCTTTCTGGGACTGTATCTGATCCCTATCAGCATAGTCCCCATTTTTTCCTGCCAAAAGATCTATGTAGTAAAAAGTCAGTTTCTCATCCCTCTTCTACTCCTTCACTGGAAAGTAATAAAGAGAGCAGGAAAAACTTGAAAAACTGAAATGCAGCTGAGTGAGTTTTGATACAGTCCTTCCAACATAGTCATAACCAGATATTGTCAATCAGTCAGGATGATTTTATTTTGATATTGGGTGTAAAAGCTTTCAGAAAGGATAAGCTAACATTGAAGAGTTCTGCTTTTGGTTTTTATGCAGAAGCAAATAAAGCAAGATAGAACATCAAATGGAAAACTACAAATGGAGAACTACAGTTACCATAAGCACCTTAAATTATACAATTTAACAAAAGCTTAGAATAAGCAATTTATTTCCCAGAGAACCAAAACTGACAGCAGATATCACACAAATACGTTGAAGACTGCTTATTTGCTTCTAGTATAGCAAAGAGAATTAAGAAAAATCCAGTTTCCCCACACATTTTGTATCTGAAGGTCACAATAGTATGAAGTGACAAGAAACTTACCATAGGCTTTCTTATACTATGAGATTCTACCCTTACACACATACATACGATTTACTGCTTCGTAATGCTGTGACAGCACAAGTTTGACTGAAGAGTTATGACTTAGAGTTCATGTCATTGTGTTCTAATTTAATTATGTATAAGGAAAAATAATATTTCTCTACAAAATTACATGCAATAAGAAATAAAAATCCTGTAAAATAATATATTGGTTGCTTTTCTGAGACCTAAAATGTGAAGTTCTTCTTTCAGTAGTTGATCTACTAGTGTTTATCTAGTAGGTGTCTTCCTTGTAATACTCCAAAAAAAAGTACACTAGGCATATTCAAAGATGATTCCTATGAAACTAGAAAATTGACATAATGAAGTTTGAACATCTGTAATCCCCAGGAAAATAATGAACATTTGCATCAAATGTGAGAAGGTGAAAATATCAAATGCATAATTTTAAAAGCTCTTTTTAAAAAATCATCTTTTTTTGGACTTTCTTTGAGGAGTTAGTTACTTGGAACGTTTTGCTTCATTGTCCTAAGCAAGTAAGTAAGGGTTACCTAATTTTTCACCCCGCTTAACACACCTGAGTGCTTAGACGCTAAGACTCTAGAGTAATATCTGTTGCAAAATGGAGTACTTCTGAAATACCTTACAGTGTGAAATACTCAATGCATGTGTGTAGGTGGTGTCCTGTATACAACATAGACACTTGAGAGGCACTTTTAGCATATCAAAAATTCTCTTGACTGTATCAGACATGGAAAATGGTTTCCAAAGTAAGACGTAACCACTGTCTCCAAGAAAGTAGAAATACTTACAGCACACCTGAAAGTCTTTTTAAAATCTGACAGGTACAAATCACATCAGAAAACATCTGAAAAATATCATCATCACAGCTTTTCTATTCTCACTCTCTACTGAAGGTCAAAGTCTAAAATGCATTTTTGACTTCTAAGGATAGATTTTGAAGGTCACATTTACAAGGTATGAAACTTAGGGAGTAGATACCCACAGAAATAAAGGCTGGGATCACATCGTATTTCTATTTTTACTCTCTGCTTTCAACTACAGTTCAGCCTGAGTGGACATATCTTTGTCAAAGCAAAATCTCAACAGTTGTGTGCTGCATGCAATAGCAATGACAACATGGTAACTCCCTCTAGCCCTGAACTACTGAGCTACAAAAAAATCTAAACTATCCTGTACTACCCTAATCAATTGTACTTGTTTCCAACATTATCAAATAATTATATTCTTTTATTTCTCTTCTTCTTTGTTCATGAGGAAAACAATACAGAAACATGCTAAGATATGGATATAATTCCATACATTACAGTGTGTAGAGCAAAGAAACCTGAAAAAAAAAAAAAAAAAGAAAAAAACCAAACCAAAGAAAAATTGTCACAGGAGCGTTATGACCTTGCTTAGTCAAGAGTTGAGTAACTGAGTGTCATGATCCATGGCTGTCAGGTCAGAGCAAACACACCAAAAAACCTGCAAAAACATGTGGGTTATGACATGTGTTTATGACAGGCAGCACCCTGTTATGAAATGGTGGCTGAAACAAAATGGCACCCCCCTGTGTATGTAAGAAAGAGACTGCCTGGTCTGATGTACTTCCAGGTAAACTGGAAGGGTTGGGTGGACCTGCCAGCCAGTCACAACAGACCACATGACTGGAAAAGGAAAGTAACCTCTGGGTTGAATGGCACCCGTGGCTGCCTGCAGGGGTGCAGGACTTCCACCAGAAGCTGGGGTGGGGCACCTGTCAGTTTTTCTCTTGAGTAAAAGTTGTGTCTGTACTACTTGTGTGTGTACATGTGCCTGTGTGAGTGCAGGGCTTTTCCTGACACAGCCTGTGTTTTCTTTCTGCCACTTCATAAACTGAGCTTAGCAGTGTCATGTCGTCTGGTGTTTCTTTCCCACCTGCAATTAGTGACAACAATATTATGGGAAAGACCCCACTCCTGAAATCTTATGAGCAGAATCACTGGGTCAGTCATAATCCATTACAAAAAAAGTAGGTGTAGATGTTTGGGAAGTTGCCTAAAGTACTGTGGAAACATTATTTCATGTAAAAAAATACAGCTTTTATAAAAGAAAGAAGGAAGAATTTCTCTGATTTAGAAACCTTATCCATGGAAACTTTCAACAAATATATCTGTTAATTCCAATGTTAGAGGCATTACTTGAAAAATGTTTTACACACTATTTCAAAATGTAAGTGACCAATGTTTTGCTTTAATTTTGCCCCCACCAAGGATCCTTTTTGAGGTTTTGTTTCTTTAAGTCAATAGAGAAGGAAGAGTACTTAAAAGGAGTGATCCTTCTCATCCTAAGGTAGAGATCTTTATCTGGCCACATTATTCAAACTGAAAAGTATCTATTACCATCTGTTGTATATGAGGGGGAATCTTTAGTAACTTGTTCAGTAGAGGTTTATACCTGTGGACTTATAGAGAATGTTCCCTTTGCCTATACATAGATATTTGGCATAATTTCAGATTCCTTGGTATAACCTCTAGCTGCTGCTTCAGAGAAGCACTGCTGCCCTCCATGTTCCATCCCATATTTTCCGTATCTGAGTGGATGTCATATCTACAACCTCCACTAGATGCCTATGTTTGGGCAGTTGAAATCTACCTGTAAGAAGCAAAGTTCACTTCTAGGGTTGGACTGAATTTGTAACTGTAGCTATCTACAGTGTAACTGTATTCATGTGGACTGAGAGGCTGAGAACTCATCATACTCAGTAAAACTCTGTTGAATATAATCTGGAGAGTTATTTAGTTCACAAAAGACACTATTTGTTGTGCTGATTATCTCTCTTGACTAAAATGTGACCTTAGGTGACTCTGATGTCCACTATTGTGGACACCTGTATTTAGCACCTAAATTTAAGATTACCTGAATCTTAATCTTAAAGCTTGATGACATAAATCCATTCTTCTCACTTAATTTCTCCAAAATTCACTCATTGGGGTATCTCAGGGAGGGGCTGAGTTTACCCGTAACTTTCCTTGTGTTTTGTGTCTTTGACAGGAGACATTCCAAAGCATAACTGTAGTCCTTGGGAATCTTTGAATAACTGTTGTCCTCTTCCATTTCAGTTTTGTGTTCAGATTCAGATCTTGGAGTTACAAAGCTTCCTGAAAGTGTTTACTTTCTTGAACTATAGAAGGAAACTACAACAACTATGTTTCTGATTTAGGCACCATTTTGATGTCTAAACTTAAGTGGGAAGAATTTGATCCTCAGTTTTCAAAACAGCATAAGCCTTCTTGAACTGCTGAACGATTACTTATGTTGTATTTAGTTTAGTGAAGGTGAGTTGCATTGGGAAACCATAATGTCATGTAAGGTTTTTATTGGAGTTTAAGTAAATTCTAAAATTCTCCCTCTAATGTCTGTATTTATAGTTTACATCTGAGTAGATTTCTTAACTTTTAATGATTTTATTAACTTAGTTAATCTACTTATATAATCCAGACAGTATACTAAAAATCATCCTGATTACAGGTGGACAACCAGCATAAATCTACGTGGGCCATCTATTCTGCACAATTCTTCCCTGCCCCCATAATGGTAATCTCACAGTGGTAACGTGTCTCATTATCTTCAATCACATCTGTTGACACTTATATTCCAAAAATAAAAAATACTTCAACACTGAAGGAAAGAGAGGCTTAGACTGTGGATATTACAGCAGGTGCTGGGAAGCCCACTGAGAGAAAACAGTGTCAAACCTATACAACATGAACACACAGCTTGCTGTTGCTTTGAGTAAAGGCAATTTTATGGCAAAGCAAGGGCACAGGGGAACACATTCAAGAACAAATAAGCAAAAGGGAAACAAAACAGAAAGTATCAGAGGCAACCCAAAAAATAGGAAAATCGCCAAATGTACATTTTTACCATCTGGCCAAGAGCAAGGTGCCTGATGCCTTTACACATGGGATATTGGCAAAATGAAAAATGCACATGGTGTTTCATGCAGTAAGCAGAAAATACAGTACATTGTTCAGGGTTTTAACATCACAGTAAAAAGAAAAAGAGAAATGATTCTTATTACTACCTGCAATCAGTCAAATAGAGGCTGACTGATTTAGTTGGGAAATTTTCTGAGTTTCTGGAAATGCACAGATATATTGGTGTTATTTGTTTTGTTTCTTTATAGACACCAGGCTGATGAAAAGTACATTGCAAACATAAAAAATCTCCCACAACTTCTAGTACGAGAGCCTAAATTATGCGAACAGTTGTTTGCAATTACTCAACTGATTAGGTCAGGTGTTTTATATACATATAAGTACAATTTATTTTGTATGCCAGTAGAATTTAAATTTTAAAAATACATAAGATATAAAATATGGTGTAGTTATAATATTACAGCAAATGGTGATAATTTTATGCTTATCCAAAAGTAATGTTGTAAAGGAAAGTAACAGCAGAAAAAAAAGGATTGAGTTTGAAGAACAAGGCTTTGATCAACAGAACTGGATGAAAATTTTAAATCTTTGACAGATTTCTTGTGTGCCTTTGGAAAAAACATTTGCTTCTAAGGCATCTGCTTTTAAGATCCTTGTTTTTCTAGTGTCCAGAATAACAAGCCCCCTGCCCAGAGCAGAAACACAGACTAGGTGGAATTCAGCTCATTTTAACTTTAAATCTTTACAGTTTGGATTACTACATGTAGCATTTTACAAAGAGATGGATAGACTTCACTGACTATATTGGCAACATCCCCTTTCACCATGGTCTTAATTCAGTTATATGGAATAACAAGTGACACTTGAGAAGTACAGATATACCTGGCCTTGAGCTGCTGTTCCAGAAGGATACAGACCTCTATAGGCCCTGTATTATATCTGCCAACTCTGTGAAGATGATTTACATAATTTGTAATCTCAAATTCCACTTTCTGGTTTTAGCAGAACTCATACAGTACCTACCAAATTGGGCAGTGCAAATGAAATACACCACATCCAAATGCCCCCAAAAATAATTTTGTGGATAACTGCTGTGATCTGTTAGTTTTTGTTGTGCTTAGACACAAAGATTTCTGTGCTTGCAGAACTTTATATATGAAGCTTATATATACTATGTGACTGAGGTTATATGTGGCAGCTGAGTAGAGTTTTTAGAGTGTAAATTTGGATTATTCATGTGCTGAGACCATTATACTTAACTCCTTTGTAGTTTTATAAAACCATTTTGTTTTATAAATCCACTTTGTACATATATTAGAAAAGGATGCAGGACATAAAAATGTCAGAAATTTCTGTTGTAAACATAAAATGAGTGAGGGGATGCAATAGAATCATAGAATCATGGAATCATTAAAGTTGGAAAAGACCTTTAAGATCATCAAGTCCAACCATCAACCCAACACCACCGTACCTCCTAAACCATGTCCCGAAGTGCCACATCTACACATTTTTTGAACACGTCCAGGGATGGTGACTCTACCACCTCTCTGGGCAGCCTGTTGCAATGCTTAACCACTCCTTCAGTAAAGAAATTTTTCCTAATATCCAATCTAAACCTCCCCTGATGCAGCTTGATGCCATTTCCTCTCATCCTATAACTTGGGAGAAGAGACCAATGCCCACCTTGCTACAACCTCCTTTCAGGTAGTTGTAGATTGTATCTGAGCTATCAGGTAAAAGAGCTTCAGGAAGAGGTCAATAGGTTATGCTGCCTCTGCGAAGGTGAATAGGAAATTGTTGGGATACTACCAGCACCTCTGAATATGCAAGAGCTCAGGCCTTGAAGCGAAGACAAAATAGGAATATCAAAAGCAAGGCTTCAAGAGGGGAAGGACAATCATTCACAGAACCAGGCACCCAGGAAGCTCGTGCTCCATAGTAACAACAGAGCAGCTGTGCTCACAGCTGGAAAACTCAGATGAAGAGCAGTTATGGACCTGCCCAACAGCTCCTGTTCAGCATGTTGAAACTAGCAGGAAGAAGAAACAGTGAGTGTTAGGAGTGGGGGCTCCCTTCTGTAAGCGACTGAGCCACCCATCTGCCAACCTGACCCTGAGTCTCAGGAACTTTGCTAATTTCCTGGAGATGAGGTCCAGGATGTCCTGGAGATACTACTGTGGAGTGATTACTGGGGGTAAGATTATTGAGGTTGAATTTATCAAGGCTAAAGTTATATCCACACTTCACAAAGGCTAACTTTCAGGGTGGAATATGGTTGACATGCTGAATATCAGTTCAGTGATCTTTCCCTAAACAACACCACCTGCAATCTTAGATGTTGGTAACACTGGGGGAGCTCGGTGTACTAGTTCTAAGACAGACAATTGGAAGAGGGAGTGGAGCAAAGGCTCCACGGCCCAATTCCTCCATAAATCACTGCAGGTTTGGGAACTAGATGGAACCATGGAACCATGCACTGACCAGCATCATATAATTGCAACATCGTGTCCTGTGGATGAACTTTGCTCATTATAACCTCATTATAATACCAAAACACATCTCCATCGCCAAAGCTACCCGCCTCCAAGGTGCGACCACTCCTCACTGAGCTTGCGCATTGATTTTTTTCTAGTACATACCTTTAAAAGCAAAGCGAGGAAGTTTTACACCAATCATAACAAAAGGTATGTATGAATGACTAGAGTCACTCAAGCTCCACCTGAAAGGTAAAAAAAAATATAAATACAGCTTAAGGGAGAGAGGATGTTAGGGAAGATACCATNTATATTTGTATATATACTTTTGCAGACAGTCACTATCGCCGGCAATCCAAAGAATCTGTGTATCTGCGGCTCAAATAAATTGTGGTGTGCAGTGGTCCATTCGTGGTAGTTCATTTGAGCATGACCAGTATTCTGGCCGTGGAAGCTCGTCGAACGTGGCTAGACTCACACTCTTAATGCGACAACTACCTAGACTCATCAAGCCACAGAATTTTTCCTTTTACTCCTTTTCTACATGGGCACAAATGATACGATAAAAAAAGTCAAGCAGGACTACAGAGCCGTGGGGGCTAAAATAAAAGGATGAGGTACTCAGGTTATTTTCTGCTTCACCCTGCTAGTCAGATGGAAGAGTGTAGAGAGAAACAGACGTATCAGGCAGCTCAATCCTTGGCTGCATGGCTGTTTTCACCAGCCAAGTTTCAGCTGGAATGACCATGAGACACCATGCGAAGACTGTGGGCTACTGGGGAGAGAATAATTCCACTAATCAAAAAGTGGCAAAAGACATCTTTGTTGAAAGGCTGTCTGACTTAATATAGTGACTTTTAAACTAGACTTCTCAGGGAATTGTGTCCAAAGCAAGGATCCAGGTGACAGTGTAAAACTGCATGATGAACAAGTTGGAGAAACGGGCTGAAAGGAACCCCATGCAGCTCAGCAAGGGAAAGTGTAAAGTCCTGCACCTGCGGAAGAGTAGTCCCATGCACCATTATATATTGGGGGGTTGCCCATCTAGAAAGCAGCTTGGCAGAAAAGAAACTGGGGAACCCGGTGGACACCAAGTTGGGCATGAGTCAGCAGTGTGACCTTGTGGCAAAGAAGGGTAATGGTATCCTGGACTGCATTACGAGAAGTGTTACCAGTAGGTCCAGGGTGGTAATCCTTCCCCTCTACTCAGCATTGGTGAGGCTGCACCTGGAGTACTGTGTCCAGTTTAGAGCTCCCCAGTACAATTGGCAGGATATCTTATATGACTGGAGGATGGCAGTGGATAGTTACAAGCTATTCAGGAACAATAGAAATGGTAGAAGAGGAGTAGGGTTTGTGCTCTGTAGAAAAGAGTAGTTAAGAGTTCATAGAGGCTAGCTGTAGAGAAAAGGGCAGGTCTGTAGAATGCTTTTGGGTCAAAATTAGAGGTTTCACTTTGTGAGGTCCTATAGTATGTCTCTGCTACAGACCCCCCCGATCAGGGAATATAGGCGGACAACTCAAAGAAGCCTCAGGTCTGCAGGCCCTAGTTCTCATGGGAGACTTCAGCTGTCCTGATACTTTCTGGGAAATCAACACAACAGTGTGTAGGCGAATCTAGCATATTTCTGGAGTGTGTCAAGGAAAACTTCATAATGCTGTCAGTGGGTATGCCAATTGTTAGGACTAGAGCTCCTCTGAATCTACTGCTTACAAATAGGAGAGTCTTGGCAGAAGTGACTCTAGATGGCACCCTAGGATGTAGCGATCATAGATCATAAGATCATAGAATTTAATATCCTAAGGCATGAGAGAAAGACAAATAGCAAAATAAAAAACATGCATGACCTTCAGAAGAGAAGATTTAACTTGCTCAGGGAAATGTTAGAAATGATCCCATGGGAATCTTTCTTGGAGGGCAAAGAAACTTAAGAGTGTTGGAGATATTGAAAAAGGATCTTCTCAAAGCACAGAAGTGGTCCATCCCCCTAAGCAAGAAACCAGATCAACAACAAACCAACCTGCTTAAAAAGTGAGCTCAAATACAAGAAATGAAGCATATGAGAAATAGGGGACAGACTCCAAAAGCAGAATACAGAAATATTGTTCTCGTGTCCATAGTGTTAGGTTATGGAATTAAAGGCTTATCTTGGCAAATACAAAGGGGCATAGAGGAACAATCACAAATGGAGGAACTCCGATAACCTGATCAGAGAAAATGAAGAAAACTGCCATGGCTCCTCCCAGGGCTGTCATAGGCTGATCAGTCCCATGGATCAGGGGGACACCCTTCACCATGAGTGAGTGGGAGCAGGTCTGTAGATCACTGTACAGACTGAAACGGATTACTGACTCTAGAGGTATAAGACTCAGTATGGGATGATAGAATCATAGAATCTCTTCAGTTGGAAAGGATCCATAAGGATCATTGAGTCCAATGCCCTGCTCCCTGCAGGATTATCTAAAACTAAACCATATGACTAAGAGTATTGTCCAGACACAGGATGTAGGCAAAGATCATCTTGAGCATGTATAAGACTTACTTTGTACATTTTGGGGTGTTTTGGGGAGAAACCAAAAGTGGGGAAAGGGAGAGGTAAAGGTACCTTGAGGAGGAACAAACACGGGAAAATAGAGGGACAGGAGAGTTAAGGAGCTGGTCACATGTAAACAGACTGCTGGTAAGTATGGTTGTCTGGTCATGCTCTATACCTGATCACTGGAATCTGCCCAGCTCCATTTATGAATATTTTCCTGAGCAGAAGGACTGTCTGTTCTGTCTGCATAAGTATGTATGGAGGTCTAAGTTCCCGCAGCTTGAGTAGGTATCATAGGTCGTGAGGGCCTGTGTGTCCATGGTGCCAGCAACAGGAGACACCTGTGTGTGTTGTATGCATACATATGTCAGTGTGTAAGCACTAGTTGACATCAAGACGGACTAGCTGGAGAGTAAGGTAAGTGGCTTGGGAGACATGTATTGGGCCATGAATCTGTCCGATGTACTGGAGAGAGATCAGAGCTGTTTGAACACTGACTACTGGATGAACTAGGGTAGTTCAAGCCAAGTACTGGAGAGACTGTGAGGTCTGTGGATCAGCTACTGGTAAGTCATAAGTCTGGATCAGCTACCACCCCTTGCATATTTTTCCTCTACTAGTTATGAGGCAACTGGGACCAGGGGATAAATACTCTGCACATGTACAGAAAGCTGAAAAAGGAAAATCCAGGAAGCTACAGAACAGTCAGTCTCACTTCAGTGGCTGAAAGAGGTCCTCACAGGAGCTATTACCAGGCACATGAAGGAGTCTGGGGAAAGGAAATAAGGATTTACTGATGGGAAATTGTGCTTGACCAACCCGCTTGCTTTGTCTGATGAAACAACTTGCTAAGCAGGTGAAGGGAAGGATAAAGGCTTTGACATGGTCTCCAAACAACATCTTTGTTTTAAGATGGATTGGATAAATGGACCATAAGTTTTATGAAAAACTGGTTCAACAGACAAGTTCGGAGGATGATGGTTAATGCAAGTAATCTAGAGTGAAATTCCTCTAGAGCTGATACTGGTTTCAATACTCTTCAATATCATTATAAATTGTCTGCATGACAGCACTGAATGCACAGTCACCTCATTTGGAAGTAACACCAATCTGAGGAGAGAGGTAGATAAGGTAGAAAGAAAAAATGGAAGACTGGGACAACAAAAACTCTATGAAGTTCAACAAAAGGAGGTGCAAAGTCCTAAATCTGGGACAGACTAATACCCAGCAGCAGTACATGCTGAGGTAAGCCTGACTGGGTGCAGCAATGTTGGAAAGTGTAGCAGTGAAGCAATTAATGTCCTGGGCTGCATCAGTACTTCAAGGCATGTAACTATTCTACTCTGCTTGGTGCTTGTTGTGCCACACTTTGAATACTATGTCCACATTTGTTCACCCTTGAATGCTACATCAAGTTTTGTTCCTCCTAGTTCATGAGTGACATTGAAAAATATGACAGTGTTACAAGGAGAGTTACCGAAGAACATTTAATATATGAAATTTGAAGCAATTAGATCTGTTCAATACAGAAAGGTGAAAGCTCATGGGAGATCTAATCATAGTCTTCCAGGACCTAAAATATAGTTAAGGACAAGATGGAGCTACACTGTTCATATGGTGCACAGTGACAGGAGAAGAAGCAACAGACAAGGAGTTACTTCAGGGGAAATTCTTGAAGTGACTAAATATATATATATATATGCATATGTCTTAAGAGACTGAATCTATATATACGAGAAAAAAAAAACAAAAACAAAAACAAAAACAAAAGCAAAAAACATCAAAACTTGAAGACAATTAAATGTTGGGATAGAATACCTGAAAAAGTGGTGGAATCTCCCTTACTGGAAGTATTTAAGACTTCGCTTGATGGAGTCATGCGTAACTTCACCACAGTCCTTGTTTTGAACAGAGACTAGGTCAGTTGATCTGCAGAGGTCCCTTTCAAACCTGACTTTTTGTGTAATTCTGTGATTTCTGTGCTTCTGTTGAAGCAACAACTTAAATGACAGGTAGCAAGATAAGCCATCCAACTCTTCCTTCTCACATCTCTAAATCTGGCATTAACAGCCCCCCACAAACATTCTGTATCATGCACTGTCAATCTAACACTGAGATGTTTCCTTTTCCTCCTCGTTCTATAAAACATCATCTCCTGAAATTGTTAAATTTTAAGACAAAGTTCTTTTTTAGCCTATTAGAAGTCCCAAGTCCTTCCTCTTTGCAGAATTTTATCAAACACATATTACATTTCATATTGTAGATATCCCTCATTGTAGTTATCATTATACATCACCAGCAGGGATGAAACCTAGGGCATCTAGTGTTGAATGTGTGATTATTTTTGCTTAAGATTTCTTTACTTAAATTGTAGCAGCATCTTCAAATTATTGTCTTTAGAAGCTCGGATCCTCTATAGGCCAGTTTCTAGCTAAAGATATTTTGTTCTGCTCACTGAGCAGCATATCACACTTGAACTTTACTAAAATATGCATTGCTTATTCTATTTTATTTTTCTTTAAATAGTTGTTCTGGTCTGGAGTATACAGTGTTAATTACTGAATTTAAGGGGTTTTTTTAAATTATTTTTTTATTTTGTTTTTTGGAGAGAGTTCACATTCCAAAGTACACATTTCAGATTTCAGGTAAACTGATTTTATACTATACTTGTGTGTTTCAATATGTTTCATCCTAATCTACAACATTAGTTTCATAGCAACTAATGTAACTCAGAGGGCAAATAGTATAAGAATAGTAAAAACAGATTAAAATGAAGAGCAAAACTAAAGATATAAATGAAATAAACAGTGCTATGAGGTACTGTAAAGGTTTTATTGTCGCTTGTGGATATGATAATGCTACCATGGGAACTTCAGCTTTTGCATTTGACGTGATTCAACTGTAACAAGTGCTAACTGAAAAATGAAAAGAACAACAATAAAAAAGAAATTGTGATTATTTTTTCCATAAAAAGTGAAAATTCATTTCCATTTTACATCATCCAACAGATTATATGAAAAAAATGTGGAGAAATTAAAGAATGAGGAATTCTGTCTTTTTATGTCATGTGGGATTCATTGTCAAAGAAAGCAAGTCATGCACTTTATGTGGACTTTATTTCAATACCTAAAAGATTTTAAATTATCCAAGAGGTGTATTTTTAACAAGGATCAATTAACCATTCTTGTGGTTTAACCCCAACTGGCAACTAAGCACCACACAGCTGCTTCCTTGCTCCACTGGTGGGATAGGAGAGAGAATCAGAAAAGTAAAAGGAAGAAAATTAATGCATTGAGATAAAGACAGTTTAATAGGCAAAGCAAATGCTGTACACACAAACAAAGCAAAACAAAGAATTCATTCACTCCTTCCCATGGGCAGGAAGGTGTTCAGCCATCTCCAGGAAAGCAGGGCTCCGACACGCGTAACGGTTACTTGGGAAGACAAACGCCATAACTCCAAACGTCCCCCTCTTCCTTCTTCTTCCCCCAGCTTCATATGCTGAGCAAGTTGTCATATGGTATGGAATATCTCTTTGGTCAGTTGGGGTCAGCTGTCCTGGCTGTATCCCCTCCCAGCTTCTTGTGCACCCCCAGCCTACTCGCTGGTGGGGTGTTGTGAGCAGCAGAAAAGGCCTTGACTCTGTGTAAGCACTGCTCAGCAATGACCAAAACATCCCTGTATTATCAACACTGTTTCCAGCACAAATCCAAAACATAGCTCCATATTGGCTACTATGAAGAAAATTAACTCTACCCCAGCAAAAACCAGCACAATCATATAAAAGAAAGTCTGCAGAATCTGCACTTAAAGCTAGAAAATATTTGTCTTTGGAAATAGCTTGCTTTCTCTCAGCTTAAATGGAAGTCAGGCCAAAATTTTGAATGTTATCTTGCAGCAGCAGTACATATCAGGATATTATTTGCTTATATTCTAACAACTCAGGTTCTCCCTAACCCAACTCCTGGATATTTTGTAAGGATTCAGTTGTATTTACAACACTGTACATTATATCTGAGAATCCTTGAAGATGGAATCTGAGTTATGTACCACCCAAGCTGCACTTAATGTGCCTCACAGTAACAGCTCTTTCCACTCTTATTCCCCTTAAGGACAACCCTTCCTCTCTAGTCTGTGCAGTGACAGGAACCAAATATCTCTGCCTACCATGAACAGACTTGTCACTGATTCTGATAAGATTTGGCAGACTAGCTGCAGAAGAGAAGGCTATTTACCAAACAGTAGATGCCTATTACATCTGCATGACATCACAGCAGCAGAAACCTGCTGTTTTGATCCTGGTAAGATGCCTAAGTTTGTTGCTTGAACAGCTTTTCTGAAAAAAACACAAGGTGGAAAATTCTGACGGCCACCAGAAAGGCAGTACTGCCTTGATATCTAAATGGCATTGATGAGATTTTGTTTGAGAAACAGTGGATTTGCCTGTGTAAAGGTAAATATAACACTATGAAAAATCTCAGACCTGCTTCTTTCAATTTCACTGCCTGATTTCTGACTTATGTCACCAAATATCACATTTTCACTACCCACAGATTTACTTTAGTAGTTATTATTCTTCATCCCTTCCTTTATGAAAAAAATGAACAGTGGAAACACATAAATATATGTGAAGACAGATCAGAATCTCCATACTATTGTAATGAAATTTATGCAATGCTGACTTCCAGGTGAATCTTCCTTTTAATTTAACTGAAAAGCTTGATCTAATGTTTACTTCCAGTATGTTGTGATAGATTGCAAAAATTATAAAGAAACTCAGCAGAGGCAAACCAACAAAACACTTCAGCAAATGAAGAACTTCATTTTCTTACTACTGTCCCCAACACTTCCCAGCTACATGGAGATCTCAACATTTTTTAAATGTACAAGACTGTGAGAATCTGTCAATTTTTCCACCTGTATAACACTGTCAAGCAACTAAATTGTACTTACAGAGTGGTTTCTTAGTAATTCTTATGCAACTTCTTCCTTGAAAATTACTATTTTTGAGGCTGACTTCTCTAGAACTACTGCCAGTGCCATCTGCTGTGGCCAGATCAGAGGATGAAGTGCATTAATGTCAGTGTCTCTTCTGTCATTTCTCAGGAGACCAAGATTCTCTTCTCACTCAGACTTCACAGCTCACATCCCTCTGGATTTTATCTAGTATCTGAACCCTTCATGTCGGTAGCATAGTTTTCCACATCACTGGACTGACATACATCCTGTAATGAACTGACTATGATTCTGAGCTTGGTTAAACAATGAAAACCACCCAAACTTTTAGTAAGTAAATGCTCTTGCAGAGCAACATACTGTACTTAATGTCAGAAACAGAGGGACAATCTTGTGACTGATTTGAAAATCATGAGAGAAAAATCTGAAGGCCTGTCACATCTGCACATTTTCTTCCTTAATTGTTCATGTACAGTTTAACATCTGCGTGAATCTTCCAGTGTCTCAGTGAGCAGAGCTAGAGTAAATTGTTTAATCCACTTCCTCTTTAAGAATAGCACACCTGAGATTTTTGTGAAAGAAAATAATTCCTCCTGCAGTTTATGTGAGAATTCTTATCTTAGCAAAAATTCTCCAAATATTTTCTTCTTTCATACAATAAAATTGCTGCCTGTGTGATTGTCCCTTTTTGCAAAATTGAATTTCACATTTTTTACTGTAGGAATCTCACTGATAAGGTAGTGGCTGTTCTTAAAAACTTTCTGTGCTGTGCTTATGCTATACAGCTGCCTTTTCATGGTATTTACAGAAATTTAGTATTCCAAACTCAAATTAGTAGAAAAGCTCCTTTTCCTGTCAAAAAGTCTGGACTATGGCGCGTTTCACAGACTCCAACACCTTATCACTCTCTTATCTCACAGAGGATGCTAGGGTGTTTGTCACGTATAGACAATTGTGAAGTAGAAATGGAATATTTCCTCAAGGAGTATCTAGGAGGAGAAACTAAGTTGAAACATGGCTTTTAAAAAGGTTGTATACATCAGAACAGAGAATGTCTATCTTTTGTTGCAAATATCCTCTAAAAATGAATAATATATTTTACAGGATTACAGCTACAAGATTACATTAAAATTTATAATTCATCCTAAACCCAGAATAATGTTTCAAATTTAATTTGATCCCTGAGATTCATTAGTACTGCACCTTCATTTATCTTTTCCTCTCAGGCAATAGTTGATGTTTCTGTTTCTCTTTGTCAAGTTTATTTCAGCCCATTCATAACCCTTGTATAGCAATGCTGTATGGTAGGTATACAACATCTGCTGATATCAGTCCCCATTTGGGTCTTTACAATAATCAAATATTTGCTACAGTGTGTCACTGGTATGTCCCTTATGGTGGCTTTAGAATGGATGTGTCAAGGTAGGGTTGCATAAAGACATAGACTTTATATAGGCATTATATCACCTGGACACTACCCTGCATTTAAAGAATCTCGATGGACTCAATTAAGTCAGCTTTATGAGATGTAATGGAAAAGTCTAAGGCAGAAATATTAGATACATAGCCAGTGTGAGTATTGGTATATCTTGTCTATAGAAGTAATCCTATCAAACTCAACAGTTTTATCATGTCAGTCCATGTATAGGGCTGATGGTCCTAACAAGAAGCTACTAGAAAAGTATTCCTTATGCTTTGTCATAGTCAAAAAGAATAATCTATATCTTCTTATCCAGGATACTTGAGATAAATAATAACAAAAGAAGCTGCAGTTTGAATAGAACTGTAACATTCTAATTATAGATAATCATAAAACAAGGAGTTACATAATTAACTTTCACTACCTCTAATATCACTTGTCATTTTTTTTCTTTATTTTTTCCCCCAGTGCAAGAATATGCTTTAATTCATATAAAACCACAACACTGTAGGCATTCTGAGAGAGGAGGACTGAAGTGCATCTCCTTGCTTTTACAGATCATACTTAGACTATGTATTTGAATTTCTCTAATAAAAGTAGTTGATAAGATTAATTAAAAAAGAGAGAATGACAGACTTTTCCAGTGAATCATTCAGAGACAGAGACTAATAACGGTGCTCTAAACTTGACCCTGGAAAATCTTGTTTTTCTCCATTGAATAGGTAAGAAAGCACGGAGTGCCCTCTAGACGGCACCCAGTGCCAGTGCTACTGACTAGAGTTAGGCATTGTGACTGTGGCCCAAACATTCATTTTAAAAATCGCAATCTTCCTCATGGGATAAAGGCGATTCTAATGGAAAATATAATTATACATTCCATAAAAGCATTCTGATTGGAATAGTAGATCATGGTTATACACACCAAGCATTTAAACATTGCATCCTGACAAAGCAAAAGAGATGTGGTAATTTCAACATAAATATATCTAAAAGCAGGGAGGAGGGAAGAGACAGGGCTGATCTTCTGCAAAATATAAAGAATGCTATGAATAAGAATATGTGAGAAACAAAGACAGTAGGCAATATAGACAGGAGCCCATTGAAAGAACTGACTGTGCTACCAAAATATTAACAAAATAAAGAAAAAAATCAAATATAATAATACTGTATAATAAAATGTTGGTTTTGTTTTGAAGTAAAGAAAATGGCAAATTAGTGTTACATGGATATCTAGATAGCCTGTGTAGGTTTGGTCCCGATCCTTCATTCATCTAATGTGCATGACTGAAAATAAATGATGGAAAAGAGCTGTAGTCTGCTATTACAAAAGGTAGGTATCTTTTGATGTTGCTTTTGTTGAATGTTTTTTTTTTTCTAAAGGTTTCTGTAGAAATAATGCATGTGTAAGTCATCTAATCATTTTAGTGTTCATGACAGAAATTTGTCGTATAAATAGCATTTTCAGTGCACACTTTCTTTGAAACCACTTAGCTATCACAATGTAACAATTATTTAGTACTCCAAAAATAGCATGTGCACATTTCTTGGGTTTCATAGTTGGGACAAACATTTTATGTTTATTGGCTTAGGAAATCCTAAATTAACTGCAGATTCATTTCTCAGTTTTCTCATTCTGAAGTGAAATTTAATGTTAGCCTCAATTGTTGTAGTTAGGAAGCAGCGGTGCAGTCTGAAGAAATGATGCCAATATTCAGAAGGCAGTTAATGGTTCATGTCAAAGGGTTTCAGTTATCACATTGTTTGATGATCTACTGAGAGACTTCCAAGTATTCAAGGACCAATAATAAATTGTCTACTTTTTAAACTACTGGCTTTTGATAAAAAAATAAGTATGACCTATCAAACAAATATTTTAATCCTTGCCAAATATTTTCATCCTTTCATTTTCCCCTAGAAAAAGAGAAAATGTAAAAGAAACAATTTAAAATTAGTGACATACACTGTCAATAAGTAGCAGCTTGTCATTCAAGTCCTTCCCTCCATTATGTCAATGCAGCCCTCTTACTTTTAATGGCATTAAAGTGGTGAAGGTGAAGGCATAAAATAATAGGTGAATGGTGAAGTGGTGAAGGAATGGAAGGTCTACGCAGTGACATCTACCATGATCTAGTGTCCTAGCTACTGCAGAGTACTGTTTAGAATTACTGAATATGGTCATTCCTTCCAGAGATTTTATAAAAATCATAAAATAAAATCATAGTTTTGCTGACTTTCTGTAAACCTATTGATTTTATAGAAAGCCCAGGTAAATAAATCCCAGAGGAAGGATTAATCTGTTTAAAAGTGGACTTCTTTAATATATATGTATGTCACTTTATGGTCTCTTTGTTGCCAATTGAAAGGTCACATCTGCAATTTTCTCAGCATTAAATAGATATTTGTCTAATAACAAATCAGAAAATTTGCAAAAAAAAAAAAAAATTGTTTTTCAGCATTGACTACAGAAGAAGCTTAGATATAAAATCACTGTAGATGTCTAAAGTCGGATGGCATCCCACTCTACCTACCTTCAACATGTGTGAATCCAGATCTGATTCTGTATTACTCTGACTATGTATGTGCACATCTTAATTTCATTATGCCACAATTGCTGACAAAATTTCATAGTTCAAACTGGCTACCTGTATTACATTAGAAATTTTCTCTTAAATTACATTTTAAAGTTTCTACTAAAATCTTCCACATCAGCTATTAATTAAAATCCTTCAGGTCTTCCTCTCTTGCTTTTTTCAACCTCAAATATTGAAGCATTTTTTTTTAAGAAAAGTGAGAAATTTCAGACAGATTTTGTCTTTCTGTTACGATGATGTGCAGAGTTAAATATGTTAATAAATCCAGACTCTCATTATTTTGACTTCAGAACCTAGAAGTTGCTGTGGGCACTTGCATTGTTGCAATAAAAAGTTAGCTCCACTGAGGACAGGGACAGAGGAAAGCATATGGATAAAAGGGAAGTGGCACACAATTTTCATTTTGGACTTAGTAGGGTACTGCTTAAAGTCTTTTGAAATTTCTTTGCTACAAAACTAAAAAAACCAAAAAGATGGCAACTGAAAAAAAAAAAAAAGGCAAACTCATGGTGGCTGTTGTGCTTTAGCCCCGGTCAGCAACTAAGCACCACACAGCCACTCACTCATTCCCTCCACCCCTGTAGGATGGGGGAGAGAATCGGAAGGGCCAAAGTAAGAAAACTTGTGGGTTGAGATAAGAACAGTTTAATAATTAAAATAAAACAGCAATAATAATAATAATAATAATATAATGAAAAGGAAAATAATGAGAGACAGAGAGATGAAACCTGGGAAAAGC
>WEKW01008336.1:19904-32064 GCA_013389905.1 Sula dactylatra
AAAAAAACAAACAACAAGTGCTGCAACCGCTCATCACCCACCAGCTGACGCTGCCTGTCCCTGAGCCGCGATTGCTGCCTCCCCCGGCCAACTGCCCCGGTTAATATACTGGGCGTGACATCACATGATATGGATTACCCTTTGGCCAATTCAGATCAGCTCGCTTGGATGTGCCCCCTCCCCTCCCAGCTTTTTGTGCACCTGGCAGAGCATGGGAAGCTGCAAAAGTCCTTGACTAGTGTAAGCACTACCTAGCAACAACTAAAAACATCAGTGTGTTATCAACATTATTTTCATACTAAGACTAAAACACAGCACTATACCAGCTACAGTGAAGAACATTAACTCTCCCAGCTAAAACCATGACAGTGGCTTTATTCTAGAAATAAAGCACAGATAGAATAGACTTTGCTGTCACCATACATACTTAACTCACTTTGTTTTCTGGAATTTTTCTTAAAGAAAGGAAGTCATTAACCACATTAATATTCAATGCTGCTCTATCACAGGGCAGATGTTTATATGCATGCTTCATTGCATTGTGAACAATGTGACAAATGCAATTGCCTTTCGTGTTGGGGAAGTGCTTGCTATGCAGAAATCTAAACACATAGCATTTCCCAAAATTTGACAAGAACAGTCTGCTTCATAAGTGGTAACCATTGTTAATTTAATTTCCCTACATTCCATCACTGTTCCATTTTCTACACACAACTACATCTACTTCACTAAATTCAGCCTAGGATCCTGTTATTTTCTGTTGAAAATTAAATCACTTGAAAAGTAAATGTCTAGGTCTTAAAATTTATTTACATCTTTGCTCACTCAAAACTGAAAAAGTTTTGCTTTTCATTTATTATATCAGGATAATATTTTTCTTAGTAAGTATAGAGAAGTAACTACAATTAGTCCCACTTTAAAGCAGACTTACAAAACATGTCAGATGAATGTTTATAGCCTAAAAGTGTCTTTTTCCCCTTTGACTAGAAAGCATTCAAGAACAACTATATATGAAGTAGATGTGTAGATGTGTGTAGATGTGGATGTGTACTTGCCTGCTTTTAAGTCTTACCCTATTGCTAGACATGTGGAAGAAGCAAGCAAGAAAAAAATAATATATATGGGATGTATAGAAAGCCTACTGTCCCCCCTATTTCTTCTGAGGCAAAGAATGAGCTCAAAGACACTAATGAAATTAGTGTTATGCTCTGAGAGCACACAGAAGACAGAAGACCTGTGAAGATATAAAAATTTACTTCTTAATCAAAATGGAAACTTCCTTGCAAGGCAAGAGTTAGGTACTAATCTGCCAAATAAATGCACCATGAAATGTACTTCAAGTACAGCAATGCCAGTTATTTTCCTGCAGAATCTCAAAACCACAAAGCCATATCTGCAGGGACTTGCATTTCATTTTACTGCAGCTGACAAGGAGTACACAGTCATATACATATTATAATTAATAAGGGAAATTGATGAATATGTGCATACAAAAGGAGTAACATGCTGATTTGCACATAGAATCATACAATCATACAATCATAGAATTGTTTAGGTTGGAAAAGACCTCTAAGTCCAACTGTCAACCTAGCACTGCCAAGTCCCAATGTTCAGCTAAGTCCACATGTTCAGCTAAGATACAAAAATAACTACTACATGAACAATACCTTTATTTGACTTATACATGAGGCTTGGTGCATTTCTGAATTAGAGTGCAGTACAAATATGCATTTTGTAAGGCTGATCAGTACATTTCTACAGTACAAAGTCTCTTGAATTCTTGTACAATATTTCTCTCTGGTAAAAATGCAACTCTGAAGATTGTAACTAGGGCAAGGGCTTACAACATGAGGCAGAACACTAAGTAAAGAAATGGATTTCAATTCCAGAGACAAAATGAAGCTAAAATATATACACAGATATCAGAGATAGGAAATGCTTCTGGGTTTTTTATAACATGAATGATGCTAAGGAAATATAGATACTTTCAGAAATGCTCAAATTCCTGAGCTCATTCTGAGAAAACTGGAAGTTACTAGTTTCTGACCCTTGTAGAAAATGTAATCATTACTTATAATTTGTTTTCAATTTATATATTATTAAATTCAACTATGTAATGCTTGTTATGAAAGAAAATTTATAAAGAAGGGTTTAAAAGTTCTTTGTGTATCATCTTCATTTTCAGTGCAAAACAAATCACTTGATGGGATATATTCTCAAAAGACATTTTGATCTTTTATGTAACATAGCCTCCTGACATTTCACATAAAATGCCTGTTAAAAAAATAATGCTGAACCTGAATCAATTCAGATAAATTTTTTAATTGATATACTGAAAAAAGCCAATCAAATCATTGATATGAAAAGATAGCTTCAAAGTCCTAGACATCTCATGCTGAAATGTTTTAAAAACAAAATTGGAAAAGGTTGGTGCAGATCCCTGAGGTAGGACAGGAAATCATGGCAGATACTTTTATGAAAGTGTTGATACTTTTCCAGGCCATGTATTTGACAAGCTTGGTTTTACAGCAGAGAAGATAATCAACAAAGAAATGGGGTTATAAAAGCAGTTCAGGGAAAAGAACAAAAAATCTTTGGTCTAGAAGAGGGATGGCAAAGATGAAAAAAGCAAGCAGTTTCATTAGAGATATATTTCAAAGCTAACATTGACAATAGCATGCAAGTGAGCAGCAGCTTAATGATATAAAATGCTGGACTCTCCTACTTAGTCATGTAGAAATCCTTTCCCTGATGTTCTGCATGAGTACTCAATCATTATTTATTGGAGAACATAATGAGAGAAAATAACATGAGAATTCTTTACCACTTACCTCCCCATTCAGAATCCACAAAATGTGTTTTACCAATTCGTAGTTGTCTAGTTATATATTTGGCCACTTTTTCCTTCTATGAATGTTGATTTAGATTAAAGATTGTAAAAACACTATGGTCAGTGTTAGGAACTTGAATCCCAAATCACTTGCAATTTGGTGGTTTGAATAATTTTAAAAATCCAAACTGTATTATTATAATGTGTATAAAATATCAGGTTTTTATAGTGGGTAATTCTCAACTGAATCTTTTCACACTTAACTCCACTGCTTTCACTAGAAATATTAATCTAGTGTGATTTGGAGAAAAATATTTCCTCCATCAGAACATTATGTCATATTGAATAAGTCTACTTATATAAATAATAGTAGAGAAAATGCAAAATGTCAGCATCAAAGAGTAAAATTAAAAAAGATTTTAATTGTGAGTGGCAGTTGAAGTTCTAAAAAGAAAAAAAACAAAACAAAAAGAGCGTAAGTACCTTTGAAAGAGTCAGGTATTGTGTTGGATATGTGGCAAGATATTAAGGGATGTGTCTGCAACTGGACATAGATAGAATGCACTATCAGGTGGCAAAGTTTTCATACTACATTTCTTTTATTAACCACTATCTCCTGATACCTTTGCAAAAAGTATAAAGTGGTGACTGTGGCATAAATGATCCTTACAGTTCTGCATCCTGTTGTTTTATTGAGCCACTGCAATTATATTATAATTTGCAGTTAAATTATAGTGCCCTCATAATAACATTGTAGCAATAGTATAGTAATTTCAACATAAAGTTCTACACCAGATCAATATGTACATTGTACTGCTCTTGATCAAATAAGTAGAAATGTTAAACAACTCTTAGAATTGCAGCCAGCTCTACTCCACTGGTGCAGCCTCACCTCGAGTATTGTGTGCAGTTTTGGGCACCACAGTACATTAAGGATATAATGCTACCAGAGAGTGTCCAGAGGAGGGCCACAAAGTTGGTGAAGGATTTAGAGGGGAAGCCCTATAAGGAGCAGCTGAAGTTACTTGGTCTGTTCAGCCTGAAGAAAAGGAGACTGAGGGGAGACCTAATCACAGGCTACAGCTTCCTCACAAGGGGAGGAGAAGGGGGAGGCGCAGATCTCTTCTCTCTAGTGAACAGTGATAGGACCTGAGGGAATGGCAGGAAGATGTGCCAGGAGAGGTTTAGGTTGGGTATTAGGAAGAGGTTCTTCACCCAGAGGGTGGTGGAGCACTGGAACAGGCTCCCTGGGGAGGCAGTCACAGCACCAAGCCTGAGGATCAAGAAGCACTTGGACAATGCCCTCAGAGATATGGTGTGAATTTGCAGTTGTCCTGTGCAGGGACAGGAGTTGGACTTGATGATCCTTGTGGGTCCCTTCTGACTCAGGACATTCTATGATTCTATGAATTCTATCAGGCATCAGACCTTCAAGGGAAGATGCAAAACCATGAACATGGTCAGAATCTAAGTTTTTGGTAATGTGGCTCTATTATGAATGCAAAACTGGCAGAGTTTAAAATAGTGGTGTCACTTTTTTTAACGCAGCTATATTTATTGGATATTTGAAGTTGAAGTACTCTAGCATCTAGTTCTTAAACTGTAGAATTGGATCGAGCAGAGACATACCTATGTAAGGGATTGAATCGTAAGTATGAGACATCTTAAAATATTTTGTAATAGCAACCATAGTAGTGTGTGCTATCACATTTGGAAAGAAATGAAATACAACATTAATATGCACGTTCATGCAAATATTTTTTTAGGTTCTCATTAATTTTGGAAGCACTTAATTCATTTGTATGTTCCAGTTGTCTGAACTTTAAGGCTGCTGGATCTCCTTTGCTATTCTTCACTTGGTTGATTATCGTATACAATTTATGAAATGATACGACTTTCAGTTTTCGGCTTTCCGTTTGTAGTGAAAACATTTATTCTTGTCTAGTTGGATTGAGACCTGTGTGGTTTGTCAGAGGCATCCAGTTTGAATAGGTCTTATCAGATTTGGCCAATCGGTTTCATTTTGTTAACAAGAGAAGGACAGAAAATCAGTCTGGTTAAAACAAAGAAAGCACATAAATGTAAAATGGAGTATACTAGAAGTAGTCACTTTCATATAATTACCATTAAGTAAAAAAATGCTTGTGTAAAATTGCTTAGTTCTGTTCTAAACTCCATTCCTATTCTAAACTACTGAAAAATCATGAAGAAACGTCTCCTCACTAGGTTTTCAGATATATTTTCTTACAGCACCTTGTGCTGCATTCTAGTATTTCAAAGATGAATCTCATAGAAGGATGTCAGTTTTCTAATGCAAGTATCTTTCTGTCATGTAGAGCAGTACCTGCAAATTAAAGACAAGTTTCAGTTGAATAAGAAATGGTAGTCAAGATTTTAAAGGTTTTCTTTATAGATCCTGTCCTATTGTATGCACACTACGTACACTGCTAGACAGTGGTGTCAAGCACTGTAATAAGGCATCATCAGTAGATATATATTTCTGGTGTTGATAAGTGTTATCCTAATGAGGAGGAATTCTGTGTGCAGATGTGCCATCTTTGTTACTGTTGTGAGGTAACAGAAAGGAGAGGCATAAAGTACCAGTTAAGAAACTTGTCTGTTAACAGTTCAACAAGCTCCTGGTTAAAAATTGTTAGGAAGAGCATTCATCATTCTCTAACTCTTGTAGTTCAAGAAATACGTGAACTGTTCTGAGGAAACTTTAAGGAAAGACTTTCTAATTCTGAGGAAGTTGCTAAATATTCTTTTTTATTATGTGGCAAAATAACTAATGTGGGATTATGTCATATGGTGATGTTGCATTACTTAAAGAATGATTGAGATGACGGAATTCTAAACCCAACCTTTCCTTCAGGGTACTTGCATTTTGCTTAAAAACCTGTTTACACAACAGATTTCAAAAACTGTATTAATATGAAGCTTCTCAAACAACCTTTAGATGTGGCTTCTGATTCATTCTTTTTGCCTGTAAAGCTGGAAGAGCTTTTGCTCATGAGGAATCCTGGTCTCTAACACAGTAAACGACCTATTGCTGTAGCATATGGCATGGGTAAAAATTTGTTTAAAATATGAGTTTGGAAATTAGGTCTTAAACACATATTACTCATGAACAGTTAAAAAGACTAAAAACGTTTTTAAAGAATAAATCCTTTAGTGTAACATATTATCCTGTATGTTCACAATGTTAACATCTACTTCATAGGGCTTCTGCATAAATCAGTGCATGGCTCAGAAATAAAGTCTAGTAAGATACAATGACAGATTGTCATTGTCATATCTGCAATGACAGATACATAACAAAGCTGGACTTGTGGGAGGTGGCAAGTTGAATTAAGTAGTTTTAGTTCCGTTTAGACATGTCTGATAGATTCAGACCATATTTTTTAAACTTGGGTTATAAAGGTCTCTTTTAGCATGAGACTCTTGACTCTGTCCTTACCAGCGCAGACAGTTCTGAAAAAGGAGAAAACCAGAGACAATATCTACACAATCTCCATGACATTTCAATGACTACACACTTTTTTTTAGAGTCAGTGAGGTCACTGATGCTATAGAAAGTATGTTGTTATGGTGCAATTTACTGTAATGGAGAAACAGCTGAGCAACCTCTAGAAAAAACAGTAGTGGATAACAAGAATAGGATAGCCACGTTAGTATTGTTCGTTTCCTTGTCTAATTTTTACATTGGTTTTGATACAGTTACCATGTTTTCTAGGCATCTATGGTGATTCCTCCTGTTGTACCTGATAAACTTATTCAGCACTCCACAGATATCATCAGAGTACACTGCACGATGGCAGCTGACATATTTCAAGAGAAGAATAATGCATTAAAATTGTAAGTATATTTGTTATAAATAGCATTGCCAGTATGATCAGAAGCCTTTCTGTCACTAACGGTTTCAACAAAGTTAGAAACTTTTGGCTCTGTGATGTGATTAAGTCTTCAGGACTTAATTCCTGTCAGTATTTTGCGCCTTGCAGTTCACACCTGTACTAGGGTAGCAGGCAAAGGTCTTGGCTGCTGGAAAGATCCTAACCTGAAGTGAGACATATTAACAGGACATAGGAAACTGCAGAACAGGACATGAGTAACTGCTGAATATGGCATGAGAAATTCCTGGATGTGACAGATAACAAGGAGAACAAACTTACAGGTAGCTCCATGAACGATTGTTGGTTCTCACAGTTGGTTAAGGGCAAGGTATGTGAGAAACAAATGAACCTCACAAATAATTGGAAAGGAGCACAGGGGAGCACTGGAGGACCAAAGTCTTGCAAGGCCGGCAGCACCTAAGTAAACTATCAATAAAACCTGTAAGGCTGAGATTCCCTGGGCAGCCGTATTAGAAACAGCAAATTTGGGTGTGGCTGTAGCAAAACTGGTATAAAAGAGGAAACAGTCATTAGGGGCATTCTGTTTATTAGGGAAGATATTAGGGCAGAGAAAGGAGGAGTATGAGGGTGGCGAAAATGATCAGCAGTAAATGGGAAAAAGGATAATAAAGTATAAAAATTATGTAACCAGGGCTGAATGGGGATACCTACCAGGTAGCTCTGTGCTTGATCAACATACTTAGAGCAGAACTTTAAATCACACCAGTTGTTCTGACCATACCATAAGAATCAAATCTCCCTTTGTGGTCAGAAGGACTGGGCGGTGGAGCTGCAGGTTGCTTGCCTTCTCTAGTGAGGGAACATCCAACAGACAGAGTAAGCATCCTGGTACTGTTACACTGACACTGGTGTCTGTTCCTGGTCTAGTGGCATAAGCGTGAGGTATGGAAATTGAGAGGTACTAGACAGAGGTAAAACAGAGGTAACCAGTCAGAATTTTTTATGATCAGTATCACTGGTTGTAGCTAGGGATTTGTTCTTTTTGCAGCTATGGATTTGTTATGAAGTTTTCACACCTTGGAAGGCTGGCAGCACCTAGGTAAACTATCAGTAAAGCCTGTAAGGCTGACATCCCCTGGGCAGCCATATTAGAAACAGCAAATATTTTCTAGTACTCAGTTTCCATATCATAGGAGCTGTTCAAAGGAAAACAACATCATTAAATGATATGAGAAAGAATTAACTGAAACCAGAAAAGAGAAAATTAAGAGATGCTTATTTTACTGGGTTTTCACAGATGTAGCTCCTCATATAGGAGGGTCTTGGGATTACATGGAATTTGAAGACTTCATTGAATCACCACATATCTGGGGTCAGTCAAGAGCAGAAACTTCTTTCCTGCACGGCTTATTACAGGTCAAGGTGTTAACATCCATTGGATATAGTCTAGTTCTATAGCTGTACAAAAAAATAAATTTTGAAACTGTATATGAAAAAATACAATGAAAGGTCCATAAATCAGAAGCAGATAACTTGTAAAGGAAAGTCAGGAAGTTCAGTTAAAATTACAGCAGATTATACAAACCACATAATTAGTTTCTTCACCAGTTTTCTCATCATGATGTACCTCATCGTTTTCCCATATTAAACATCACCTAATTCTTGAAATGTTTCCAATTCTAATGAGTTATACTGTATGTATTAATGTGATCCTTTGTTATCTATATTTTTGTAGTATGCGCAACTTCTGCTTTGGATCAAACAATGGAAGGCAGTCATGCTATCCACACAAGCTTATTCTTAAGGCCTTCTGATCATTATAAGCATAAGTTATGCTGTTAGAAAAAAGCTGTCCAGACTTTGTCTATGCTAACAATATTTTGTCACAGTAGGTATGTATAATTTGCCTGGGGCACCAGCAGTTGGTGCTCATGCCCCACATCCACACCATGTGCAATTCAGGGGGTTTATTTCAGAGTCATTTTAGTCTGGTGCTCTGGCCCGAATTTCCCCGCTGTGAATGTTGTTCAAAGTTGTTCAGTTCCTTTTCTACTGGGCACTGGACTCAGCTTGGTGACTACATAGAGTGGAGCTTCTGGTTTAGTTTTCTTCACATAGAGTCTAGTTCACACACAGAAAATGTATTTTGTGACCTGGACTGATAAGCTATAACTGAGGATGGTAGGAGGATTCATGTCAAAACCACACTACTGCCCCAAACCAAAATGATACAGACCCCCAGATCATGGAATAAATGATACAACATTCCAACATGCTTTTTCTGGGCATATATGATCCCTCAAGAAAATGCCAAAAGCATAAGCAGAGATGCAAAAAAGTATTGTCAATATTTATGAACACTTCATCAATAAAATTATCTTAGTTTCTAGGTTGTGTCTTTGGGTGGGGTTTTTTTGTTTGGTTTTGGTTTTTTTCCCTAATGACTTACAAGATTTTGTACTCTTCATTTTAATCTTATTTGTACAATGCTGCCTCAACACAGAGGTAATGTATATAATTCTTCTTACAAAGATTTTTTCATAATTAGATAAAAGAGTTTAATTTTAAGTTAGGAAATTACCAGATACTACTGGGCGAAAGAAATGGACAACCCCCTCCTCCCATAGAAATCCAGTTATACCATTTAAATGCAGCAAGAAACAGTAATGCTGTGATTGCAACATTTAATACCAAACATAATACCAACAATCACCTAGTGTTTCTTCTGTGTTGCTGTCATTCTCTTTGACTGGTGTTTGTTGACATTTGAGTAACAGGACCTATTAGATAAATTTGTTGGTTTATATGCTAATTCATTAATTGCTTTATAAATATCACTTAGTACGTATTTATTTCATGAACACACCAAGCTTATAAACTATGGGTTACATCTTGTGACACTAGTTCAAATCTGCATTAATCCCATTTATTAAAATTATATTAAAAATAAATTCTAATTGAAAGCTGACAAAAATTCATTTTCCTGGATTAAAAACATGAAGAACAGTTGGTGAGTGCTTATGGGCTTATGACTGAGAGTTCCTCCATGCCATTTCACAAGTGACCTAATAAAGATATTACAGTTTCTTCAGTATTTCTAGTCTTATAATCTTAGAAGCTTGACATAATTAGAGGATTTCAAAAGAGAATTGGAAAAGTATTTCCTGATGTAGTACCTTGGTTGTTCTGTAGCGATGCAATTCAAGGGTACTTTGTGGAAATGTACATAGGTTAATGTGGTCCTCGGTTGAAAATATCTCTGAACAAATTCCAACTAAGTTCTTAATCAATGAAAGCTTTGCATTTAC
Organism: Sula dactylatra; assembly: GCA_013389905.1. Taxonomy (NCBI): domain Eukaryota; kingdom Metazoa; phylum Chordata; class Aves; order Suliformes; family Sulidae; genus Sula; species Sula dactylatra. Next base: position 29,900 of record WEKW01008336.1, read on the forward strand.
ATCAGTGAAAGCCATTTCTGTTTTTCCAGTACATTATAGGTCATTAGTTCTTTGAACTGATTGCTGTTGGTTTTAAAAAATAACCTCAGCATAGTAATGTTTACCTGAAATTAAGCCTGATACAGAGCAATTTGATCATGTTTGATTACTTTGTGTTCATTTCTTACGGTTCAATATTTTTAACAATTTTTTTTCTGTTTTTTATTTAATAATAAATCATTAAATATAATAAATACATAAATAAATAAAATCTCTTACTCTTTNCTGAGGACCCATTTAAAATTAGCCAAGAGTCATATACTTTTCTTCATTTTAATAACAAAAGCTGTTTTTACACAACTACTGCAGCAGAGAGTCATCCATTCTACAATCTTCTGCTACAGAAACTGTTACCACAGTACTGATGGAACTTTTTCTTTCAGTATCCGTGGCAATTTTCTATCATTTGTCATCAAGTCCTTTCCTCATATTTAGTCAACTGTTTAGTACATCTGACTAGACCTAGTCTTCATTCTCTGATTCTTCCCTGTGGACTCCTTTCCTCTCTTACTTATTCTTTTGTCTGAGTATTTTTCTTGGGTATGGTCATTAACTGCAAAGTCATTGGTTCTGTTTATTCCTTTGCTGCCACAAGTATTCTTAAAAATCATTGTAGCCTCCTGACTTAGTGGTTCAAAGAGTTTACCCTGAAGCATTTTTATCAACACAATTAATTGACAATTTAAATTTACCTGAAATATCTTGTTTGAAGGTTAATTCATTGAAAAATCACATTAAAAATGAGCAAAAGTTTCACACATTTATTTTCTGAGTAAATGAACAGCTGTTCCCCAAATTTGCCATTCTGTTGAAAGAAATGCTAATATTATGTTTTGTTAAAAGGTTTGGGTTCGTTTCTCCAGTTTCCCTTCATTATTCTTTTTTATTGTTCAATTTCAACTGTGGAAAATGGAAAAGAAAAAAAAAACAGAAAAAAAATGGGAAGTGAAGGAGAGAACAATAATTAAATGAAATGTAATACTATTATACTTATTTCAGTTTGAAGTTTCAGTGTCAAAAATAAATACTCATGGAAGATAAATTTGTCATCTTTTAAAAGCTTCATTATGCACTTCAAGTGGGACTACTTTTTACATTCCCTTTTTTATTTATAGCCAAAGCTATGGAATCAGAAAAAGGACGTATCTCATTTTAAACACATCTGTTTATAGCAAAGTTATGTTTTATTATCAGTTTGTTAAGTATTGTCCTCATTATAGGAAAGACACTTTGAAGGAAAGCAATGAATATCACAGTAAAACCAGTAGCTGTGTACAAGAATAGTTCTTGAGGAAGGAAAGGAACAAACAGAAGCTTTTTCTCAAGATGAGAATGGGAGTATGACAGGCCACTGTGCAAGCAGACAGGAAAAGCATGCAAAGGAGAATGGCATCAACCTCTCAGACAGAACTGCTAAAAAGATGTCTTGGAGTGATACAATGATGACATCCAAAAGATGACTTGGAGTGATAGTGCTTTAACTATCTACTTATAATGCCTAAAACAAAACAGAAAGCTAAAGAAACTTTCTCCCCCATAACTGACCTTCAAACCATGCCTCTTGACCAGGCGGTGTTCAAAACAAGATTACTAGTTTGGGTTTATCAGAAATCTGGTTTTGCAAGAGAGTCTTTGTAACAAGTTTGTGGTTAACTAAAAGATTTATTTTTAAAGAATAGGCTCAAAGACCTCTTTTTCTGTTCTGACTTATTATTAAAACCAACCTTAACTGGTAACCTTAGTAACTGTGATTTCAGGCCTTTTCTCCAAAGACTTTAGGTCTGCTTCTCCTAGGTGTCTGTAAAAATTTTCGGCTGTTCAGGCTAGAGCCTATTTCATCAGGCTTTCACATGGGGAAAGTTTCATTTTGGAAGACACATGTTATTTCTGCTTCCTCAAGCTGAGAAATAGATTGACTCAACAGAAACCCATTCTATATGTGGAGGTAAATATCTCAAACAAAATAAAAATATGACTGATTCTGGCCTTGGTATCCATTTCTAATAGCCAGTAACCTTACACACTAAGGTTGTAGAAGGTGTTCTTGACTTGATTAATACCTGTAGAGATCTTTTTACTTTGGAAAATACATATTTTTTAAAAAAACCAAACCAAACCAAACTAAA
>WEKW01008337.1:1258-23437 GCA_013389905.1 Sula dactylatra
TCTCTTCCCTGATATGCCACTAATGGGTGGTTGCTTAACTTCAGAAGAAATTTGTGTGACAGATAAGTCAGATGTGCCACTTCAAGAATAATACCTATGACACGCTTAAATATAAGAAAAATTAAGTGAGTTTTAATTTCCCTCTGGTTCCTTTAGCACTGGTAGGCAATACTGCATAGTGCTAGAGCTATTTAAGGGTTGCTTTTAGTTGCACAATTGTACAAGTTTCCTCTGACTTTTCTATAACATCCAGCTTTCTCTGTCCAAATGATTAGATCCTTTGCCTGTATTCTCACCTTACCTCTGACTCATTAAATCTCTATCTTGACCTTGAAATCCTCTTGACTTGCAGTAGTCTGAAGTGGCTCTTCCTGACTGCTGCTGTTATCCTGTAGGCCTTCAAACTTAGTATAAATGGTTACAATTAATTAGATACAAGCTTCAATTTCAAGGATGTTCATTCATGTACTGAGCTTAGCTTGATTGCACTGGTTCTGCTTTTATCAGAAGTATAAAGGGTACCTTAAATATCTGTGCTGCACTGCAGATGAATCAGCCTGCTTTGCACCCTTTTGCTGGCTCTTTCAGGAGGTATTTCAGCAAACTGAAGATTTTGGCTTTATCTAGATGTCATGATGACATGTCATATAGTCATTGACATGGCAACTAGTTGGAACATAGGTAGAAGTATCAATGCTAGCTTTCACTTCAGTGTTGTACTTTCTCTTGCATATCCATCTGGCCTGAAAGATGTCATTTTAAGTACCTGTTTATTAATGATGATCAGGAATGACTATTTTGTAGATGGTTCTAGTCTAGCCATGTGTAATTAGCTTTTTAAATGGAGCATGGTTGTTTATAGCTGGGAAGTGACCTCCTGGTGATCTGCAGGAGATGAGGACTGTACATGAAGGGACATGTTCTTCAGTAGCTGTTCCTAAGGGCCATGTTGGAAGTGTAAGGTCTATACAAGGCAACCTGAGATGTGGTTTGAACTGCAGTAGTACTTTAGAGCCACTGAAGGCCAAAGCAGTTGAATATCTTGTCCTTGTGGCTACAGCAGCAGTGCTGTCTGATCTGCTTGGTTTTTTTAAGCAGATGTTTAGTGTAAGAGCTAGTTTTCTGCCTGGCGTAATGCAGCTGTTAAATGTGTTTGCAGGAGCTGGTACTGTGGCAGATTGGGCTGGTGGCTGCTACTTTCACCCCCCAACCCAGGCAAGAGTACTTTGTAGTGTGAGAAGTAGCAGCTTAATACTCTGTGGGCCTCAGTGATCTTGCCTCTGTGTTTTGATTTTTGACTTAAGGTGGGTGTCTGTGTTTTGAAGTCATTAAATGAATTAAATATATCATCTGAGCGGGACTCCCTTTCCTTAGTCGGCCAAAGCTCAAATCGAGATTTTACCACTTCAATAATATTGCAGAATTTTTTTTTGGGGGGGGGGCACATTGTCTTGTTTTGAAAAACTAAATCTGAGATCTGAGCTAGGATTCATCTTTCTTTAATTTTCATCTCTTGCAGTGGAGTTTACTGGCAACCAAGTCATTGCTGCTCTTGAGTAAAGCTACACTGATTGTAATGCTGTGAACTCCAAATCATCAGGAGCATGAGGCAGGGGTGAAAAGAGGTAGAGAATGACAGAATGCTGCAAGTCTCTTGAATTTGGCTCCTCACTAGCAAAAAACCACCCAAAACCTGTTACCGTAGAAACAATAACCTTAGGAGCAAGGATGGGTATATATCAGCTAATGCACTTATTCTAGCTTAAACTTTAGACTTGATCTGTTTGAAGCAGCCTGTGATAACAGAGCTGATGGGCAATCATTATCCAATAATGTGAAAATATGCTTTTGTGTCTCAAATATAGGCTTGTCACTAGTGAATATCTTCTGACAGTTCCAGCAGTGAACTGGAGGACACTGGGCAGGGACGCAGCTTGCATAGGTATATCAGACCTCACTGGCTCATACAGGATTATAGACACTTGCACACTGGGGCTGTGCATAATACATTTGTGTCAGTACAGGATTATAAATCTAGGCTAACACAATGCTGATTGTGTCTCCACACTAGGAGATGGCGCTGCTGTATTTAGCTGTTTGGTTGCAAGTGGACTTGCCCAGCAGACTTGCTTACTACTGCTGAGTAAGTGTTACCTGTGTCTGCCTAGATTTACTGCCTGTGACCAGCTCCAAACAGCAGGGTTCATGATCAGTAATGCAGTGGCTGAAAAATAAGTAGCAGGGTTGCATAAGTGCATAGTTGGCTTCTGTGTGACAGTCAGCATAGGTAAGATTTCGACGGCATTTCCTAGGTGCTGCCATTCAGTTTCTAGAAACCTGTATCCCTTGCTTAAATAAAGGCTGGTATGCCAGCTTCAGAAGTCTTGTTCGAAGAACTGCTGCCTGCCACGCTGAGAAAGGTGAAGTTGTGTAACACTGCAGCACAGTGCTATGGTTTAGACTTACAATGCTATAAATATGCCTTTCCCCTTGCTGCTTATGAAAGAGGTGACTGCATCAAGACCTGCCCAGTTTTTAGCAGAACATGTGACTGGCTGTCCCTTGAGGAGAGCTTTCCTCTTGCATCCAGCCTGGCTTGCATATGAAGAGAATCAACGCAGTTAGTCATTCACTGACTCATGAATGGTGGTTGTTCAAAGAAGTGTCTAAAAATAGTTAAAACAGGCTGAAGGAAAGGGCGTTTGTATATTGAGCTAGCTTGGACATTTTTTCACTCAGAGTTGCAAAAGGTATGGGTTGCTTCACCGAACCACAACTGCTGTGTTTTGGTGAGTATGCAAATGGGGGAAGGAATAGGTGAGTTCATAGAAACTCTCTCAAGCTTGATGCAAAATGCTGCAAAACTGGGATATGCTTTGGTTATGATCACTTGAATTTCAGCAAACTGAACTATAGAAATGACCAGGATAAGTCTGAAGTATATCATCTGCTCTCATGCTCAACCATTCCATAGACATGCCTGTATGTAAATCTGCTTCAAGAAAGTAAATTACTTGCCCAGGAAATGAAAGTTCAAAATGTGAGACTGAACAGGGTGCTGAAGGTATCATAGGCTAATGCAGTTCTTAATAAAAGAGACAATCTTCTGGACCCTGAAGCCTAGCAAGTGGAGGCAGGTGCCCAAAGTATCAACCCGGTATACACGTAACTGGAGGACTTCCACACATGCTGCCAGAGATACCAGTAATGTAGTGTGATATTTTGAATAAGCAGCCTCAAATATTCCCACCACTGCTCTAGCAAAACTCTGTTATTTTTGCAAATAGAAAGAGTTGGAAATTTGCTTCTTCTGAAGTTGTCACAAACTGTTTCTAGAACAGCTGCAGTAGCATTGGAGCTTTACCAGTTCAGGTACCAGCATCCTCAGCTATACCTGTAGGATGACTATTTCAAGTGCCAGCTTCTCCTCTAAAGCAGAGACCTAGGAGGAGATGTATGATTTGGAATACACTTTAGGTGCAGTATCTCCAAGTATCTTTGGCTCTGTCAGCAAATATTAGATGCTATAGGGAGACTTAAGTTTCACACATTCGGAATGATTCTTCCTATTTTGCACAAATGGGGAAGTCAGTGTGTTTGTACAGATATAAATAAGAACTGAGTCATCTGTTTCTGCCCAGAAAATAGTCACACAAACTAGCCTCTCTGCATAACACACACCCAGTGAACCTGATTTCAAGCCATACGACTCATGTTCAGTCTGTGGGCAACCAGAAGGCATCAGGCCCAAGAGCACAATCTCAGCATGAAGCCTTCAGCGATAGCAGAAGTCTCCTCATAGCTGGCCTGTCACAATCTCTAATATATTCAGTCTTAATTTTTTTCTCTTAAAATCAGGCCTGATCCTGGAGTGAAGGTTGAGTGTGGGCAGAATCTAGTAATATTTCAGCATGGAAATTCCCAGGAAAATACAGAAGCCTCAGTATGATGTTAGCTTTCTTGCATGGGAATCTGAAATTGCTTTATTGCTCAGCTCCTGTAGTCAAAGCTCATCAAAACTATTGGGCCAGCAGCTTGCCATATGAAAGAGAACCAAGTAGTTCTGTTTCATGTTAGGTCTTACACAGCTGCTGGTAGTTGCCTTTTCTGTGATGAGGTGGCAGACAAATGCAAAAACTGAGTGAAAATGGACAGATTATAGAAGAAACACTTGGATGGCTCAGGATGCCACTGTTTCCAATTCAATATCTCTTGCTGGATGCTACATCTTCTGCAGGTGTTGCAGTGATGTTTTCTGTAGCATCATGTAAAGTCATGCTGATGATAAAAGTCATGGAAGTGAACCTGGCTGTTGTTGGCCTTATGTTGGTGAGTGGTCCTTTAATCTGCTCCTTCATGTGAGCTCTGGGGGGCACTGCCCTGCAGTTTTGGGAAAAAATTGTCAAAGTAACACAGCTCTGTCTTAGGGGTTTATACTAAGGAGTTCAGAAGTCTGGCCCCATCTGGAAATGCTCTTGCTCTGCCATTATCAGCCTGGGACATAGAGCTGAGGCAGGAGAAACCCCTCTGTCAAACCATGGGCACTGCAGGACTGACCTGTGCACAGCTGGAGATGGGCACCCAGCCCCACGCTGCTGGGGCTGTGCTCAGTTGTGCAGCCAGCAAGGGGAACAGCTTCAGGAGTGTGCAGGTGACCACTGGCCAAGGGAAACTTCTTAGTCTGCTTCCAGCCTGTCCCCAGGTTTCTGTCCCCAGCAAGCTATCTGCATGAGAGCATGTACAGCTGCCCTGTCTGAAGCTGGATGCTCCCTGGCTCAAAAGCACTGACAGTGAGTGTTTCTAGCCAGAGCTGAAATGGTTGTCGTGTGGTTCAGACTGAATGGCACAATGAGCTGGGCAATGCCATGGACTGCCTCTGCAGTAAAACCCACTGCAAGAAAGAAGTATCTTCTCTAACTGCTGAATTGCTTGAGATCCTAAACACAGTGGACTTGTGCAGGCTAACTCGGTCTCAAGATGAGTAGCAGCTGCTATGAGCAGTTATCGTCATGAAGGCTAGAATCTCCAGGCTGAACTTCTAGGTTATCAAAGGGAGACAATATTGAAAAAAACCCAACCCAATCCTTTTGTTTCTTTTGAGTAATGTTAGAAGAGGTTTGGTTTCCAGGCACTGCTTGTTCTAATGTCATTTTTCAGAGCAGTTTTATTTGTTCAGTCCCCTTGAGAGATGGCCCAGGCAATAGGAAAGTGAATGTATGAGACAGCAGGAGCTCGGATGCAAGCCAGCTTAACAGGGCCATAGTGAATCCCCCTGTTTTCATTCAGCCTAACCACAGTTTCATGTCTATTTTTAGTCCTGATTTCAAATCCAAGGAGCAAAAGACTAGTATGTGGGTCAAAGCCCTTTCTTTAAAGTGTAATTGTAACTTTGACCATTGTATCGCAGGCTTTCTGCTTTAGTCCAGGTTGGGTGACTTAACAACTGTCCCAGCTTTATGAACCTAGCTACATGGATGATGTTTAATAACAATTTACTATTAAAAGCAGTGTTGGTAAAAGAAAACCTAGTTTATTTCAGAGGAGTCTTCCACTGGAAATGACAGCTTTTAGTAATGCCCCAGATACCTAAATTAGGAAGTGTATACAAGATATTATTTAGTGTGAAAGAAGAATGGGCTCCTGCCTACCAAACCAGTCTGTAATTCTATAAGTTAACCTCACTTCTTGACTCATCCTTGGCCTACTGACTTGTGGCTCTATTTTCTTCCTTTGAACCTTCATGTCCTTTTTATTAGATCTAGTTCACTCTTCACATTCAGGTCTTTGTGATTAAAATTCCTTATGAAACAGTGCAGGTAAAACAGAACATAAGGGATTTGCTGCTCTTAGTGTTCATATGGCCATTGCAGCTGCATGGGATTGTTCAGGACTCACACAAATTGATTTACCTGGTCACTCATCTTCTAACTTGGATCAGGGATGTGGCCCTAGTTCTCTAAAAGCAGAATGAATGTCAATAAGCATTGATATGGTGCTGCTGGGAAATGAGGCCAGAACTGGGGCTAAATTACCAGGCTGGTGCCCGGCTCTGCTGCAAGAAATTATTTATGTTCTAAGTCATAGTATCTGGAGCTGAAACAGTGATGTTGGTCCTGCATTCATTTTTACCTTGTCAAATAGTTCACAGTGCAGTGTGCCTTAGCTTTAATGCTGCTTTACAGTTCTGAAGCTGGACGATATCAAGGTGCTTTAAACCTCATTGATGTGGGAAACAGGCTGCTAGTACTTACTGCTGACCTCTACTGAATGTGCTTTCCAGCACATAGTATTTAATTCTGCATATACTAATCCAGGCTTAATGTGGAAGAGAAGGATCCATTAGATGAATTGTATAAATGCTTGATGTGCTAGAAGCAGTAAAGGGCATTTTGTGGGATTAGATAGTAACGTTTAACCCCCAGTAGTGGTCTGTAGTTCCTGTTCTTGTGGGGTTTCTTGTATGTTAAATGTACGGTGGTGTTAGCAGCACACTGGCAGGAGCCATTCATTAGGTGTGCAGCTACGAGAAATGATGATGTGCATGGTGAAAGAGCCTCGTTATGCCTGTTACTAAGAAAAATGAGGAGGCCTTGTGCTGTCTGCAAGTGCTGTAACTGTCACTGAGGCAGGGTGGGTGATCTGTAGGAGACCTTGGTGGTACCTGCACACAGATTCTGTAGGAGCTTGACTGTGGGCCGGCTATAGGACATAATTACAAAAAAAGCACAAAATAGTTTTAAAAACTTGAACGCTTCCTTTCTCTCTGATCTTAAATACAGTTTGCAGAGGATGCTCAGTTTCACTGTTGCTGTGTTTTCATAGGGCTGGCATTAAGCTTGTGATGTTTTAAAATAGAAAGTATCTTTAACTGGCACTTCCAGTAACACCAAGCAGCTGCAGTTTGGCCACTGTAAAAGCTGATTTCCCCAAACCAGGTCAGTTGTGATGGTGGAGGCTTTCTAGGAAACATTTGCTCTTCCTCCTCTTGTCTTTCTGCAGTGGGCAGTTGGGATGAATTCACCATTCCTACCCTTGCTGCCTAAAAATCACAGATCTAGGATTTGTTGGACTGAGAGGAGTAGAAGAAATCAGTGTCAGACTATAGAAGTATCATATACAGCTAGGCTGGAATAAATACTGAATTTCTAGACAGCTGAAGCTAGGAGGGAGTCCTGTTTGTGTTAGTGCTCCCCACTGAGAGGGAGATGATATTAATATGTAAGTGTTGAGTCAAGTGCATGGCAAGATCTTCAGAAGCAAAGTTACTGTAGTAGTTTTTTACAGTGATTGAATCAGGACTTAATTCAGCACTTGGTAGAAATATTAGGTTTGTATTTTCAGTCAAGTAGCATGGTACCTAGTAAGACTTCAGGCATATGTGTATTTCACTATGGCTTTGCCTTATCCAAACAGAAGAAAAATAACAAACCTGAAGTGCAGTCACTAATGAGGATGCCAGGGAGTAAGGCAGTAAAACAGGAAACAAATTGACCACACTGGTAGCAATGTTCTTAAAACGTGTCATGGTGTAACTTAGTGGTTGAAGTTCTTGAGCAGTAGCTGTAAATGCCTATAGAGGGCTGATTCTTCTGCCAGGCTGGTTTATTCAATGTAACATCAGAGGAGTTTATTCTTTTTCTAGGTACTCCAAGAATGACTAGTTATAAATTGGGGAAGGGGGGAATGCGTTAATGACTGGTCTCTGCCTTCCCGGCTATTGAGTACATTCAGTGGTGTCAAAGAGCCATGGTGAGCAGGTGGCTAAAGTCAGGACACTGAAACAGGATTGTTTCTGTTCAGTTTAAGCTCAGCTAGGGGAGTCAAACACATGGTGAATGCAGTAACGGTTGGGTACTTGTAGATGGGGGACTGAGCTGCATCTTTAGTCCTCCTAAATTTAGTTTGTCTGGCTGTAATTGAGCTAACAACAAGCTGCTCTAATGCTCTGCCACTCTCTAGAACTTATCAGTGCTTGGCTGAACTTACCAGAAATAAGCTTAGATAACCAATTTGCCTTATATCAGTGGAACTGTAGGGGTGAAACCTTTCTGAGCTACTGCTTTATTTAAAAAATAAGTTTATTGCCTAATTTGGTCTTTTTGTCTCTTAACATGTTTAAAATTGGGTTTTTAGTGAAAACACTGACCTGAAATTGTGGCTGTTCTGCATCTGTGCAAGAAGTCTTGCAGTTTGTCTTTGGAAATTCTTGACTTGCTTAACCCACTCAGCAACTTGAATAGCATTCAGTGAGAGCAGAGTGGGTTTACATAATTTCCCATGATTTCTCTTACAGAAGAGATGCAGAGTAATTCTCTGGGACCTGTTTGTAATGCCCTGGAGAAGCATTTGGTTTCACTTCGCAAATTCTGAATGATCTCAACACAGGGACCTGAAAGTGATGCTTTTGTTTTTGTTTGGGAAAAAAATCCCTGCCTGTAATGCGGGGTTTCCTAGTTTGGTGGCTTTTGGCTCTGAAATTAGGTTTGTAGAGAGGCTTCACTGTGCTAAACACAGGCTAGTTAGAAATGGCTTATCAACATGTAATGTGGCTCTGATTTCTCTAAATGTGTGACTGGTTACAGGCAAGGTTGGGTCTCAGCTGCTGCCATGTGAGAAGAAAAGGTTTCTCTAATCTCTCTCCAGTTGCATTTTCTGACATCAGAGCTCAAGAAGCATCCTTCACGTGGCAAAACACCAGCTTTAATTCCATAATGATTGTTATTGCAGGTAGGCAGGTAGCCCTTTTCTACTAAAGAGTTGTGGCTGCAAAACAGGATTTAGAAGCTTGAAACAGTCTTCCAGGATCCTGCAGCTTCTACATGAGTCTGCATCAGAGGCCATAACTGGTGATCCAGGCTCAGCATTTGCAGTGGTCTTCTTGAGGCTAAACCCTCAGGGTTAGACACCTTGAGAGCAGAGTGCTTTCACTGAGAGGAATGAGACCTGCTTCCTCAGCTCCTTGACCATGTATGTGGGATATAAACATGATAATGCTGGTACAGTATTGACATTACGCTTTTTTGATTGCCTAGAAACTATACCTGTGTAGAAGACATATAGGTTCTGCCAAGAAATCTTGTAGCTAGCTCAGCCCTGAGTTTTGTTGTCTCTTGCATTTTTAATCTCAGTCCTTGGGCTCTTTTGTGTCTTACATCTCACAAAACTGCACGTAAGCACAGGAATGGGCTTTCTTGGGAAAATCCCAGTGGTCCGGAGGAGTTTGCAGCTACATGATGCAAGGACTTGAACTGAAGCGATTCTGCTCTGCCCTGGGTAAATCTATGCTCTGCTCCCAGTGCAGTGTGGCATGTTGTAGAGCCATGCACGTCCTTGCTGCAGCAGCTGCTGTCTTCTGCAGTGATGTGGTGACAACAGGCATTTGCTTGCTCTTCTTGGAGCAATGCCATTCATGTAACTGACCCTAAACCGTGGGTTAGGATTGTTTAAGTGGATCATGTATCTTCTGGTTGTGAGCATGCTGTGGCAAATGACTGTGGGGTAAGGACTTGGTGCTGCTGTAATATCCCCACTGTTGTGGTTTAGCCCTGGTCAGCAACTAAGCACCACCCAGCTGCTCGCTCACTCCCCCCACCNAATTGAAATAAAACAGCAATAATAATATTAACAATAATATAATGAAAAGGAAAATAATGAGAGAGAGAGATGAAACCTTGGAAGAAAGAAAGAAAAAAAAAAAACAAACAACAAGTGCTGTGACCGCTCACCACCTGCTGACCAATGCTGCCAGTTCCCAAGCTGCAATCGCTGCCCCCCCCCAGCCAACTCCCCCAGTTCATATACTGGGCATGACGTCACATGATATGGAATACCCTTTGGCCAATTCAGATCAGCTCTCCTGGCTGTATCCCCTCCCCTCCCGGCTTCTTGTGCCCCTGGCAGAGCATGGGAAGCTGCAAAAGTCCATGACTAGTGTAAGCGCTACATAGCAACAACTAAAAACATCAGTGTGTTATCACATTGTTTTCATACTAAGTCCAAAACGCAGCACTATACCAGCTACAGTGAAGAAAATTAACTATCCCAGCTAAAACCATGACACCCACATACAGTCAGTATCATTAGTGGGCACATGCAGAACACAAAGCTACGTGAGCTGCTAAATTTGTTTCATAAAGGTGAACAGAAAACCTTTTCTTGGCTGCCCGGCACTCTGGCCCCATAAAATTTGGGTTGCAAGGCAAAGGCATATGCCGATCTATAAGTAAAACTGTAGCTCGGTACTTAATCACTCAGTAATCCAGTTTGTTTGGTTGCCTGCTTCTGTTTCCAGGAATAAAACTTCCCATAGTTTCTCCTGTTGAACAAGGTCAGCACCCTGTGTCCAAGTGGCACGGTTAGATGCTGAAGTGGAAGGTGGTGATCTGGGATTTTGCTCTTGCCATGTGCACCTTGCTTTTGGGATCTCTTCCTGCATTCTCAGTCGCATGCGAGCCTGGCTGTGATGCAGGGGCCAGGAGATGCTTCTTTGGAGATCCCATGCTAGACTGGTGGTGGGACTTTCTTGGTAGGGCGGACGACACCAAGGGAGAGGCTTGTGCTCCACAGTGCAGCAAGCAGTGTGTAAGTCCCACTGTTAGAGGGGAGTGTGTTTCACATTTAATCAGTCCAGATTCATCCCTCTTTCCTACTGGCTGGCCTTTCTGACTGCTGTGAATGGCAGGACAGCGCAGAGAAGTTAACAGCCAGTGCTGGGGTCTCTGCAGTCTTCCCACAACTGACTCAGCTCTGAGAGTCTTGTCCCACAGCTGGCTGCTGACCTCAGAGGCACTGGAAGGTAATGTTTGCTGTTGTTGCCCATTAATATTTGGTTCATCAAGTTGCACTGATTTATTAAACAGACACAGATGGTATTCAGACTTGGGAAATTCTTGTGGCAAGAAATGTAGTATTAGGAACACAGGTAGATGGACCAGCTTAACTCTCGCGCAAGAAAGGCAAAAAAAACTTTGGATCTCCGTAGAGCAAGTATCTAACAACTTTTTCTCTGCACAGAAAGAGTAATTTAAAATATTTGTACTAGCAAATGTAAACCAGGTCTCTTCACATTAGCAGACATTTTTGGCCTGCATCTGAACCCAGAAAGACAGCAGTAGTATCTTGAGTTCCAGCTTTTAAAATATATTTTACCCTGTTTAACAACAGTTGTTGGATAGTGCTTCTAAAATTAGGATCTGGTAGATGCCTTTTCGCTTGTCTTCTGAGCATTACCAGCCCAGGTCAGTCCTGGTGTTTAGATCTTCCTTGCTCAGTTAGTGTTTTGCTCTCAAGAAATTGTAGTCTCAAGTAGTCTTATACTTGTGGGGCAACATGGGCACTGGTATGTAAAATGAAGAATTTAATGGCTTTAATTGCAATAGTTTTTTCCATTTTTTTCACTGTAATGGTGGCTTGTTGATTTTTTTTTGTTCTGTTTCATAACTAAAATATTTTACTTTCTTCCAGGCTCACATTAAATTTCCTATTGACTATCCATATTCACCACCTACCTTCAGATTCCTGACCAAAATGTGGCACCCCAACATTTATGAGGTAAGATGATTTTTAAATAATCTTTTTCTCAGTCATGTGAGAAGGCTTTTTACTTCCTTAAACTTCTGGAAGTACTGATGGTACTAATTGTCTCTAGCCATAACTAAAGTGGTTAGCTCCTGGTGTTAAATGTCAGCTTCATGGCTGAACAGATAAATCTAAACATTGTAGGAAATGCTGTTCTTGTAGGCAGGGATGGAGCCATTCTCCTACCTGCAAGTGCAGCAGGCAGCCCCAGCCGAAGTGCTGTGCCTTAAGCATTGGCAATTTTAGGAGATTCTTGGATCAAGGCTAGTGTGTGGGGTCTTACCCTACTGTAATACTTAAGCAACTAGTCATTTTTTGTACGCAGATCAAGTACACTTGAATTTGAGTATATCCTGCAAAACTGTGTGCTGAGACAAGGCATAATGGCATACAGTCTTCTGCAGCAGTCAGCCAGCAAATGAAGAGGTTTGGACTTGAGGTGCTCCGACTGCAGAAAGAACTGGAGCTGGGCTGGAGTCCACCTTCAGGAGGGGTCATGGTCACCCTGGGACAGTGAACAGATACCTCCGGACTTAATGTCTGCTAGCCAATCTGAAGTAGCCCTTAGTTCAGTGTGTGTATGGGTCACGTTCAGAGGGTAGTGCTATGGCTGTCAAGTCCATAATTGGATCATGGTACAACTACATAGCAGGTCCAGAAGGGGAATGATTTTATATAGAAGCAATCTGTTCAAAATTACTAAATTTCATAGAACTGTATTTGAAAGCTGAAGGACTGTTTTGGCTCAAAACTTGACTTTTAGTGGAAGCCAATCAAATCCTTGTTGAACTTTTGGATATCCTAGACAAGTGTCTGCCTGCTAGGACCACTGGTTGAATAGCTTGAGGAGCCTGAAGACCATTTAAAAGGTTCCTGTTGGTGCAGCTCTGTCACCTTACCACAGCTCTTCCTGTGAGAAGTTCTGCAGGCTTCATTTGGGCCCACTTCAAAACAGGAGTATCACTTCTCTTCTTTGCTGTGAACAAACAACGGCTTCAGTTGATGCCTTGGGCTTGGAAGGCCCTTTTCTAATAAGTTGTTGCTCCTAAATGTCCAGCCTGAAATGAGCGAGCTTCAAATGTCATGGTGAAAACCAGCACTGATGGCTTACTAATAAATGGCCAAAAGGCTCTCCAAACTTCAGTGCAAAACAGCATGGTAATCAGCTTTAATTAGTGGATGCTCAGGAGGATTGTCCTAAGCTCAGGGACATCCTGAAATCAGTCATCTGACAGTCTTCCAACTTGCGTTTTGGACTTCGCACAGCATCTGGCATGTAGCCAAGGATGGTGTTTCTGTTTAAGGCTCTGTTTCAGTTACATAGGATTTTGATATATAAAAAAAGACAGTCTTGAGACCTGCAGATTATTGCAGATCTGTACTGTGGATGTTGATTCTGAATCCAGAAATTCTCGTGCAGGAGGTGAGTGGGAAAAGGTTACCAAAATGTTATGTACAAAATGAGTCTTGGAAAGGTTGTCTCCCAGTCCTGGTGGGAAAGTTGAAAAACTGGCTCTAGAAACAACTGAAGGCAGGGGGAAAAACTAGCCCAAAACTTGATGTGTGTATTTTGGGGTTACTCTTCAAATACTCCAGCTCTCAGCTTTGTATTAGTAGCAGCATTTCTTGGAGCTGAGGGAATCTGAAGCAGCTTGCAGGCTGTTTTGGAAACAACATTTAAGCAATGAAGATGAGGCACTGGGATAACTCCAAATGAAACTGAGAATAAATCAGCAAAGGGCTTGAGGTTTGAAGGTTTGTCAGGAGGAGGGGAAAAAAAAAGAAATCTTTCAGTGTAAGGAAGATGAAAGAAAGTACCAGTTTACAGAGTCTGCTGGTGGGACCAGCTGGAGAGGTTGGGGGTGATGTTCCAGTTCTGAGCAACGAGACTTGAGTAACCTGTGTGTCTTCCCTATCTCCAGTTTACTTGGGTCATCTAGTTGAATTCTGGTAAAACTGCATTCACTTGGGTTTTATTTTTATGACATAACAGTTCTTCGGTCCTTATATGTAGATATAGCCTAATAGTATAGGCTATTTCCCATTGGCAGATGAATACTCCATTCTCCTTGTTTATGTCTTTCAAAAACGTATGTAGGGAAAGGCTCTCCCCTTGACTACACTCATCCCTAAAACTTTGTGCTGATCTCATCAGGCCCCATGACACCTTTACCCCTCCAGACTCTGTAATGCAGAGCTGCCCTGCTTGAATTTCCCAACATGTAACATTTATTGTTGCAAGAGGGAAGCTTATCACATTCTTGCTTCCCTCTATATTTCCTACTGCCAAATATCTGCTCATCCACATGCTGCTGACCTGATCAGTCGAGAAACTTCACCCAGGTGCTGTGATGCTTTCTCCTGGCCACCAGCACTGCATTCTCCCAGGAGACAGTTAAAAGAAAAACTGTGTAAACTCCTGGAAATTATTAATAAAACCCATTAATAAAACCTATTGGCTGTGAACATAATCTAATATTAGTAAGGTTAACTTCACCTTGAAATGATGTTAAAAAATTTCTATGTTGCACAAGCATGTTAAAGTCCTAAAAAGGAAACTGCCATGTTATGGCAAACTGTTCCAGCAACATAAGTGCATGCTTTGATATTCAGCAGCTCCAGGTGCTACATTGTTGTATGTAGCTGTGTTTTTGACAAAAACCTGCTTCCAAATGAGGAGGACTTGCTAGATTAGCATACCTGGCAGGGTTACTGAGCCACTGAAATCTGGATACCTATCACAAGCCTCCAATGTTGAAGTAGAATCTCGTTTGGCTATAAAACAAATGTCATTGTTAATCAAGGTGGGTTGAAATATGTGGGAGGCCCTTCAGGTGGGCTGCTGCTATCTGTAGCTGTGATCACTGGCTCGGGCTCAAAGGCCTGGATGGTATTGCTGTAAGCAGTGCTGCTTTGTGCTCTGGCTCCTATATATTGAGCAGTGTTGGAGGGTCCTCAGGATGGAGCTGAGACCAGGTGTGTGTGGAGCTGCCAGCCTGTAGTCTCAAACAGAACTGATCTGTGACTCCTCTCTTGTTCCTATCATCAACCTGTACCTTGGATTAGGGTGACAAGGGACAGTGTAAGCGCTGCCCATCAGCTGAGGCTGTGCCACCTGAAGGTGTGAGGCTGCCTCGAGGAGCTTCTAAGTCATCCCAGCAGCCAGCTGCAAGAGGCAGCAAGCCAGCAGGGCCTGGAGAGGCCAATATCTGCTGGCCAGCCTCAGGGCCCATCTGCACCTTCACCCCATCCTGCAGTAAGGCATTGGGACCCCATGAGTCCCTGGAGTCAACTTCAGTGGAGAATATCAGCTGTGGTGGATACTGCTACAGCATTCCTATAAATTAATCATGTCAGAGTGCTGTTGCTGATGGAGAACTGGTTTTCCAGCCTTCTTAAAGTGTTTATAAATGATAGGCATTATGGAACTTTAAATGTATATTCAGGCTATAACACTGATGAGTAAAACACAGATTGAGGATTACATGGCTGTATGGCTTCCATATGCTGCCAAAATATTCTTCCCCTTGCATGCTGGAAGGGATTTTCAATGAAACCTTCAGAGAGTATCTCCTGCTTTTTCACCTGATATTTCAAACAGCTGTATCTTAGGGGAGTGGCGTAAGCCTGCCCTGCACCATCTGTTCATCCTCCTTGTGTCCCGGGAGAAGCATTGTTTTGATACCTGACCTAGCAGAGAGTGCTAAACCCTTCAATTCATAAATTCCTGTAGCTTACTCAGCTACCCCTGGGAACAAAAATTTTTTTTAACCCTACTTTGTGTCTCCTGTGACTAAAGCTCATTTCTGTCACTATGACAGTACCGGCTATCTGGAGACCCGTTTAGTTTTATGTGACTTTATTACTATTTTTGCTTGTTTTGCTACATTCTTTAAACCTCTTGTGATTATTTTGTACCAATTTGCAGACTAACTCTGTTTAGCAGGAAGAACTTTTGAACGTATACATACAGTAGACCCAGGAATAATTGAGAACAGTTTCCAGTTCTTGCATATTTTTACTGGTACTTGAGGTGTTCATATCCAAAAGGTTAAACTGCTCAGAACATAGCCAGAGTGGTGGAGTTGAGTTGTCAGACCTCCACTGCTGTTCTCAGCTTTTGTTTCTGTCTTGCAGAATGGAGATGTATGTATTTCAATTCTTCACCCACCTGTAGATGACCCACAAAGTGGAGAGCTGCCGTCTGAGAGGTGGAACCCTACCCAAAACGTCAGGTAACAGTGTGAATCCCTGATGCACAATGATGCCATCAAATGCCTGTTGTCTGTCTCCAAGAATAAGGCCTGTGTTGGGAGAGGTTTGGAAGGGAGTTTAAGACTTTGGGGATTTTAGGGCTTGAATCCCGTGGGAACCAGTCTTAGCAAGCTGCCCAAAGTTACTGCAGTGCTGTGTGTCCTGATGCTGGGCTAACAAAGTGGAGACTTCTGACCCTGTTCACAGGGTTTCATGCTCTTAAAGCAAATGTTCTCAAATGTTCTAGCATTTCCCAGTCCATGTTATCCTACACTTAGGTTTCTCAAACTCCTCCAAGATACCACTAGTGGAAAAGAACATTTTTGAGTATTCAGGCCCATTCAGGTAGGCAAAATCCTAACTACTGCTTGCCTTCCAGTATTTGTCTCTGTCTCCTGTCCTGCAGCATGGTATCTTCAGCAGTTAGCCAGGTAGTTTTCTTCCTACCAAAAAAAATGAAGCCTCACTAACTACCAGAGGCATTCAAGGCTAACCTGTCCATTTTTTTGTTTTGAAACACCAGCTGAATTTCATTCTCATTACAAGACACTGCCAATAAAGAACTGATAAAACTCATACCAAGTAGCAACTCACTCACCTGTGCTGCTGGAGTAGTGAGTGACGTAGTGGAAAAACCTTAAAGTAAGGTGCTTCCTGTTCTAAGTTCTTATTTGGATAATGAATCAGATTAAAATTAAAGTAATTGCCTCTAGATTTCTATTATATCATATGGGGATAATCGCTGCTTTCAGAGTGATTTATTAGATGTTGGTTCCCCAACTTGAAGTCTTAGTTATTTATTGATAAACCCAGCTAGGGATCTCAGCACACCTGAGGGAGTGCAGTGATTTAGAAAGGCTTGTCTGATAGTTTTACTTGGATTTCATCTAACTTGGCTTCCTGAAATTAATTTGAAAAGGGCCTTTTGTCAAAGCAAAGATCTAGTGAGGGGGATTTATTAGATTCTTGACCCTTGGAATAAGATTGTAGCACACACACTCTGCAAATTGCTGAACTAGACCTAACATGGCAGGAGACAAGGAATTGTAACAGTCAGCAGATTACAAGAAGTGGTGTTCCTCCTGGAACATGCTGCTTCAGGGTTAAAAAAGCTCAAGAAAAATGGTATGTCTTACCTGTGTGAAGTCATGAAGGGCTGGGAATCTGACCTTCCAAGCCTAAGGTAAGCATTATCCAATCTATCTGTACCAAGTACAAGTGCGTATGAAGCAACCTCTCATAAATTTCTAGTTCAGATTTTTTAAAAAATGAAAAAAGCTTAAATAGTTTTTTAAGCTATATATTGCTGAGTTACGTTCATCTGTCCCTGTGCTGATATGGCTATTAAACTGTTTTTTTCATACATCTGATATAGTTAGGACTAGGTGATAGGCCTCAACTCATAGTTAGGAAATAGCTTGGGGCATTAATTACTTATCACACAGACATTTTGAATATTGCATTATATACCACCCTAAAGATTGACATGAAACTTCTCATGGTGCTAAGTCTCTGATTTCTGCTCTCCCTTACCACAGTGCAGTTTTTGGTGCTTACTCTCTTGGAACGTGTTGGGCTTAAGGGTGACATTTGGGGAGAAAACATTCCTCAGCTGTATCAGCAAATAGAAATAAAACTTGTCCTTAACTGCTAGCCTGCTACCAGCATCACCCGTTGAGCTAAGTGCTGATAGAAATGCCTCCTGCTGGGGCCCCATCTGGCTTTGCAAGGCTCCAAAGTGTCAGACAGGAAGCAGCAGGGCTGAAGGTGTGGGCAGGGACCATGCCTGTGATGAGCTGGATGTGTAACCTAGGGCTTCTCTTAGCTGCTGAATTTTGTAAATCCTGATAAGTATTGACTGTTTACTGCAGATGACTGTGGTTGAAGTGTCTGGAGGGAGGAGTGTCATTCTCCAACTTTGAGAGCACCTGTGCTTCCACCTCTAACAATGTCAAACATGCTCATTAATTTTTTTTAAACACAGTCAATATGGACTTTCCCATCACTCAGAGCTAGATGAGGCAGGCATAAGTAAATATGGCAAACATCCAGCAAGATGTGAAGGAATGCAGCTGTGATATGTGTGGCAGAGAATATTGCTTTTCTTCTCGCATCCTGAGTCCCATAAAGCTGGGGAAGTGATGGCAGCACTTAGAGCTGAGGCTCTTTGATTTTAATTGCCTTTCTCCATATCTCCCCTGTCTCTCCTCTGTCCTTTGAGGTGCACAGGCCAGAACTCTGCACAATATCCAAGATGTTGGTACATCTGTATCTTGCAAAGATAGGTGATGCCCTGTCTCACTATTGCCTTGTTTCCTGAGGATGCCCATTTTTGTTGGCTTTTTTGGCTACCTAAGGACTGGACAGTGTCTGCAGCCAGCTCAGTGCGCTAACATGACTGTCACTACAGCCTAAGCCAAAACGTTTTACTTTATACTGGAGAGCAAAAATGTGCTAGGACAAATCTATACCTACCTCTAAAGGTGGCTCTGGGAGGCTCCAATGTGGATAGCAGCTGGAGCAACAAAAAAAAAAAAATACCCCTTTTCAACACAGTGTATAATAGGATGTGCTGGTCGGGAGTCCCAGCCAGCCTACATAATGTCTGTTTTGGATGAAATTCATCTGTGTCTGAGCCTTCTGTTGTTACATGGAGAGAAAAAGGCACTTAACAGGTCTGTTTCCTTGAGCCTCTGCTGGCTGCTTTCCTGTGCTGGTAAAGGGATGTAGGGGGACTCACTCTGAAGGCAACAGAGCTGGGAACACTTAAAACAACTCACTGTTCCCCAGAATGTGGTGAGGGGTGTAAGAAAGCAGAAGGCAGGCTTGAAATCCCCACTCTTATGCAATCAACTTGCATGAAACAACATGCTAGAACAACCTTGCCTGAGAGAGAAACGCATCCCAGACAATATTGCAGAGGGTCAGTCTGTATCCTGTCCAGTGCAGTGAGGATGTTTTCAGTCCTACGTGGTTGAACTTTTTGTGGTTTTGGTCCAGCCAGATCCCATGTGCTGGGATCCCTTCCTGTTACTGTACCTTATTCTCCTTGCTTACCGACAATAGCAGGGTTTAAGTCAGAGCAGACTGTCCAGCTCTTGATGTATTGGCAGCGATGGAGCTGATCTAACGTGCTGGTTGGGATTGAGGAGTGCATAGAGCCTCACCTCTAATAGACAGATGCCTTGGTGTATTTAAGTAGCTTTGCAGTGACTTTGGGGTGTGGGGCACCACAGGGGAAATTGGCTTCTCCTCACTTTGTTGATGGAAGTATGGTAGAGCAGATGCTACATCCAGACATGAATTCCTGTCCTTGGCCTTCCCTAGACTTTGCTTGCTCTACGTAAAGCTGCTGCAGTGATGCTGGAGCTGACATGCTGGCTTTACAGCCTGTTTGCTGAGAATCAGAGGCTTTTAAAGTAATTCTTGAGATGAAGTAGAAGACTGTCTCTTTTCTGCCTATCAATACAGTCTGACCAGCACTTTCCAAAGCTGCTGTTCTCTTTTCCTACTGAATTATATCATTTGGAAAATAAATTGTGTAAGGCTCTCCTGATAGCTGTGTTGAACAGTCTGGCCAGACACAAGTGTTTAGTTTCAAAACCTTTCAAGAAACCGAACATCCAATTGACCAAGCATTTCCTGGAAGTGTGTCCTAGATACATGGTCTGGTAGATGTGCTCAGCATGTGCTGCTCTGAATGTGCCTCTAAATCAATACAAGTACAGCTGGGGCTGCAGTCTTTAATCAAGTTCTGCAAAGCAGTTGCTATGTACTGCTGTATTTCAAGACTTACTCCTTGTCTTGTATTCTTTCCTTCCATTTAAATGGAAAGCTGTTACCAGCAGGACCACGTCGGACATGTAGAGCTATTGTGGTGGTAGCTACAGCCAGGTGGCTGGGTGTGTAGAGCTGCCTGATGTGACTGGCTGTTGAGTTTCGTGCTGGTTGTGGGACTGTGTGAGGAGCAAAGGGCTGAACTTCTGAAGTGCAAAGGGCTGTAGGAAATGCAGGAGAAGGGTCTGGGTGAGGGAGGTGGTATTTGCCCCTGGTAAATGCCAGCAGAGTGGGGCACCTAGCTGCTGCTAGAAATCGAGGAGGCTCTCTGTTTGCTGCAGGTTACATGACTGGGTCATGCTGGCTTTGCTGAGTACTAGCAGCAGAATCCTGCCGGGCCCTTGGCAGCTTGCCTGGGTATTGAAAAACATCTGCACTGTCTTCCTCTTGCTGTGCTTGTGTACTGTTACAGCAGATTTACCTGTGCATGGGCTGGGGAGAGGAGAGACCCAGCCACAGCTCTAACCTCGTAGCAGCCAGTGGGGCAGGGAAGGCAGTGCAGCCTCATCTATTGGTTGTGGGTCACAGTGGTAATCCTCCTTATGCAAGGGGTAGCTGGAGAGCTTGGCTTTCTGCTGCGAGATCAAATATCACCAGGAACCGGCTCACCAAGCAGATTTCCAGCCCTGCACCATCTGTGGGCGGTGTGGACAAGCTGAATTCAGGTCTGATCTGAGCTTTAGCTGCCACCCTTTCACAAGCATGTGCACAGTCAGATTAGGTCCTTGATGTTTGTATTGTGCCACCTTCTCTATGCTGACAGCTGGGGTATGAAGTTTATAAATACCTCCTCTCACTTCAACTGTTATCCTTAGCTATCCTTAGCTTAAGTTTTGGCTTTAAACAAGTTTCTGATGCATCATGTAAAGAAGTAGTCGGCATCCAGAATCCGTGAATGTGTTAGCTCTGACTGCTGTTGCGGTTACCTTTTTCAGGACTATCTTATTGAGCGTAATCTCTCTGCTTAATGAGCCCAACACGTTCTCTCCTGCTAATGTGGATGCATCAGTCATGTTCAGGAAATGGAGGGACAGTAAAGGAAAAGACAAGGAGTATGCCGAAATCATAAGGTAAGCTTTGCAATGTGTGATGCTGTGCTGCCAGCCTCCTGCTTTGAATCCTATAAAACAGGTTGCTTGCAGAATTTGCTGTAACCAGCTTTTCACTTTAGTTGCTTCTTTGGAAATGAATTTTACCGTTTTATTCCAAGTCCACACTTCTGGACCCTCTAGTTTTTTCAGCACACAGAAGCAGTGCAAACTTCTAGAGCAGGAGGACTGGGCTGATCTGTCTTTAAATTGTTCTTTCAGACTAATCTGGCATGATGCTCTGCAAAACCTATTGGCTGCTAGTAAATCCCAGCTGAAGTCCCTGCTTGCCTTTGAGTGCTGCCTGTATTGCTTGGGATGTGATTCAAACTGACTGCATCCTACTAATTCTGTGCTAATGCACTCATGAATCATAATCTTGTCCCTCCAATTCGAAGGAATATCAGCAGGATTTGGCAAGCGTTTGCAAAGCTGGGTTTGATTAGCTAGAAGCACTGTTCAGTCTTGACTGTTCTTTGCTGAGAAGTTCATGGTTCATCAGGTGCTGTAGGGAGATGATGTAAACTTGAGCCAGGGTTGCTGCAGAGTGGCAGTGGATGGGCAACCTGTACTGCAGTGGGACTGCTGTCAGGCTTGGCTCTGAAGGACCATGTCTGCACTGACTGCTAGCTGGGTGTGCAGGATATACCCCTGGTTGGGGGACGCAGGATAGTCAGTCTGTCAAAGAGACTCGTTGGGTGGTTATCTTAGTCCCCTCTGGCTCCCTTGGCTTCATTGGAGCTGGATGTATTCCATAAACAGAGTATGGCAGACTGACAAACCCGCAGATGGGGGTGAAGGGACAGGCTGCTATCTGCTCACCTCCTGGTAGGGAGGCAGCAGAGGCCAGCAACAGTTCACAGCCCGAGTGCTGTCAGGACGCAGCAGCCACAGCCTTTCTTGGGGTGGTGGGAAACACTTGTCTCCTGCCAGCTGCAGGCAGCACTGGAGTTGTCACTGCATCTTGGGCTGCAGCCACATGCTCCGACTGCTCTTCCCTCCAGTGGGAGCTCAGAGCTGCCAAATGCTTGTGGGAATTGCAGTTTTGAGCATGCTGGGGTAGAGTCATCAGTGGTAGAGTCAATAAGTCATCTTAGGAAATACCTGACCATCCCTTCTGCAGCAAATGTAATGATATTTGCTCTGAGCTCTGGCAGGTCTGTAATGTGCAGTCCTGTAGAATAACTGATTTCATGTGTTGCTGAGGGCATGTGTGCTGGAAACACAGCTGGAGTGCTCCCAAACCTGGGGCTGCAGGAAATAAATCTGTTTCTAGTGCTGCTTGTGGTGCTTCAGCCAAACGTCACTTCTCCTGAGTCTGAGCTGCCAGGGGGGCTGGGGCTGGGGCTGGCCGGGAGGTGAGGAGTTGAGCCACGCTGCTGCTGGTGCACAGCCCTGCTCATGTTGCTGTGTCCTCCTCCCT
>WEKW01008338.1:1553-12635 GCA_013389905.1 Sula dactylatra
CTGATTCTGTGCTTAGACTAAGGAAGTGGAAGGAATCACATTGTGGATTGCTCTGTGTCTATTGTTTATTGGTATCCAATTACCAAGTATATTTCCATGGTAAATTTTAATTTTTAATCTTCTCCTCATTATGTAGCATCATTGTAGAAACTGTGGTGAGATCTTCTGCAATGCCTGTTCTGACAATGAACTGCCTCTGCCTTCTTCACCAAAGCCTGTTCGGGTCTGTGATTCCTGCCACGCAATACTTATACAGAGGTGCTCTTCCAATGTGCCATGAGATTATTTTACAATATATTTATCACCTTTTGGTATTTAGCTAATCCTGTAAAAAAAAACAAAAGAAAACAAAACAAGAAACCAACTAAAGAATGTACAGCAGTATTTCCAGGATTTCGGTTAAGCAGTTTAGAGTTGCATTTTCAAGGTACTGTGGAGGAGTTACTTGTCTGCTTCCTCTCGAAATAAATAGAGAAAATGGGACCCAAACATAGAAAATGCACGTTAAAAATACAGACGACGATGTTAGTCTAACAAATGGCTCAAAAGCTCTTTTGGAGGAAGCAGGGCAGTTTATAGAGGAGACCCAGTGTTAACATGCATTTGATGAGTACCTTAGTCATTATGATGATCTTGAAAAAGGTGATAAACTTAGCTGCTTTTACAGGCTAGTCTGCACCAAGTCCAACCTAATTCTGCTGCAGAATGTGCCTGTGATACGCTGTTGTGAAGCAAAACTGTGCGGTAGCTAGTTTTAAATTGTATTTAAAAAAAGTAATGCAATTAGTGCAGTGGTCCAATAAGTAATTGCCAAACACCAAATTGTTTACTTCCCCTCAATTATCAAGATTTGATAGATCCACGAATATTGCACTGATGACTCTGTTCTTTGTAGTCACAGGTGTAAGGGAAGATTTTGTCAGATTGGTAACTAACGGTGCCTCTGGGCACCAGATGAAGGAAGGTGCATTGTGCTGGATTATTTTTTAAAATTAACTATTATTTTGACATAGCCATGTTTCCATTGAGAGAGAGATGTCCATCGCAAAATTTTTGCCTGACGTTGTCTGTAATCTTGAAGCAATATCTTTGCGTTACTTTCATGTAAGTCATGCTTTCAGGCTGGTACATGTGGTCACTGCATAGCTCTAGAAGCAGAGTGAATCTGCCACCAAGAAAGACTAAGATTAAATACTGGGGACCACGTCCTTTCTGTGTTGGACAGCAAGGTTCTCCCTTATTTTGTCATTGTCTTTCTCAAACTTCCAGAGTTTGTTCCTAAAGTTTGTTTTGTCCAGAGTGCTTTGGAGTACATCTAGGTCTGACCACTCTTCACACTGATGGTAACTTCTGCTGGAATGTAAATCCTTATTCTTCCTGTAGGCAAATACAAATACACCCTTTGATAAGCTGTCACTGCACTAGACCCGTTCTCCCCTCTTCCCTTTAGCTGCTCGTGCGATGGGGCCCAGCCGTGGAATCCCCACGCTCTGGTTGGCACTGCCCAGCCGTCAGCAGAATTACTGGCCCAGTAGTTCCTTCAGCCATGGACTTGGAATATTCTTACTAACAGGAACAGGGAGGCTGTGAAACAGGTCTTCTCGTTGTTCTTGCACTTTGTTTAGCTTAGCTTTGTCTTTTGAGGATAGGTATTTAGATAATACTCAAAAAGCTAATACAGCTGTTCTTTTTAACACCTCAATGTCGTTGCTTATGTAGCTTTTGTAAAGAAAAATGTTTTTAAAATCAACTGATGTAACTTTTTGTAAAATACGAAACAAACACTTGTAAATCTGTAAATAGCTTTTGAAAAAAAATAAATTTAATTGATCTGCAACTTAACTATGGGGATAATGTCACGTTATTTAAATTTGTAATTCAGAGTTTTTTGAGTATTTTGAGTATTTCACCATGACTTGTTCAAGTTGCTTAGAAAGTCTTTGCGTATGCAGGGGAGCGGGGAGCTACCCTGCTAATGCTGTAACAAACCAGTGCTGCGCACCTGCCTCCTGAAAGTATTCTGAGAGTGTTTTCCAGGGTGCTTTATGTGGGGCAGGTGTGGAGGCAGCAGGGTTTGATCTAGGATAGGGATGGTGCTAATCTGTACTGCTTTAATACGTAACTTTTTAGGAAGTATGCAACTAAACAAACTTAATTTTAAAATAGACCATCTTTTAAAATAAGAATATAGTGCATTGCCGTAACATGCAATGAATTAAATTACTGTTACTTAACTACAATCTTTTCTCCTCCTCTGTGCTGCCCTATTTGCACGGGAAAGTGTCACTGAAGTAGTGTATAATTATTCAGATCGCTTTTACTTACCCTAAGTAAAACTTCTGAACAAAATGGTGACTACTCGGTGTTCTGTGTGGTTTTATTTCCCTTAGTGTCAAACTGGGTACCTGGCCTGCTTTTAGCAGTTTTTTGGCCCACATCATGATTAATCCTGTATCCTTGTCTTTATGTAAAACCCTGTTCTTCAACAGATTGTGGTTCTAAATCATCCTTGCACTGAGCACTGGAAGATCCAAGGGGTACCAGCCCCATTCATCAAGAGACTGCAGCTGTTTGTGCATTATCGGAGCACCCTCGTTTGTATTCTCGGGCAATGAATTCTGACTTAACGAACCTGGTGCGTTAGCAAGTAAGCAGAGAACAATGGGCTCTTCCTCCTCCTCCTCCCCACACGGGGATTGTGTGAGCTGTGCCCACTTACTGCACACACTCCTCTGAAAGCAAAGGCAAACTCCAGCCGATTCCCAGCGTTCATCACACAACCGCTTCTATCAATGGTTCACAGCAGGCGAACGCACGCTTCAGCTCCTTGTCCTCTTTGCATCGCACGCTAAAATATAACTTTGTTTACAGAGATTAAATCTAAAACTTCCTCACTGACTGAGCAATCTTTTTCCATAGGTTTTCTTCTCAAAAACAATTCCTCTGCCATTTAAACGCTGCTTAAGTGGCCTGAAGGGCTCAATGCTGAACACGCTGCTCATTACCTGGTGAAGTGTCGCTGTGGAAGGATTCCCTGCCTGGTACAGTGGAATTTCATTCGTCAAGACTCAAGTTCAGCATGCATTTTGCAGGTTGCTTGGTTACATAAAATGGCTTGAAGCACAGCTACCACCCTGCCCACTCTCAAAGGGGGTAAGTCTTAAGCAGGCACTAGTGTTCCTTCTTATTAAAGGGAAGGCAAATTATACCCCAGGGAGGGAATGGTACAGAGCTCACAGTAGTTTTTAGACACCTGCTGTGCTGAGAGAAAAAAAAAACACTCCTGTGAGGTGCAATATCCTCTACCTTACTGTGTTTTTTCCTGCAACCGGATTAACTGACCGTTGCTGTGTCATTTTACAGAACACACGAGCTTTTTCAGCAACACGCCAAGAACCCACTAGTTTTTAAGAGGAGCGAGTTACAACAAAGCCCTGTGATATCTGCGATGTTAAGAGCTCGTCTTCCCTCCCCTTCCTAGCCAAAAGTATTCCGGATTTGGAGAGCTGCCTGAGCCAATTACCCTTTCAGCTCTTATTTCCAGTCACTTTGACACAAGAACACGCTCTCTAGTGAAATAAACTCCATTCTCCTCTCTCCCACAAGAAGACATTTATTACATATATAACACAGCACTAGCAGAACAGGTGACAGACTTTCAATACCCAAGATCACATTTGACAGTTGAAGGGAGGCATTGAGGACAAAGCAGTTAATTTGGGAGATCACACTGGCTCAGAAGAATAAATACCTTTTTTCATTACACATCAGGTATGTTAGAAGTGTCTTCAAACAATAGTTTCTTACATATCTTACATATCACAAATGCACAAGTTTTATCAGCCCGGTAGGGTTGTCTCTTATTTAACAAGTATTGGGCTTATAGTTATTTTAGCTTCTAATGAGCTCATCCATAAAATGGCTTGGCAAGTTTTGAACAAATACAGACAAATCAGCTCTGTGCAGCAAAAAAAAAAAACAAAAAAAAAAAAGCTGAATCATGTTTAAATACAGTTTCATGAAAGAAAAAGTCTAACTTGCTTTCAAATACCCTGGTCTTCCCAAAGAGTTTGTGAAAAAAAAAAATACTGCACAAATAGCTTCAAATTAACTTGCATTTGACCTATTTTATGTTAGCTAAAAAGCTGTGCTAGTGTTTTAATTTGCTTTGCAAGTTACAGGTGTGAAATGCAGTACCCAGGGCTCTGCAGCAACATGTGGAAAGGGATGTTGCTGCTTGCTTTGGTGGAGGTGCAAGCCTAGGGCACTACTTGGTTATGCAGTTGTGCATCTGAAGGCGATGCGGTAGTACATGGAAGAAAGCCGCAACAATAACTTTTAACCTCCACAGCTTTACGCTGGGTTGAAATTACTACATACAACTTATCAAAAGGGTTTAGGAAAGATTGTTGCCAAATAAACTAATCTATTAATCTAACTCTTTCCCCTTAAACAGGTGAATTTTCCAAACTCATTCACTACACCAGGATTACATAGAACTGAATCAGTGTTCATAGGAGTTACAGTACAACCACCTTTATTGAACCATAGTACAACATCTTAAACCAACTGTAGTCTTGAATATGTAATACATCCTTAGGAGTAACTAGTATAAAAAGTATCAACATCAGTGGTTTGAATATAAAAATTTATTTAAAGTCAGAGTATGCAACAAATAAAACCTACAGAAAACAGATTTTCCCATCACAATCTGTTGCTTACCAAATAATATTGTGAAAACACATTCCTTCAGTCATTATAAAGTTCTTAAAATACAAAAGAAATTAGATTTTGTAAGAAAGTCTAGTAGACCAGAGACTGTTTCTTGGATGTTTTGTAGAAGCAAGGCTATCCTTCAATACATTCCACGCCATCCTCCGCCACCCATACTGCCTTGCCCATAGTATCCTCCACTATTTCCACTGCCACGACCTGCAAACAATTGACACAAGGTCACGCATACATACCTTAAAAAGAGAAAAAACGTGATGGGTAATACAGAACAGTCAGTTGAAGATGACTTAACTTACACTAAAATAACAATACATCAGCACTGTTTTTTTAAACAAGTTTTTGCTGCAGTGGCAAAACGCATAACCTCCCCCTCCCCAGGCAATTGAATTTAAACTGTTAATCACTGTAAATTTAAAAACTGTAAATTTAAATTGTAAACCGCCCCCCTCCTTCCCCTTCTCCCAGCACAAATACCCCATGGCACACAGAGCCCATCACCCTTCCCTGTCGCCCATCAGAAGGTGGACATAGCAACACTTCCACAAAATACATTTAAAACAGAACTCTTACTTACTATATCCGCCCAAGCCATCAGGAGTTCCGTATCCGCCACTGTAATTGCTACCCATTCCCATTCTACCAACAGAGCCGTAACCTTGATCTGAAAAGCAGGAAGTGCATCATTACAAGCCTGGAACTCATCAGACTTGGCAAAATAGCAGCAACATCTCGAATTGGTGCATACCCATTCCATCTCTGCCGTAGCCTCCCATTCCAGAACCACCTCCGGCAGTTGAATTCAGGAATAGTTCAATATATCGATGCTCTGTAGGAAACAAAAAAGCCTTCCTCAGTATTCTGTTTCAGAAACCAGAAGCACAGAGATGCAAAGCAAACCCCGCCCCACCTTACAAGTAACAGTTGGAAGCCCACAAAAAGTGAGTTTGAAATGTGTTAAATGGCAAAAAAGTCTTACGATTTGTATATTTACTGCACAGCAACTCACATTAAATGCAGCTTAAACCCTCAGAGACCCTGCTAAAGCCTGGTTAACAAAAGCTTCAGGTGAACACGACACTCACGCATGTGATTTTTATCCTTAGACATGGCAGCTACTGCATCCTCGTGTGTTACGAATTCCACATCTGCCTCTCCTGTGGCTCTTCCATCTGCCCCAATATCAATGTGAACTCTTATAGGATTCAACGGTGAGAAAAACTAAGAAAAAAAACAGAAATCAATCACATTTGTGCAGAATTCAAGCCAAGTACTTTTTTTTTTTCATTCTAGTGGTTAGTGGAGCACTGCGTTCATTTCATCTCATCCTACCACATCAATTTAACTACTAATTTCCCAAGTATTACTTAGTCATAGCGGACCTTCAACATTAGGTCAATCTACACTTAAAATCTTTCATTATTGCATTACTTGAAGAGCTCCAGCTACAGAGCTTGAGGAGCCTTCTTTAAAAGCAAAGATACTAACAAAAATTCCTGCCCACACACATTGCTTTAAGAAACAAGTTCTAACATGATGCCATCCTGGAAAAGGAAAATTACTTTGTTATTGATGAAGCAGAGCCAAAGAAATGTCTCAAAGCAAGGACGTATTTATGGAATTCAAAAAAAGCTGTGTGTCATCAGACCACCCTTCCTTGCCCCAGAACTCAAAGAGATCCAGCGGCACTTCCGACTAACAGCCTTTTAACCAATCACAGTATGTGCAAACGAACCTTTGGCTTAGTACTGAAGTACTACTCATCAACTTGCAACAACATGCTCTAAATCAAAGCTTGAAGTTTGGCCCTTGTCCTCAGAGTCTTTAGACTAAAAGAAAACAATCAAACTGATAGAAGAAAATCGAGCTCAGTTTAAAAAACAAACAAACAAAAAAGACCCAAAAAAGAAAACAAGCACAAGCTTAAGAATGGTGTTCTGTGTATAAAATATATATGTGCAACTAATAAAGAAGTAGCCCCCCTGCAGAAAGGCTATGTTTAAACCGGGCCTTGTATCCCAGAAGAACTTTTCCACCTACAAACACCTGATCTATTCTGCCACAAAAATGTATTCCCAAAATCTTGCAGATGTGCTTTTTATCTGCCACCCTGATCTCTGACGAGTAATGGGACACCATCCCCTCCAACTCAACACGGCTCTCTACAGTCTTCCCACCCTGCCCCTGCTCAAATAAGCCTCTGGTCAACAAACATACAAACTACAATCAAAGTTTCACATCTGCTATCGGTCTTTTACAGAATTATCCATCTTCAGTTAAGCTTAAACTTTTGAAAGCCTTAAAAGGATACTGACTGCAACAACTTCTCTCTCTCCGATACATCTTTTATGAAACGAAAGAGCACAGAGTACAGAGATTAATGTTAAATATAGTTTGGCCGACTTCTTCAGCAATCTCACCTCAGACATCACTTTCATAAAAGCTCATTTACTACCAAGCTTTGTAGAACTCACGTAAAGGGCCGCAACTTTAGTTAACAGATGTATTAGATCTACCTACCACTCATTTGAGAACTTTAACCGAGTTTGGAATAGGAAAGACAAGAACATGCAAAGCCTTTTCCCCATTATACTTTGTCATGGTTTTAGCTGGGATAGTTAATTTTCTTCACTGTAGCTAGTATAGTGCTGTGTTCTAGACTTGGTATGAAAATAATGTGATAACACACTGATGTTTTTAGTTGTTGCTAGGTAGCGCTTTCACTGGTCAAGGACTTTTGCAGCTTCCCATGCTCTGCCAGGTGCACAAGAAGCCGGGAGGGGAGGGGATACAACCAAGAGAGCTGATCTGAATTGGCCAAAGGGTATTCCATATCATGTCACGTCATGCCCAGTACATTAACTGGGGGGAGTTGGCCGGGGGAAGGCGGGAGCGCGGCTCGGGGACTGGCGGTGTCGGTCAGCGGGTGGTGAGCGGTTGCAGCTCTTGTGTTTTTTTCCCTTTTCCCCTTTATTCCCTGGGTTTCGTTTTATCCTCTCTCATTATCCCTTTATATATTATTATTATTATTATTGTTATTATTATTGTTATCATTACTATTCTTACTATTTTATTTTAATTATTAAACTGTTCTTATCTCAACCCAAGGGTTTTTCTTGCTTTTGCTCCTCCAATTCTCTCCCCGTCCCACAGGGGTGGGGGGAGTGAGCGAGCGGCTGTGTGGTGCTTCGTTGCTGACTGGGGCTAAAGCACAACATACTTACATTAGCAATATCATTTTCTGTTGCTCGAAAAGGCAGGCCTCTCATGTGAACAAAATGACCACCACCGTGGAAACCCGACCCTGCATCTCCAGCTCCACCATAGCCATGTCCTCCCATGCCTATTGAAAACCCAAGACAAAGGAAACCACACACCTGTAAGTCCATCACGAAAAGCCAGAAAAGTCATTACTACTGTTTTTCTGAAAGCACTCACTTTATGCCACTGAATGGAAGATGTTTACACTTCCATCTGTCAACCCAAACGCTTCACCAGAAGACATCCTAAGCAATATATTTACATTTCCCTGAGATTCCCCAATTCCCCCCTGCTTTTTAAACAACCTTCTTTCTATACAAAATAATCTCACTAAGAAAGTGATTATTTCTGTCTTGGAAATACTATGTATAACAACTCAAATAATATAAAAATCTTTCCAAACAAGCTGTTAACAAAAGTTCTGT
This sequence comes from Sula dactylatra, assembly GCA_013389905.1. Lineage (NCBI taxonomy): Eukaryota > Metazoa > Chordata > Aves > Suliformes > Sulidae > Sula > Sula dactylatra. The sequence goes on from WEKW01008338.1 coordinate 9,971, forward strand.
TTACCTCTCCCATCTCTCATCCTGTCATCATAGCCATCATTTCCATAGCCATAGTTATTATAGCCACCGTAATCATCAAAGCCGCCATACCCTGTGCAATGGAGAGAAAGAAAGGAACGATTACATTACTGAAAATTCACCAAGCGATGCATGAGTCAATTTTTCAGTCTTTGGGCACATGAAAGTTTGTAACCAGCCTCTACAGACTGTTAAACCTGGATTTCTGAAGAGAGTGCAAACGTAAAATGTCTAGTAAAAAGACTCAAACATGCAACTGAGAGATCAAATTCTGCTGAAAATACAGTTTCCTTATGACTTCCACTGATCTTAAATACTACGCCACATTTTTCGATACATTACGAGCCAAACATTTTTTGAGAGAAGTGTGTCAAACCTAAGGGGTACTGCAGCTACTGCCATTTCTTTATTTCTTGACAAAGATGTCAGAAACATGACACTGACAACAGAACCTCCATTCATTAGATAAACATACCACCGTCATATCCACCACCTCCTCGACGCATTCTGTCATACATACTTCCACGCCCAGCTCCATAATAACCCCCTCTTCCTCCTAATGGTCTATCATATGGTCCGGGTCGTTGTTGTCCCATCATTCTTCTTGGCATGTCACAGAATCCTCTGATTTCGCTCTTACTACTTTTGAAGATTTCAATATATCTAATAAAAGAGGATTTTCAAGGCACCAGTAAGAATACATGCATGAGCTGTCTGAAAATTACAAAAGGCCATACTACATTTTCTATAACTAAGCGTACAATCCAATAGAAGTGACTAGCGATACCATACAACTTAAGTTTCTCCTCAAAACCGTAAGAATCTTAAGTGTATAAAAAAACCGAAACACTTTACAGTGGCAAAAATTACTATGTGAAAATTCTAGCTGTACAAATTAAGCATAAAACATGTCTTTCGAGTATGAGAAACATACTGTTGAAAAACAATGTCCAGCTATAGCATCATTTATCACAAATTACCCTACACAAGAACGATTGAAACAATTTTCTGAGTTTAGCAAACTACCCAGAGCAATACTGTCTCCCCCACCCCCCAAATCTACTGTATTTCCCAAGTTAACTTAGGATCAGTTATAAAAATTCTTAAAAACAGCCAGTTCCATATAATGGTCCCCAACCCCCCCAAAAGCATTACTGACCCACAACCCCCAAAAATAAAGATTTAACACCATCCCAAACTCTCCATCCCCACCTGTGCCCTATTCTTTCCTTGTGTTTCCCCAGAGCATTTTCTGCTATCTCCTTTGAAGCAAACTGCACGAAGGCCTCCCCTGTGCTTCTCCCCTGGTAGTCCAGCGTCAATGTTATCCCATTTGGCACGATTTCCAACCCTTTAACCCAAGGACAAATAACCCCATCAAGGGGAACAGTGTTAAAGGCTGAAACATTCCCATCTGTAGCAAATACTTAAAGCATATCTAAACAACAACAACGAAAAAGAAAACCACCTTGTTTCCCCCATCACCCAACAATACAAGCTAATGATCTTTCATTAAACATTTTATGGATTTAGCCATACTTCTTTTCCGTTTAAACTATGCAAAAATACAACCACCTATGTTACATGAAGAAAACATAGCTACCGATCAAGCAATTTAACTGATCCAAATGCTAACATTCAGGTTATCCTAATACGCATAATGTCTTTACCACCTCGACAAAATTAGAGACATATTGTGTTTTACTACATCTACAGTTATTCGTACTTCACTTACAGGGTATAATTCTTACTTAAGATATACTAATTTAACACAATCCCTCCCATCCACCCCATTAACAGCTATTACAAATTAAAATGTGCAAAACATTGCGTAAAAGACAAGAAAACTCAGTCACTAGACTTCAACTATACTAGAGGTACCTTGGAAAAACTGAACAATCTCTTCTTTGCTGCAACCAAATGGCAGGCCTCGAAGTCGTACCACTGTTCCATCATTAGTTGTGTCATTTGGCCCATTATGTTTTCCACTCCAGTCCATCTTCTCCTTAAATCAAACCCTAAAAAAAATAAAAAGAAAGTAAAATTTTGAGATTCTGTATATGCCTAAGTCCCTCTCTTATAAAAAAAAAGCTGGTAGTTTTTTTTCAGGTGACTAATATAATGGATAACGAGCTTTATTTTTGTTACGTATTTAAAATTGTACTTTATCACATCTACAGCACGCACACATCTGAAAGCACCCCAAACAGATAGGGAAGGCAGCGCGCAGGGCGGACAGCACGTGGGCAGGCACACCACGTAAAGCTCATTATTTACTCAGAGCACATCGAACATCCCTCCTGTAAGGTTTTATTGGGCGTTTTGGGTTTGGGTTTTTTTTTTTGTTCTTGTGGTTTTTCGTTTTTTTAAGCGTGACGGTCAAAGAAGGGGTAGGAACCACGCAACGGTTCCTGCGTGGAAACACAAGGCCTTCCTTTGTCTGCAAACAAAGCGCCACGGGCCGCGCTTCCAGTTGGTTTTTGTTTGGGATTGGTTTTTTTTCCCCTCCCCTCTTCCGGCGGCCCCGGCGATGCATCCCCTGGAATCAGGAAGGCCGGGACAGGCCGGGATCGCCCCGCGGGGTAGGGGCAGGCGCCGGGGGCCGGTGCCGGCCGTCCAGCAAAGCGCGGGCCGCGCACCCATACCC
>WEKW01008338.1:23621-42597 GCA_013389905.1 Sula dactylatra
GTAGGGTTTCCAGCAGAGTGTCTTTGCCCCTAGCTGCTAATGTAGACTGAAGCAGCATTTCTAGCTATGAATCTGAGAAGTCATCCTAAGTTTTTAAGCCATCTGTTGGTCAGGAAACACAAAATTGGTCTTTTAGTTTTCAGAAGCTGTGGTGTGACCTTAAAGATCTCCTTGAGTTACACCCTGATACTTACCAGCAGTCAACACTGGAAAAAACCTGAGGTTTTGTTGTGAAAACTGTTAGGAGAGGAAATGCTTTTGTTTTACACAGTGGCTTCTGTCCACCTGTTCCTATTCTTAAAAAAATATCCAAAAGCCTGTTCAGATTTTTGATGGGTAGCTGTTCATGTTTCATTGAATAACATCATGTTTAGATGAATAATATTTTGAATTCAATATTTTGAGATTCTGTTATTAGGAAACTTCCCTTATGGTGAACAAATGAGAATTTTGGCTCAAGTATTTTAAGCGGTACTATTTGTTATACCTACCAGTTGTGGCTAGTCACGAAGCTCTTACCTAGGCAAAATTTCCATTGAAGCCAGAGGATGAGGAAGTCATACTGCTTTATCGGAAATAAATGGAATGTTAAAGCCTTAAATTCTGTCTGCTGTGCAAACTCTTAGGTGTTTTTGTCCTGGACACACATGTGGCACTTGATTTGTTTATGGCATTTACATTTTGAATGTGCTTGCTCTATAAAGTAGTGATTCTAATTTAATTCTCTACTTTGTTTTCCAATTTCTTTTAAGGATCTGCCCATGCTGTTTTAAGCAGCTACTGGTCAGAGCAGCTGGGGAAGAAAGAAATGCTCGGTAAGATAAACTGTTTTCTTGCAAAGCTGCCTGTTTATGTGACTAAAAAAGAAAAAGTTGTACTATTACTACAATCCAAACTGTAGCAATAACTCCCCACCCATTTTCTAATATGAATAGAATATTATGTAGTATTTTGTGAGTGAGGTAATCTTTAAGAAATTGCTTTCTTTCCTACCCACCAATATGACACATCATGCCTGGAGGGAGTTTGAAGCCTTGGTTTCTGGATTGTAACTCTCTGCAGTTAGTTTTTGGCCTCAGCTTTTGGATTTTAGCTCTCCTGACCTTTCATCGTAACTGAAGCTTGGTGAACGTCAGATAGTGTTGATGACTGAATTTTACTTCTTGGTCTTCATGGCTTGCACTTTGGGTATTTGGAACAGGTATCGGTATTTTCATTCACGATGTGTACTTTTCAGTAGAATTTGGGCAGTGTTTTCCTTTCCCCTCATGTATATTAAGATGAGACTGAAAAAAAGTCATATGGTTTCTGCCTGATTTTGTAATTTTCTGGAGAATTACTCCAGATTAATCCCTTCAGTGACTTCTTTAGGAAGCGTAGCTTTAGAATAGCTAGTGCTGTTATAGCTAGATAAGAGGACATGATGTCTACTTACAGAATGTGCTTAATGGTACAGGTTTTTTCTGGTTTCTGGCACATCTGTGTATTTAGGTATGAAGACTAGATTTCCTCAGGATGATGATCTTTTACGTGGTAGCAAGGAAGGATATAAGCAAGAAGAGTCACTTATGTTACAAGAACAGAAATAACATGGCTGACGTTAAACATATAAGAATGGAGACAAGATATATGGGCATTGACAGATTTTATTTGTTTATGATTTTATTTGCAGTCTTACTTTTAAATGATTAAGCCTTAAAGGAATTTGAGGTGACTGGACCTCTGAAGTCAAGGAACAGATTTATTGGCATTCTGTCAATCAGTGAGATATGCTTATTAGATAACATATTTGTTGTTAAGCAAGGAACTGAAGAACTTGGTGGAAAAAAAATGAGAGAAACTGTTAATACCTGACAACATGAGATAAAGAGGCATTGGGTGCCTGTTTGCTTCTCATGTTTCTAGTGCTTTGCCAGAGAATGGATGAACAGCAGCAGCAATGCAAAATACCCCAGTCCCTGTCTGGTTCCCTAGGAGGGGGCAGGGGATTACAATTCTTCCATGCACCTGACAACAATTAAGTCTTTGGTAACATTTAGTTTAGAACAGAGATTGCATACTTGATCTAATAGGGTTCCTTGTCCATAAAAGTAAACACTTTTCCAAACAAACAGCTATCCTGATAATAAGCCTTCCTGTATTTGGTCAAATGAATCTCAAAATGGATTTTCTTGAGAATAAGCTCTTTCAAGAATCTGTTTGCCTACCATAGCTCAGTATGGTGATTCACAATGACTGAGACCTTTTCCATTGTGAATTGAAGGAAATGTTGAACGTTCTGTTCCGAAGATCTCATATTTGCATTTACACCACACAAATTTGTGATAGCTTCCATAATGTTGGGGCGGGGGGGGAAGTCCCAACATACTTTCTGAAGAGAGGAAACTGTCTTTGGTAATGCATCCTGTGGACTGGCTGTTTCTCAGAAGATTTTGACATTTTCAGATGTTAATGTGGAATTTAAAACCCTTCCATGCCATCTGTAGACACTGCTTCTTTAAGTAATCAAATGCACAGGAATTCTCTCTGTATTTTTAGATGACACTTTCTACCTGTTTTGTGTTTTCTTGTATTTTTTATGTACTGTGCCATTTCCTCTTTTAGAGAAACTATCTCAAGCAGCAAAGGCAATTCATACTGTAATCAGCTTCTCTAATGTGTTTAGCACAAAAAGAAGTCCTATCTTCCCACAAGACAGTTTTTTGGGTTTTTTTTTTGTGGTAGAAATCGCACAAAACAAATTTAAAGAGAACAAGTTCATTTGACATCTGATCAACATGTGGTCTCTACATGTGTTTATGAGAAATAATTTTTCCTTATATGCATGTGACTGTCTGGTATCAGGTAGTACTGGGACAAATGATATTACTAATGAGACTATTTGGAAAAAATGGCTGGCAATCAAGAATATTCCATGTCACCAAATATTAATAAATAAGAGCATCTTTTGACTTTTTAGAAACCTTAGTGGTAGTGTCATGGTTTAACCCCGGGCAGTAACTAAGCCCCATGCAGCCGCTTGCTCAATCCAGGTGGGATGGGGGAGAGAATCAGAAAGTGAGAAAACTTGTGGGTTGAGATAAAGACAGTTTACCAGGTAAAGCAAAAGCTGCGCACGCAAGGAAAGCAAAGCAAGGAATTCCTTCACTTCTTCTCATGGGCAGGCAGGTGTTCAGCCATCTCCTGGAAAGCAGGGCTCCATCACAAGTAATGGTTACTTGGGAAGACAAAATGCCGTAACTCCAGACATCACCCCCTTCCTCCTTCTTCCCCCAGCTTTATATGCTAAGCATGATGTCATATGGTGTGGGACATCCCTTGGGTCAGTTGGGGTCAGCTGTCTCAGCTGTGCCCCCTCCCAGCTTCTTGTGCACCCCAGCCTCCTTGCTGGTGGGGTAGGGTGAGAGGCAGAAAAAGCCTTGGCTCTGTGTAAGCCCTGCTCAGTAGTAAGGGAAGCATCCCTGGCTTATCAACACTGTATCCAGCACAAACCCAAAACAGCCCCATACTAGCTACTATGAAGAAAATTAACTCTACCCCAGCCAAAATGAGCACAGATAGCTTCTGTAATATCCGATACCTTTTATTGCAAGAATAAAGGAAGATTTTCTTCCATAAAATGAAAGATCTGTTAGTTCTAAAATAGATCAGATATGAAATAATATAAAAATGAAGAACGTTAAATCTATTGTCAGATCTCTCTGGGTATTGTAACCCCTAGGAGGAGGTCAGCTGCATCTCTGCTGAAGTATCAGACATAATTTCCTGTGTTTGTGTTCTCTTCCTACTTTTATTAGACCAAATTGTTGAACAACCACCACCCTCATCAACTACAAAGAGAATTTTCCAGTCTTCTTGCAAGGTGAAATACTTCATGGTCTTTCTTGAAACTCTGTACATATCCTTGACTTTAAGCTGTGTTAAATCAGAGTTCAGTATCAGTCCTTGCCTTTTTTTTTTTTCATTTGAAGAGTCTCTGCAATATTTAAAAAATCGTAATCTCTCATATCAGATGTATAGACTTTCATAGTTGCTAATGAATGCAATATTTAGCAACTGTCTCTGTATCCAGCCCTTCACATAGTTCTCACATTTCTAAGGTAACATTTAGAAACATGCATAAAGAATTTGATATAACCAAATAGATTATAGAGGACTTACCATGTTATTGTGAAGAAAAGGGGCTTTATCCAGGACAATTTTTAATCTCAGGTGAAGGTAGAGGAATCTTTCTGCACGTGTTTACTTCAGACAACTGTATTAATTTGTGGGGAAATTTTGGTTCTTGTTACTGATTCCTTGCCAGTACAGAACAGGTTTATAATATTTGAGGTGGGTTTTTTTTGTTTGTTTGTTTGTTTCGGGGGGGGTGGGGGGGTGGAGGTGTGGGGGACGGGATGGGACACCAAAACCCAAACCTGACTTTGATAGCTGTAAGATCATACTTTCATTAATTTTGCCAGGATTTCTTTCACACAAAGTCTGTCCCATCTTCTAACTTTTTGGTCTCCTAACTTTTTTTTTTTTTATGAAGAAGTTGCTTTATCAGACAGAATAAATCTGCCTGTCTTTAAGTTTTTGCTAACTTGAATTCTTATGAAGTGAAAAGTTTTGTAGGGTTGTAATTGCAGCTTTCATCTTTCCCAGGTAATCTCAACATCATATTTATAAACAAGTGTAACTTTTCTGCCAAAGGAGAGGTGGTTCCTTCCATCAGTCACCAGATTTATCCACCTTCTTTCTTAGAATAAAAAAAAAGTCTTGCAGATCTTAACTTCACTTAAATTAGGGAACACGTGCTTCTTTCATCAGTCATATTATAGGGTTTAGAAATTCAACAACATAATAGTGATTTCTAAAAATAGGTATTTTTACAAGAGTGGCATTTGTTCCTGAGTTGATGTCATTATGATGATGACATGAAGAAAATCCATTACTCCTCAAATTCTGTAAGCAATGGTCATTTAGATACATCTAGGCTGATAAGAAGCTCCTCAAAACAACAGGATAATATTAGTACAAGGCCACTGGCCGTCTTATGAATGCAGTGGTCCGTGATTCATGAGTGTGATATCAGCATGCTCAATCTCATAGTCCTTGTATCTGCTTTTAAACTTTTCCGTATCTCGGGTTAATCGCAGAGGAATTCAGGGCACTGTGAATTCAACTGTTATGTGTTATTTCTGCAGATCAGAATATACATATTTGTTTTTATACAAAACATATAAAATGTATAGTATGAGATTCCTAGTAAATACAGACATGGAATGGATGTACAACAACCTTGTGATCCAAAACGCAAGCGTACATCAGAGGTGCTTGAATGTCTCTGGAGACATTGCTGTTAAATGAAATCCTCTAGTTATTGAAATGTTCAATGCAGGTCTGCTTACTTTCAGACATAGTGTGAAATATCAATGCTTCTGTGTGAGAGAAAGAAAAGATCAAGTATTATTTTCATATAAGCTTGGGTAAAATTCTGTTGTGGATTTTTCCTCTTTTTTTTCCCCTTCTTTTCTTCTACTTTGAAGGTTTCTTTACAAATAAAATAAAATGGATCAGTATCAAAACAGTCTCAGTAATTCTGCCATGAATCAGACAGCAGTGGTTCCATATTTAAAGAAAGGAAAAAAAAACCCCAACCAACCTCTGAAGATTTGAAATAATTAATCTCTTTTATTTAAATCTGCTATCATGAGGGAGTGGGAGAGTTTAGCTGTGTATCCCCACTTGGCAATATTAATTGATCAAATTTAGCATGGTCTGGATCTTTAGGAGTCCAAAATATTCCAACTGAAGGCATTACTCCATATATAGATGTTGTTCTGACAAATTAAAACAAATAACCGGTAGTTCTATAAATGGAAAAGAACAGAAAGTATCAGTATCAGTCTTTTCCTAGCTCCTGTTTCCACTGTTCTGGAGCATTTGCTTTGTCTGAGAATCTAATATCCTGCTATAAGGAAGAGGTTTCTTGTCAGCTGTGGCTGAGAAATAGTTTTAAAGCGTACAGTATATATCCCATCTGTTAGAGATCCTGTGCTCTGTCAGGATCTGAATACAATCTCTATTCAATTTACAAATAGTGGGTTTGTGAGGAAAAACACACCCTTTAGCTTTGAACAACTTTTGTAGTATTTGGAAATTCACTGAGTAAGGAGACTGTGAACGTTAATGCCTCATCATCCATTTGCAGCCTTTTACAAAAACAACGCTATATGAAACTCAAACCTTTGCTAAATGCCATCTCAACCAGACCATTTTCTGATCAAGTAGTCGTGCAGCTAAAATTGGACTACTGAACAAGTCTGCAGACTCAACATGCTAAGTGAGCATTATCGTCCCACCTGTACATGACTAAACAGTCTAGGCAAAAGTTCACTTTTGCAGTTATTTACAAGTGGAAGGCTATTTCTACTTAAACTTTATCCAGCTGTATTAAATGATATATTCAGGATTATATAAATCAATATCTGTTTCTGTCTGTGTAAGAATTTGGTCTGTTTGTGACAGCTGAAGCTGCATCTATGTTTCTTTGTATACTTCTTCCACTGAATGCTTGATTTACCCATTAGCTAAACACATTCTTTGAACCTAGTATCTACTTCAGGTGTTCAATACAGGTAAAGTGGTTCTTAATTCTGCAGATAATGCTCAGTGTTCTTCCTTCTTACCTACAGGAACTGTCTATCCCATGAATGGGAGAATTCAAGACTTTAGATATACAAAGGAAACTTGGTTGGCTACATCACTGCAAACTATCCTTCACTACTTGTATTAACTAGCATCTTTGTCAGACTCAATAGAGAAGTTCTCATCAGAGGTACACCCTCAGCTAATCTTCATCCGTACGGAGAATTCATCCAGGGTATCCCCTGGTACAGTGCTTGCCCTGGTGCTGCTTGCTTCCTGGAGGCAGAGTCCTCATTGCCCTGAGTTTTCATGGATTTTAAAATAATTTGTGATAGATACTAGTTTTTTAACTGTGGATTCTTGTTCCCATTTAGCTTTTCAATGTTCCCGCCGTGGAGGAGAGTTGAAGATTTCACTGCGTAATGATGGAAGAGTTGACGTTGCGGGGAAAATTGCTATTGTGTTAAAAGGATACCTGACTTTCTGAAGAAATTGACACTAACAATTTCATCTCCCACACCTTCAAATTACTGTTATTATGCTGATTGTATCTTAGCTCTAGGCAGTGAATCACCACTGTCCTCAAAAGTCTTTGATCACTTATTGTCCATTTGTAAAAACTGCTTGAAAATGCTCACTTCTAATCTTCAACATCCTTGGTATTGTTTCCTTCACTTTCATCTTGCCACTTCATATGTATACTGACTTCAGAAGATCAAAAGGACAGCTATCTCATTTTTCTGCTTTTAAATGATTCTTTTCTTTATTTCCAGATTCCATGTTAAAAGCCATTCCTGCTTCCTGGATTGAATTGTAAATTTTTCTGATTGATAAAATAATCAAACTTTTCCCATATTAAGTCGTTCTCCATGAAATCTGACTACAGCTCTTTTAAAAAAAAAAAAAATTCTTTTCTGTGCCATATATTGAAATGATGCTTATATGTTCATTAATTTACTTGAATTAAAATATGAAAAAATATAAATGGTTTAGAAATGTGCTTTATGGTTCCCTTTTATGAACAGTATTTTTCAAAGATGAATGGTGTTGCAGTGGCTCATAGTACTGCTGTTTAGTCAATATTTTTAAAGTTTTAGCAGAAGGATTTGAGATTGACATAGTGTTGCACATAAAACTGGTTAAAGTCTGAAAGGAAACTTCATTGGTTACAACAATATCATTTACTTTTCAAAGACCAAGGATTTGTTCCTAAACTAAAAGTTTCTTCTGTAATTTTCTTCACGAAATGTATTGCTTCAGGTTTTGTCAATTTTTCCTTTAGTGTTCTTGTCTTTCTCTGGCTTTCTTAGGAATATTGAACTGTTTCGGTTACTCTAGCTAAAACTCTGTTTTTCCTTTCAAATCACTTTTGTCTTAAGCTTTGCTTTAGTTCTTTTTCTTTGCAATATTTCAGGATGAAGTATTTTGAACTCAAAGGCATTTTTATACTGTGCGAACAGCTGGATGTCAGCCCTTTATAAATTATGAGGAATTTAGTTGTACCATGTTCCCCTATTTCCAGTTATTTTGAATTTTATCATAACTCGTACCTTACACCTTACTTAAGCCTGAGTAGCTGAAGGCAAGTAACAGTGTGAGAATCCTAGGCTTAATTTGAAATAAAAGTTTCTAGCTCCTGCTGCTACACAGAAAATACCTAAAATATGATTTAAATGCACTACAAAGCTCAAGAGCTAGGTGGCAAGCAAAAGGAATCGCCAAATGGAAACATGTGTTCTTCTTCCATCTTCAATATTGCTGAAGTTCATGGACCTGAAATGTGGTTTATAAATGTGGACTCATCATCAGATGCAAGACATGGCTATGGGGGCAGCTTAAGAGCAACGTTGCAATGGCACATTTAGCAGCCGCCTCGACCTTGCCTTCTCAGAAAGCAAATTGATCATTTTCTGGTGAGTGACCTGGATCGTCTTAAGTAGCTACTTCCTACTGGCTCTTGCAAAGAGTGAATCTGGCCCAAAATCTGAGATGCTTTGGAAAAAAACAACCTTCCTTAAGAATATAAATGAACTAAAGAAGCCATTATTGTTCACCTGTCCACATTTAACAAATAGACAGTACAATTATTTTTTTTACTCCAGGGGAATAATAATGAACAAAGCCCAGTAAATTTTAAACACACTTGCTATCTAAATTTCCTGACCAAACCAGTATCTTTGCTCCTTAATGCTTTTTTTTTTTATAGTTTACTACTACTTTGTCTCAATTTCTGTTCAGCATAGAAAAATGCCCAGAGCTCAGGTGGGAGACTATGCAGTAATGTGTTTGTAATCAACAGTTTAGTTAATCGGCCATGATTTATTAATGATGAATTAATTATACCTGATTGTGCAGTTCTGCTGCCTAAATGGAGCTTTAAAGAAGTTATTTTATTAATCATCATTGTGCTAATTGCAGACACTTACAGAAGGATTGCTAATTAAACATGCAACCATATGCAAAACAAGCAAGGCTGCTGAGAGTGGCAAGAAAAAGAGCACTCATTTTCTGAGTAGCAAATTTATTCTCATGAAATACTGTGTAGTTGACCTGGTGATCCTAATTACTCACTAAGACTTATTTTAATACCTTGCACATTTTCAGGCAACAATAAAGGAAAATAATTGTTGTGACAAATGCTGTCCATCTTTCCTAGTGCAAAAAATAGGTTGTGCGAACTTCAAATAAAATGATTTAGAATTTGTGTGGCCTTGTTTCACATTTTCATGTGAAAGTTTTACTTGTTGGTTCTATTAGCTGTATACAGTTAATCTAACCTAACTATCTTAACTTTGAGCAACATCCTGAATACTAAGTTACCTTAGGACCAAAGGAAATGTCTGATTATACTTGAATTGAAAATTCAGAATCAAAATCGCATGAGTTTCACATCAAGAAAAAAGAAAAAGAAAAACACAGTGCTGTTTAAGTTAATTTCTGAAACCCAAAGTCAGCATGGAAAATGCAGAAGGGAAACAGTGCTTAAAGGTAGATTTCTGTGAAGAGACTACTGTAATTTAAATAAACATTAGTACCATTGATCTTCAACTGATGCAGCACAATTTTTAGGTCCTTATAATGCTAAATACAGTCTTTGAGATTAGATAGATTAGATGTAGAATTTCATGCAGATTTCATCATCATGGACTTTCCATGGACTCTTTTTTTTAATGCAGGTTGCTAGGCCTTCCTCATTAATTAAATGAAACATTGTTTAAGAGAGAATTTTCTGGAACTGCCTGTATAATATTACAGTTATTAACATACAAGTTTGGAATTTAATGTTTCTCTCTGAAAATAGTTAACTTGTATTGTTTTCATTAAATTAAAATGTTGAATCAATAATTAAGTGAAGCTATTAAGTGGAAGGTTGGAAAAATGCAGTCTTTCTAGTGCAGAGGATTTGCAGAACTGTTTTGTGCTGCTCTCTTAATTAAGACTGTAGCATAGGGATGTGCTGAACCAAGAGCAAATTATGTGAAGGGAAAATACAATGCCAAAAATTCCTGTGTGCTTGAGAGTTATTTATCATGAGAGTGTCCAGCCGAAGGTCATTAAGTTACAGGCCAGTGTAAGTTTTCAGTAAATCCCTGGCTAGATCCAACAGCCAAAACATGAAAGTTTAAATGCATGTTTGCTCATTTTACTTCTTTGGTGTGTGCCTTTGCAGAGGCATAGCTCTTGTAGGGGCCAGGAAGAAAGAACATAATCATGAGGGAGGAAGCAAAATAAGAAAAAAAAATTTGAGCAACAGAAATCATATAAGTTTGTTGCTATGGAAATTAATGTCTAGCTAAAAGGGATGAAAAGAAAATGGGAAGCCTTTTTTTTTATTTAATAAGCCATTTAGCAGATTTGCTTAAAGGATTCATGAAAATATTTTGCATTTCTTTTGTGTTATGTAGATGAGAATAGGCAGAAAGCGTATATTGAGAAGTTGTTACCAAAACTGGAAAATTTTGCAAAAGGTGGGAATAAAAGATCTCACGAATGTGTACACAGCAAGAGGCCACAGAAAGGAGCCATGTGTTCTATAAGGGACAGGAAAGGAAATTAGCAACAGGTGAGGCAGTTATTTCTGGGAAAGATTTCTTTGTCTTGGTATTCACCAGAGTGACAGGGAAACATGCTAGGAACAGAAGGAACCTTCCCAGAAATTAAAAAAAGAAACTAAATGAAAATTAAGGGTGATGCCAGGTGAGGTAAAAATTAAATTAGTTCAATTAAAAACTGAAAAATCCGCCAATTAATCAGTTTGATTCTGACTTCTGAGTTTGGTTTGGTTTTTTTGNCTGCCCTTCTTTTATTTACTAAAATTTACTACAAACCATAATAAAAATTTTCAAAAGAATGGGAAGGTGGAGTAACAAAACCCAATAAATTACCAGGTAGTTGTTAAGTGTGAAAATTTTGTTACTACAGGTCGGTTTTAGACTAAGAGCTTTACTTTCGACTTAACATCTAAAGCAGAATGTAAAAAAATAAACATTTCTAAGTCTGTTGGTTTCTTTAGTGAGAGGTCCACTTTGACATGTGTTTTTGCCTACCCATTGGCAAAGGAGAACATTCCCTGGTTTTTAATGTCATAAATCTTGTAAGCCTAAGTTTTACCCACTTCCCAGTGTTCTGTGACTTTTTTTGATGATAGACCCAAACCAAGAAACCACTTTCCCACAAGTAATTTTTGTCCTGTTAAGAATTATAGTGTAGATAAAATACAGTAAGCAAACCCAAGAAAAATTCTGAAGAGCATTTCTAGAATTGTGACGAGGAAGGAGTTTGAAGGAGATGAAGTAGGGTCGTGAGGAGCAGGAAGAGAAGAAGGTGGTGTGATGCCTTTGTAGACACTCTGAGATATGTGAGCATAGTTAAAACACTTCAGGGCATGTCTTTGGCTTTTGCCACTAGTTGAAGTTAGTGATGCAAAGACAGTTTGTATGATCTGGGCATCAGGTTGAGAGAAGTTAGGCTAAAGAAGAGATTATGTAGATTATAGTAGAGCTGGAGCAGAGTATGAGGTGCAGCAAAGACAGGAACCTGAATTTGAATTCAAATGTATTCTCTACTGACCTTTTGCTATGCTTTGGACCCAAACCAAAGGGGACTTACAGGAGTGCCCATCCCACCGAGCTCAATTCAGGTGGGAAATTCCAGCTGGAATTCCTGAATTTTTCTTTTGTTTCAGAAAGCCTCCTTTCTCTATAAATATTTATGGCTGTAAACAGAAATAAATTATAGTCTCAACGACTATGATAATTTCAGTCACCCATATTAAGAAAGAGGTGGCTCCTTTCTGAAAAAAGTAATTGTTTTAAAAACAGCCTATTAGACTGTACTATGTTTATGCATAGCAGCTTTCTGAAGATGTGTCTGATTGACCTGAAGATGTCTGATTGACTTACATATTTAACATTACCGCCTCAGTTCTTACATGTGTTTTTAAGGAGTAGGGTTACTACAATTTTCAGAAACCTTTCGGCAGTTAATAGGAACAATAAACAAAGTACCCTCTTAATAACAAACTGCAGGCACTTTCTCAATAAAGTTACAATTTCAGCAGAAAAAAAAAATGTAGATTAAAAGGAAACACCTGCTCCTGTAAATTACTATGCTGCAGGTAGCAACCCAGGAGACTCTGCAGATGGTTCTGTATTTGCAAAGCTGACCTCACCACCCCTTCATCAATCTCCGACCGATTGATTCTCTCCAAGTAGAACACACCATATCCCAAGGTACTAAAAGACACCTTTGAGTTAGTCTCAGTCAGAATACCAATTATGTGGTACTGTTGTTTCATTCTGGAAGTTTTTAACAAAGGATTCAATTGTCTTATCAAGCACTAGCACTGACTAAAAGGTGGTACAGTCAGGCAGTTCCAGGAAGAGCTCCAAAGGGAATTGTACTTCAGGAGGTGTAAGCTTTGCTAGCTAGATTTCCCTGCTGACTGGGAGTGTGGATCAAGTTGTGCTATGCCCTAGGATTTTGAGATGCACAAAAGGAGGTGGAATCTTGATCCTTAAAATGGTATGGTATGAATTAATCACTTCAGTTAGCCTTCCTTGCCAGCCAAGAAAAAGTAGAAGAGAGATCATAAGTTCTGTATGTTCGTTTTTCCTCCTCAGTTGTTTTCAGGCATCTTACTTCTCTTATTGAGCCCTGAGACTGATTATGCTGGTCTTTTCTTAACTAGGACAAATTTTCTCACGTGCTGCTTTCAATGTGTACCTCTGCAAAGGCCTTGTACAATGTATTGAGACCAGTCTAATCAATACATCCTTTTTCTTTGTGCAAGAGTACATTAACAACCTTTCTAGAAAACAACCCGTCTGAAAAAAATAGGTACAAGATTGTGTTCCCTGTTCAGTCTTACAAGTTCATATTTTGTCACTCATACTCCTCAAAATTCAGAGGAAGACAGAGTACGGTAACACATTGTGGCCTTCAGTGATAGCAGTAAAATGCTTGGGTTTGTTTCCCCTTCATTGAGCACTTTGAATTTTACAGCTTCTTTATTCTCTGAATGCCTGAGATAAATTAAATGGCTTCCACTCACCTTAAAGAAGATAAATGCTTTCCCTAAAGAAAAAGGTTTAGAGAGTAAGGGAAATTAATCCGCACAGTTTGCCAGAATTCTTTGTAGTTTCAGACTCTTATTGGATCACTGTCTTGGATTATCAGGTAGCTTTTGTAGTCTTCTCTGCATTTCATAGATGCATATATATAAAGCCATCATCTCATCTGATGACCTGAACATGTATCGCAGATAGTAATAGTCCACAAAGCAAACTGTGCACTGAAGCCAATACTTTCTGATTTAGGTATAGTAGAAAGACATCCAAATTTAATATAAAAATGCAAGCTTATGAAGACTCTATCATATTCCTTGGTAAAATATCTAAGAATTCTCTGTTGAAAATATATCCTGTGTTTCCAGTTCATGGTTTTCAAACTTTGTCCTCCAGCTATGGGATCTTTTTATGGGTTTGTTTGTTAGATTAAATAGCCCTTGCTGTAAAGCTTGCATTCTTGACTTCTTGATCCTGTAGAACTTGAGCAGGACATTTTCCTGGTGTTTGTCTCTAAAAGCATCCCTAGTTCTTTAAACTGGGATCCTTTCTGTGGCAGGATGCAAATCAATATAGCTTTTATTCAAGGAACATTTTCCAGTCAGCCTGAATTACAAAAATATAGTTATTACTATGCTCAGATTATTTTTTTAAGCTGTAGGGAAAAACAAAGTAATACACACTTTTTTGCTTCTCAATCATACATGAAGAAGACCAGCTGCAACAGAAATATAGCTGCCTTACTGCATTTTTTGCAATAGGAATTAATGTCTGTGGGTAGTTGATAATGTAAACCACAAAGTATGCAATTAAATAAGTAAGATTGTGTCATTTATTTTGTATATCTAAAAGGAAACCTGTTTAACAGAAGAGGCTGAATATACTGCTGTAAAAAGCTTTTCATTTGAAATTGCCACTGTGATATTAATTAAGTATGAGAAAACATCCCCATCCTCAAGTTAGGATAATTCAAGAGAAAACTCCACTAAAATCTGGTAGAATGCTGTCATTCGAGATCCTTGAAATCTCTGAAATAATAAGGAATGAAAAGAAACAACTAGCTTCATGGGAGAAAAAACAAGCTTTTTGATACCAAATATTCGCTCCTTTTTTGTATATGCATTGGATGAAGTGAGTTTTTTGCTCTTCTAGTCATGGTTTATCACTTTTTATTCTCGCAGACCTAATGGGAAACATTGTCCTTTGTGCATTCTAATCCAGCATTATGTATTAGCAATCACTACATTAAGCTTTACTAGTAGCTTTTAGAACATACCCGTCACATCTAATTCACTATAGTTTGGGAGTGTGATGCTGGGGAGATTTGAAAATCTGAAACAGCAAATGCTACCTTGTGCCTAACTAGAACATCTTAATCATTTAGAATTGCATTTCTTTTGATGGAAAAACCTCTGTGGCGTCCTGCTGTCCATTTGGACAAAAGAGCAGATGTGTTATGTGCATGTGCGCTCATCTGTCTATGGCAGGATGCAAACCAATATAACTGCGAAAGTTCCTAGTTAATTTGGAAAGCATTAATTACAACATCAGCCCTTACAGTTAATAGTGTAAACTTTTACTTAAACTGAGGGTGGATTACTTAATTTGCATAACAGTTTAATTATAAAGTAAAAATCTAATGGTAAAATACTATAAAGAATGAAGTGAGCTGTATATATAATTTTTTTCTATATGTATGTATGTATATATATGTAAGTATCAGTTTGGTTTAAGGTTTTATTTTCTTTTACCTGTATATTTGATCCTTGCTGTTTTTCAGTAAGTTTCAAATTTCAGCAATAACGTAAAGGGTTTTTTTAAAAGTATGTAAAAATGTGCTTGCGGAAAACATAAAGATTTAACACATGCCCTCCCAGAAAAGGTGAATGCTATGCTTTCCTTAAACAAGTCACTTTCTAGTTCACACTAATAGTGTTATGAACTGACGTCCTGGAGGACCAAAACTTACAGATATTTTTAACTTGGGACACTTGATTAGTCCCATTAGCTGCAGTAGGATTACATAAACATGTGAAGTTAAGCATGTATGTAAAATTAGTATATAGAACATCAGATCAGAATTCTCATTTTCTTTACTAATGGGATTTTTGTAGGACATTTTTCCACTTAACATTCTAAAACATATTCATGGAATATGTACGTGATAACTATTATACACTATTAAAAGAAAAGAAGTTAAGGCTGCAGTAGGGTATTTTAAAATATAATATACCCTTATGGACATACAATATTTAAAAATGCTACAAGAGAGGATTTTTGATTTACAAAACTGAATGCATTAAATCTGAATGATATATATCAAAAACATTTGATCCATTATTTAAATAATTTAGCTGATTTCTTTAAGTATATATTATTCTGTATTTAAATAATTTAATGGATTTCTTTATATATTCTTCTATATGTATTCTATATATATTTCTTTAAATAGAAGTGCCTTGAAAAAGGCACTTAGCTAACAATTTTTAAAAAATGTTACTAAATATGTTATTAAATAAGAGAATTCTTCTATCTCATTTTTATGAAGCACTGTTTGACAGTTCAGTTCCTTGAAAATCTAACTGAAAATACTGTCACTTCTTATTTGTACATATTTCTTTGGGTGGTCATATTTATTTTCTGTATTTTTTCAGTGCAAAAGTGAAAGTTAAGAAAGCTGCCAAATAAATATCTGGACTGCATGGCTCTTACCCCAGAAATGCTGTTGTGAAATACGCTGAAAACTGGTAGTAAGTGCATTTGTGTAACAGTTTTGTATATAAAGTAAAGGATAATTGACAAAAGTCTCATTTGTGTAACAGCTTTGACCCATTAGGGGCTTTTAAATCATGCATCACTGACTTCAGGGTTGCCGTTGTCAAGCTACTTACAGATCCTAGTTAAATCAGGCATTTCATATTTTTGCCCTCATTCGCTTTTGTTTACCAGCAGGAGACAAAATATTTAATTAGTTTTGGGGCATTTATAATCTCCTCTGGGCCAGCTCCAGCCACAATGCTGGACGCCACTTCTGAGTTAATTCCAGTCAGGCTGGCCCCTCCAGTACAACATATGGGTAACCTATAAGCCCTTAGCAAAAGTTGCAACTGAACTATCAGAGGGGTGGGACCTTCCTGCTGGGAAAATACTGCGCAACAAAGCAAAAAGGGGCCAGCGTCACCAGTGGAGGTCAAGGCAACACTTAGACCAAACAGCATCTGGCAAACTGTGCCAAGTAGAAATCAATGAGAAGCAGGGCAGTGGGTAGTCATTTTATGCCTGTTTGCACAAGAAAATAACTCCTTCTGAACTGAAAAATTATTTTATAAGAAACTTACAGCATCCTTTGGCATCACTCTCTCCATTGTTGCTTCATATATTTTTATTTCAGTCAATAAACTGTATGGCATCACCTATACGTGATTTTGTTTCGGGCAAGCAACATTAATTGTAGGATTACTTATGTTTCGGGAGATGAGGAGTTTTGAGAGTCTTCTTCCTAATTGATTAGGAACCAGATGTATAACTGTAATTCATTTCCAAAGCGTGTTATATTCTCTTCTACATGTTACAACGAGTCAGAGCGTTTGAGAAGAAAAACCCCAGTTCCTAATATTAGAGACTCTAGATTCCAGCCACTGTAAATGGTTGCAGCTCAGCCCACTTGAAACCTTCCCTGGTTTTTCATCTTCCTTTTATTCTCACTTTCTGTTCCTGCATGTATCTCTGCTTCTATCTCATATTGTGACCCTTGTTTTTCCCCACTGTCTTTCTTTGCTTTTTTTCTTTTCCCTGATATTCCAAGTGCTGGTGTTAATCTTAAATATTGTAAGCAGGCTACCATTGAATTCAGTGGGATTACTCAGGACTTAATAAACACACTCAAGTCTTTACAGGTTCATGGCATTAGACAGCATATTTTATCCCTTACAGAGCTTCTTTCTTGTGCACTTTTCTGTTTCTCAAAACAGGGACCATTCTCTATGGTTTTTGGTTTTTGTCTGCTTGTCAAGAAGTATTTCTATTTACAACCATTTCAACACTCCTTTTCACACTTAAACTACCTTGTATTTTCCTGCACGTTAATTCTTCTAGTACTTTGAGTGAAAGAGGTTGCAGATTGCAAAGTCTTTATGTTATGGAAATTATACACAAGTAATAGTGTTTCATAAATAGACTGACAACCTTGAAGCACCCACTTATACGTCTCTTAGTTTTCTGTGGTACTGGGAAGATGTCAGCTTCAGCCTGGTGGTCTTCATGCCTCTTGACAGAGAAAAGAATAGACAGTGACTTTTCACTGTAGGAAAAAATGGAGAAAATTAATGTTCCAGCACCTTGGTGGAAGGAAAAGAAACCTTAATGTTCATAGAGTCCATTATTGGTCCCATCCCATGGAATTTTGCCATATGAGGAAAGAGGACTCACTAGAACTGAAGTGGACTAGCTGTTGGTGTCTGGGGAGGGAAGCGGTGCTTCTACTCAGAGAGTGCAATTTTTTGACAGTTGTAAATTATACAGAAAAGTTTTAATACAATAGGTAAAATGCTGCAATTGTTTTTTTGTTCTGCTTTTGAAGTATGTCAAGCTATTTGCTTGACCAAAATCTGCATGTGCAAGCAGATTGTTTGTTTGTTTGTTTGTTCATTTTTAAATAGATTTTTTCTGCTGATGTATCTGGGAAACTCAGTGGGAGCACATTCTTACATTCCTCTCCTTTGATATCAGGAAGCACCTTTTATATCTCCCTTTCTCTACTACTCTTTCTCCCCTCAATAGGAAACACAAAACTCCACTAGTGTAACAGCTGTCTCTTCCCTAGGCTGTGATAAAATAAGTTCATGGCCAATGCAAAGAGTCTCTACTACTGTATGAACAGCTTTAGTTTTCTTCTGTGTATCAGCAAGACAATCCCCACATATTAACAGAAAAGGTTTATGAGAAAATAAAAAGGAGTTGTCTTTTCACACATCGATAATTAACGCTCTTCAACAGCTAGCTGGGGAGACCCCTAACACCCCACAACTGTAAGAACCTACTACGACATCTGCAACATATAGCTCACATTGTGGCCCGTGGTCTTGTGAAAGCTGGAAACCACTGCTGTCAACGAAGCCCAAGTAAGATACAGAGTTACTGATTAGCAAGTAGGTTGGGTACAGGCATAACTCAATTGGAAATCATAGTACTTGCCATTTTAGGTATAGGATTAGGCATATTCTTAGGAGGAATTTTGATAAATATAATACTTGCACTGAAAAAAAAAAAGATAGATACTTCTAGGGAAGTAATTTCATTCCAGTATGAAATTCTGAACTGTCTCTCAGCACAGTTACCTGTTCAGTTTCTGTGTTTAGGAATCTTCGTGGCTTTCATTCTGAATTCCAAAGAAAAAATCAATTTTAGAGGCTAACTTGTGAATGATCTTGGTATTTTTTGTCTAATTAAAAAAAAAAAAGTTTTTTTAAATGTAGGACAACTGAAATTATGGGTATTTTTAAACAGTGATTGTGTTTCTTATGCTTCAGATGGCATAGCAAATAGGTTATTTAAGAGCTAGTTACTACATAGTAAGACAGAATGTTTTTTAACAAAGACAGCTTGAGGAACTGACTCGCCCTATGGCTGCATTATTGCCTACCTTGCCAGTGTTTGGGAGGAAGCAAGCACCTAGGGATGGGATATGAGTAAGACCACCTGTTTCAGCAAAAGCCTGAAGTTTCAGCAGATAAGATGTAATAACCCTCTGCTAAGATGAGATGACATCCTAAACTGCA
>WEKW01008338.1:46631-64204 GCA_013389905.1 Sula dactylatra
CTCTTCTTAGTGGATGCTGTGGATCGCATCTAAGCTATTGACCTGGACATCGAGCAGACAATTTCTGATGTATTTCTGTCTGTAGGCATAAATCCTGAAACTAGTTAATTTCTTTAATGGAACTATCCCTTACTTTCCTAATATCAGTGGTAACTTAAAGATGATAAAATAATTTGGTTTATGACTGAAATAGCATTCTTACCTGTATCTCTTGTTTTTCTCAGAGAAAAACATAATATTTTTATTAAAGATACTGTTTTAGAATTAAAATATGAATCAAGAATAATGCTGCTGGGGTCATGGAGTAGCACTAAATTTGTACCTGCATAGTTAGAGATTCAAAGGCTGAAATCTAAGTAATTGAGTAGACACAGGACTTCTTTTTTTTTAAGATTCTAATTTTCTTTTGGCTTGAGATTATGTTATGACAATAAAACGAGTAAAATGGAAATTCTTGAGAAATGATTCTTGTACAATAATGGTGAGACTAATACAAGTTGGGACCTAGAAAAGTTTTTAGTCCCACAGCAGTATATCATATCAGAATATATCAATAGCTTTTTGAAAACATATATCATAAAAATCTTGAGAATCAATTGAAAAATTATTTCAAAGAATAAGATCTCTGAGAAATTATTAAAAATAAATGGAAGAGGGAATAGAATTACATGAGCAATAACTGAGACAAGCTGAAGTATAGAGGAAATCAAACCAGGGAAAGGAAACCTGGGAAAATTTCACTGATACCCTTTCTGTTATTGACAGAGCAACAAGGCAATTTATTTTCTAGCTTGAGGTAATGTGCTTTGATATGTCTGGTGGGCTGTGCAAACGAACTAAATTAATAGGTGTGGACAAGATCTTAATACTTACTTTTCTTATTTCTCTTTCATAATGCAGAAACTTAGAAAAAGTGTAGGTGATGAAAAGCAGTCTTTTTGATCTGCAAAAGAACAATTTTTAGCCTTGTCTATGAACTATAAAATCCTGTTAGGGGTTCGGTGTTAATCCAGATGGATTTGAGCCCTTGACCTGTGACTTGATAGTAAATCGTTTAAGGTAAAGTTACAGTTTGTTCACTAAGAGAGATAAATCACAGCTTCTCTCTTGAAATTATATCAATGTATGAGTCAAAGCATGATAATGGTGGTGGATCAATGAGAAAGGGGAAAATTAACAGCACTGTCGTGTTCTATGTTACTATGTATTAGTGGAGTAAAATACAAAGTTTTTAAGAACTGTGATTTTCAATATATTTGAAGTCTTCATTGTAATTCATACTGGCAGGACATATTAAGTTAAAAGTTGGAAAACTGGTGACAAATGAAAAAATACAGTATTATACCATATCATATTTTAAATGGGTGCTTTTCATATTTCTGATATGAAGTTAACAGCACTCTTAACACTGAGAGTGATTAATTACCTGAATTGACTAATAGCTATCTCATGAGAATGCACAATATTTATAAACTTAGAAACCACCTTAATTTCATTGTGTTCTTTTACATTAAAAATCCCTTGAGATTCATTTTAAGAGACAGAGGATTTAGCTAACAAACTTCTTTGGACATAGAAGGCTGTAGCACTAAAATATGCTTTAGCAATAGCATGAAGATCAGAGGTGTATGGTTTTTCTACTGCACATGCAATACTTCCCGTGAAGCGTCTTCAGAAAAAGAAATATCTCACAAGTTCTAATTGCTGATCCTTCTGTGCAAGACATATGGTTATGTGGTTTTTCTGAAAGGTGCTGTTCTCAACTCTCTCACACACACAAATAATCAGAAATTGTCATTCAGAAGGCAGCATTTCAGTGTGTGGTAGTAGTTCTTTATGTTTGGGAGAATAGGTCAATGCACACAGATAGGAATGTTGAACATTTATAATGAAACATGATGCAGTTGTAAGTCTTTAAAAATTGAAGATGTGGCATACATTTTGATAATGGAATAATGGAGACTCCCTACCCCAACTATCATCTCTGTTCAAGACCATTAGGATTCAGAGCAACTGGGCATAACAGCTTACGTCCAACATCTGTCATGCTGGAGTCCATTAGTGTTCAATTGCATCCTATTGTTTTTGGATTATTCAACCTCATTTCATTGTCATTGCTTCTGCTAGGGATTAATCAGCTGTTTACAACTACTCCAAGTTTTGGAGTCATAATGAAAACAATTGAGCTATAGTTCTAAATAAATATAGAGTAGTCAGTCTCAATTTAAAAAAGTTACTAATTTATGAATGCTGGTAACAATTTAATTAAGTTTGAAATCAATACAGATAATAAATCATTGTGTGGCAGGGTTTTTTTTAACCTTTTGTGTATATCATAAAATGATCGTATGATATTTCTTTGTAAGTTTATGTAGATAATGATTTTAACAATACAGTAAAACAAAGATGCTTTGATTGTGGGGTGTGGGTGTGTGTATGGTGGCTTCTCTATCATTACAGTTGGTCACAGAAATGATCCCTTACTGCCAGCAAGCAGATTTCTTTTTTTCACATCCTCTTTTATTCTCTTTACGTATTTAGGGATATTACTAAAAAGACACATTTTTTTTAATTTCACATAAAATATATACTTTAAAATGGTGTATTAAAAAGGACACTTTTCAGACTATTTGTATACATTTTTTTATATATGTCTATGTCCCAACCTATCCAAATATTTTTACAATCTTTATTAGATAAATCCATAGCTATATTTTAACTGTTTAAATATATTTCAAATTATTTTAATGACATTGGATTTGCTGACAAGCGAATACATAACCCTCATTTTTCTCAAAGTACTAGTCTCTCTGCAATTTTGTATACTTTATACAATATTAAAATTGTGAATCCTGAAGGGTTTCTAATAATTTGAGTCTACTTATTTTGGTACCGTGTAGTGCAAACCAGCAGTACACTCAGCCATATACCATTAAGCTAATTCTCCTCTGTTTCATTAGAACAGTTATTTCTTCTACCCTTAATACTGTCTAAGCAGATTTTTCATGTTTTAATGTACAAATACTACAATACACAGAGATTTTTTTTTTTTCCTGAGTTGCAACAGATTATCCATTGAAAGGATCTTTTGCTTAACTGCCCAGAGTCTTGTGGGGCCAGCCAGACACTACTCCAGATGGCAAGTTGTTAGGGCTGGACAGAATGGCTTTGGAAGACTTCTCAACAGATGAAGGCTGTAATGTTCGGATTTTACTGTTTTGGTTTTTTGTTTTTTTTTTTTTGTTTTTTTTTTTTTTCCCCCTGTAGTTCCCAGGGTGGGAAGGTACTGGGATGGAAGCAGAGTGCCGCCCGCCCACCTGCTACCACCTGTTTAGCTTTTGCAGTTTCTATAAAGCCTCATCTTGTCTGTAAGACACAATCATTGCTTGCTGGCAGGAGTCAAGAAAGGAGAGATTTCTGTTACGAAGTTATGTCTTCGTATCACAACAGATCATCATTTCAAAATAGTCTCCTAATCTGAATCAGAACTTCTTTCATTTGAAATGGTCTTTTGGAGTTGACGTGTTTTTAATCCATAAAGATCCTTTTTGGATTAAATGGACCATTTTCTTCAATAACGTACATTTTGAGAATGGAGATTTCATTGTTTTCTATCTTTTGGAGTTTAAAGAAATTAAAAGAATGAAAGCATAAGACATTAAAAACTCTTTAGTATTTCTTTAAACAATAAGAAGCAATTTCCAGACATTCCTAGAAGGACCAGAAGACCTTTTATTTCATTATTATTTTTATTTGTTTAGATGCTAAGAAAAATATCCCGTCATTGATATCTGGAAACAGATTTGAGAGGTATGCAGGCTACTCGCACGGTTGCTTTCCCTACCACTTTTTAGATACCTAATTTTTAAAAAGTAATCTTTGTGTGTGTGAAACTGAAGCTGCATCGAATATGAAGACCTGTAAAACCAGTCATTTGGATTCAGGCATAGAATCAGACGTCCAGTGCAGAAGTGGACCAGGCTGTGTTGTGAAGCGCAGTTCAGAAAGGATGGAGAATGCTGCTAAGCGAAGACTGGCTGCCAATGCCAGGGAGAGAAGACGGATGCAAGGACTGAATACAGCCTTTGATCGTTTGAGAAAGGTGGTTCCACAGTGGGGTCAAGATAAGAAGCTGTCCAAGTATGAGACCCTTCAGATGGCTTTGAGTTATATCATGGCTCTCACCAGAATACTTGCCGAAGCAGAAAGATACAGTACTGAGAGAGAATGGATTAGCCTTCACTGTGAACACTTTCATCCGGAGAGCTACCACCATTACACGGGACAAAAAATGGTCACGGACAGTGATCCTTATGCACAGCGAATATTCAGCTATCACCCTGAACATTTTCAAATAGCTAATTAGAACTTTTTACGAACTAAGAATATGCAGCAGGCCAGATGTGTAATTTAATAATTAGCAAGAGTTAATCTGCTTGAATAAGGTAATACTGGCATTATAATAGCTCATTCTTGTTTGCATCTTATACTAATTTGTCAAAATAAATTTGCTTTGAGAACTTTAAATCGATATATATTTAAGAAGATTGAATTTATTTAATCCTGGTGGAAAGCATACTTTTAATTTGAAATCTTTCTGAGAATTGCTGCCTAGTTCATCTAGTTCATTTGATTCTTTTATTAAATAAGTTTTTGGTGGGGTTTGTTACTGTGATGAATCATGACAGTATTTTCTCCAGATCACGGACCAAATTGACCTGTGGTGTAACTGAATGGAATAACATCAGAAATTAGCTTCATTCCATGTTTCTATTTTTATGTCAGCTTTAAAGTTATTCTTTAAATAATGGTTTGTTTTCACATAAATGACTCCCATGGAAAAAGTTTTATAATGTATTGGAGTTCTAGTCTTCAGAGAACTAACTTTTTTAAACTTTGTAAGTTTGACATATGGGTTCCAAGGTTGTGTAAATTTGCTTTAATCCAATTTATGGTGTCTCTTGTATGCTCGAAAAAGAGCTAGTTTCAAGTCATGGAAGGAAAGTTTTTATTTTCAATGGCTGTAAAAGCACATGTGATTATATACCATAAATGAGAAGACTCACATGAAAATAATCTAAACTTCTAGATTTGTGTAGACTTTAAATGCTTGGATTTTATTTTTAAATTTTATGTGATCTGGAAACAACAACAGATTTTGTTAGTCATAAATAAAATGTTTTCTATGCTATGTGCTCACCAACTACCTGAAATTCCTACTCGAGGAATTACTTACTGGTGGCTTTCCCACCCCAAATGTTACACTAATTTCATCACAGTCCTGGCAGTTTAATGTGCAGAAGAATTGATTAGCAAATGATGCTTGCTTCCCAGTTAGAGTAAGAAGTGTGTTTTATGTACCCTCTGAAAAATAGCCTTTAATGATAAGAGTTTGGTAAAAAGTTACAGAGCATTCTTGCAAAGCGGTTGAGATAATTTCAGCCCTGGTGATACCCTGAATTGCCTTTTGTTTATTTGCTTCTTCTACTTGTGGAGGATAGAGGGATTGGGGTAGAAAAGGCAGAAGAGGAAAAGTGGTTGGGAAGGTCAAAAAATTAGTAGGAACAGGACAGCTGAAGAAGCAGATGTGTTTGTAGCAGGATGTAGAGTCTGCAAGAGTTTTACTGCTGATGTCTGTTGTGATGGCAGCAGACTGTGAAGCTGAAGGGTACTTCTGCCAGTGCTTATTTCCAGAAACAAGCCCTTGCTAGTGTTAGCCATGAGGGAGAAGGAGAAAAGGAGCTGCTGTCCCAGAACAGCTGTTGGTGAGTTTCCAGCAGGGAAGGCTGGCGGGTTCCCTGCTGGCTGCTGCCATATCTTATATTTTAGAGTTCTTTCAAATGACAAATGAATAGCTTTGATAGGAGTTATTTTCAACAATTAAGCAGCTTTCAGTGAAAAAGCCTCAATAGGAACTAAGCCCTGTCTGGAGGGAGAGGGACTTTACTGCAGGAACAGTTACATACAAAGAGCTGACCTTACAGTCTGTCTTCTCTCAGAACTCTTATTGACGTTTTGCCCTTGGTCACCATCGTGCAGACTAGGACGTTTCCTGAGGTGGGAGTTGGACTGTTCCTGGAGTGAAAGCTGCTGGGACAGGCTCTCAGGCTAGGTTAAACTCATATAGAAGAGGCACTCTATATTCTGAGCGACTCTCTCCTTTAAACACTGGCATTCAGGACTCTTTTTTTAATGTACATTTTAGCCTCTCTAAAGGTAATGAGTAGTGTTAATTATTTAAATGTGGGCTTTTGCTTCTTATGAATAACATTAGATCTTTACTGGCAAACAGAAAGCAGATTCAGCCTTCTGGGAATATGAAGTCATATTACTCACCGATTTCTTTGCAGAATTTTATAGAGAGAGAATAGAATTAATTGTTGTCCATCATATAGCCAAGTTAATACTGTTTGAATATTACTCATCAGGTGGCAAGTTTATATATGTAATAACAATACAATCCTTAAATAATTAAATGATGTGCCATTGTATACTAATTTATTAGCTGTAAAATTTAGGCAGACATTGTCTCATTTGCACTGCTAGCACAGTAGTGAGTTTTCCGTCCTGAAACAGAAATGTGATGCAAACAAATCATGCAGCTGTATGATGTAGAAAACTTGGCTTAGTGAAAGATGGCCTTCTAAACCTTAGGTGGGAAGGGTAATACCATACAAAAATATGAATAGCAGGGTAGTGTGCAAGAACAGTGCTGATGTGTTTCTGCACTACTGGCATATAATTTAATTTTGTGGGACATGACATTGCAGTTTATATGTAATTTACGTAAAAGTACTTAACATCCATTTCTCTTCTGATTTTGTTTCTTCCATGCAGTGTTGTAATTTACTGTCTACTGCATATGATGTTAGATATGGTCATAAAAATAATGGATTAGTATGCAGTGAATGATTAAATGATAGTAACCTCACATAAAGAGGAACAAACCAAAACAAAACATAAAATATCTGTGGTCATGTTACCAAAATTATTAAGAATTGAAACCAAAGTCCTAAAAAGCACTTTAGTGCAGTACATAGCTTGTGACACACTTGGTAAATCAGGTCATCGCATCAATCTCTGGTGTTGAACATTATGATAAGATTATAATCCCTATTCTCTTAGATTTGGTTGTGCTAGTGGGAGATGAATGTTTTATTGATCTCTTTATCTATTGATAATAATTAGTAATATTACTAGTGGAAAAATTGTGATTTTATATAATGCTGTGGTATTTTTGTTTCTTGGGAGGGTGCAGTGTTGAGCTGGAAGTTGGGATTTCCAATTTACTACAGCACAGAATGCAGCAGAGTAAGTTCTTTGTAGTGTACAGACAGCTGTCTGTCTATTGATGATCTGTCAAAGCTTTTTGGGGAGTGAATTGGGGTGGGGGGGAATTTTAATCAAAAATTCTTTCTGAAGGCAGTCTGAAAAGCAGATATTATCCACGCTGGTTTGGACTTCTCAGACTCAACAACTATGCAGGAAGTCATTGGTTTCTTTTCATAGCTTTCCTTTGCAAATACTTTAGTGACACTTTGTGAAATGTAAACTTGACCGTTTCACTTGGGTTTGATTATTGCTCCCAAATATTTGTTCCCCACTGGCTGTTTGATGCTTTTCAGATAATGGCTGTGACCCTTCTTCTGTATTGGACTTTACTGGTATTGGCATTTGAGGCCCCCTCCCCTTAAATAATTATTGCTTCCAGTGGGCCTCCAAATGAAGCAAAAGCTTAGATGGTCAGAGATGTTCTTAGTGACCGCGTTTTGTCTGCTCATAAATTTTTGTCCCACTGAACAACAGTGCAAACCTGAAATGCTTCTATTTGTAGTATCAGTACATTGTAATTCAAGAACCGCATTACTGTGAAAACTTCGGGGATGAGAAATACTTTCTTCATTAAATATTTGTTGCATGCTTGGTGTGAAATTCCAGTGAACTATTTGTGGGGAATTAACCTTTTTTCTTCTAAAAGGTTCAGACTGCCGGGTTTTCTTTTTGAAATAGCTATAGATACTCTGCTTCTATAATTCTTTGAATCCTGTTACTCTGTTTTGACAAGGTGACCAGACTTATTTTTGAACTCAGAACTGGAGTGACATTTTTAACTGCAGTGACTTTTCAGTGGCTAAAAGCAGAACTAGGGTAGCGTGTTCCCAAAGCGTGTGTTAGTAATGAAAAGTCAGTGGTTTCTTCCTGTCTAAGTATTGAGGTCATCAGTGGGTATGTATTAGCATGTCTCACAACTTTAATTCATTCCAATTTTTCAGGCTTCTATTTCCCATCTCACCATTTATAAGGTATTTAGGGCACAGTCCATCTTGTGTTATACACACATACAGGGCAAAGCTCAGTTCTTGACTAGAATTCCTAAATGGTGCTGCAGGACAAATTCTGAAAAGTGAAAGTGTTGCAACCCTTGGTTATAGTTTTGTAAAATCAATGACATTACAACTTCTTTATGTGGGGAAGCATGATTATCATTAGATTTTTTTAATAGTTACCTAAGTTTGCTATACCATGTTAAGTAAAACTTCCCTGGTGAAATCTTTGTGGAAGTCCCTACTGAGACGTGATTCAGTAGGCGCAAATTTCAAAAAATCATTCCAGTCAAATTTTTTATTTTTCAAAATAAGCTTTTGCTTTAAGAAGGGTACCCTTACACATCCACCTAGTTTCCAGCCGTTTGGACTAAGCAATATGGATGCAGTTTTCTGTAATTTAGGAGTGAAATTTATCTAGATTTTAAAAACTCAGTAAGAATTTACAGAACAGCTTCTTTTTGCTCTAAATAAGTTCAGCTGCTCTATGTCTACAAAATATCCAGGGAAGAACAAATGCACTGAGAATAAAGACATGTTTATTCATTGAAGAAGCAGTCCAGTGGTGCCTCTATGCAGGTATCTTGTAACAAACATTGATTTCACCTGGTACTTGGGCACTTAAAAAAAATGCTTTATGTTTTTAACTTCAATTTCATTTCAAGAAAACATGGCTTTAAAAAACCCAGAGCAACCCCATGTATAATATTTAAACAGATTTTCTACCAAAGAGTACATTTTAATCATAGAATCATAGAATCATTAAGGTTGGAAAAGACCTCTAGGTCATCAAGTCCAACTGTCAGCCCAACACTACCATGTCTCCTAAACCATGTCCCCAGGTGCCACGTCTACGCATTTTTTGAACTCCTCCAGGGATGATGACTCCACCACCTCTCTGGGCAGCCTGTTCCAGTGCTTGACAACCCTTTCGGTGAAGAAATTTTTCCTAATGTCCAATCTAAACTTCCCCTGGCACAGCTTGAGGCCTTTTCCTCTCATCCTATCGTTAGTAATTTGGGAGCAGAGACCAACACCCACCTCGCTACAACCTCCTTTCAGGTAGTTGTAGAGAGCGATAAGGTCTCCCCTCAGCCTCCTCTTCTCCAGACTAAACACCCCCAGCTCCCTCAGTCGCTCCCCATCAGACCTGCTCTCCAGACCCTTCTCCAGCTCCGCTGCCCTTCTCTGGACACGCTCCAGCACCTCAATGTCCTTCTTGTCCTGAGGGGCCCAAAACTGAACACAATATTCAAGGTACAGCCTCACCAGTGCTGAGCACAGGGGCATGATCCCTGCCCTACTCCTGCTGGCCACACTATTCCTGATACAAACCAGGGTGCTGTTGGCCTCCTTGGCCACCTGGGCACACTGCTGGGTCATGTTCAGCCGGCCGTCCACCAGCACTCCTAGGTCCTTCTCTGCTGGGTAGCTTTCCAGCCACTCTTCCCCAAGCCTGTAGCGTTGCATGGGGTTGTTGTGACCCAAGTGCAAGACCCAGCACTTGGCCTTGTTAAACCTCGTTGACCTCGGCCCATTGATCCTGCCTGTCCAGATCCCTCTGTAGAGCCTTCCTACCCATTGGAGATTGCTACTCCCACCCAATTTGGTGTCATCTGCAAACTTACTGAGGGTGCACTCGATCCCCTCATCCAGGTCATTGATAAAGATATTAAACAAGACTGGCCCCAACACTGAGCCCTGGGGAACACCGCTTGTGACTGGCTGCCAACTGGGTTTAGCTCTGTTCACCACAACTCTGTGGACTCGGCCAGCCAGCCAGTTTTTAACCCAGTGAAGAGTACACCTGTCTAAGCCATGAGCCAAATAATGTTGTCTCCTGATTTTTTTTCTAATTTGTAATTCAGTTTTCATTTGTACAGAAACTAGCATGCAAAACATAACTTACACAGAATTTGCTTAAAATGTCTGCCTATGTAACTCCAAGGGAAAAGAAGTTCATTTTTTAATGGCTTCCTGCAGCCCGGGGTGCATAGTTGGGTTTTTTTTTCAAAATTTCAGAATGTCTTCAGTATTCTTTCATTTCTTTACAAAAATGTGTTGCCTGCTACTAATGGATTGTATGATCCTAAAGGGAGGTCAGCTAATGAACAGAATTTCCCACTGATGTAAATGGAGAACTCCACTTAAATTCACAGCATATATGGCCCAAGATTTCTTTGTACTGTGCAGTAAATGGTTCTTTATATCTGTAGTGGATTTGAAGTATAAAGGCATTAATAAAAGCAGCTTGTGTTGCTCAGAGGAAATCATAAAGTGTGTAGGAGATCTTTAGCTCATGGAACTGTAGCTGAGCTAGAATGGTCTTAAGAAATTGTCTCTGACCTAGCAGGCTCAGAAGTACATAGAAATCAAGCCAGGTAGAAATGGAGAAACATGGTTATGGTTACATGGGAAAGCAAAATCTGTACCAGCAAATGTAATGGGGTGCATCCTTTTTTTCCCTGTTCACTTCTGTATCTGAGCTATAAGATCCAGCTTCCTTCAAGTGTTGGTTTTGGATCTGTTGCTCATTCCAAGGTCTACTAATGGACGTTTATACAAAGAAAATGCTAAACCATTCAAGTTGAAGACCTGTATATGGAAGAGTGAAATTCAGTGTGTGTTTTTGTGTTTGGCCGTCATTCAATTTTCCCTTGTTTTAGTGCTGGATACACAGCTAAGGGTTGAAAAAATAAGTCCTCTGTAACAGGTCTCCAGTGCCCTACTGCACAGGGAGACTTCTAGGAGCACTGGTCTAGATCCAGTAAACAGGCATTTCAGGGGGTGTGTGGGCTAGGCAACCAACGTAGTAGACAGATTCTGCATGAATTTTTGAGACACGATGGAGTTCAGCTATGACAGTCTGTAGGTAGAAGTGTATGCTCAAGCATAGGCATTGGAGACTAATTCTCCAAGATACTCCAGCTCTCCAAGATACTGAGAATTTGGCAAATTAAAGGGCAATACCTTTAAAACATGCAAATTGCCCTAAAGACTCCTTGGCTTCTGCTCTGGTACTCTGGAGAGAACTTGTTCTTTCAGACTTTGATGAAAGGGCTGAGGTTATCAGAAAAAAGAAAGCATGATTTAAACCCAAAGCAAATTGATATTAAGAAATGTTTACAAAGGCAACAACTGTATTTCACAACTACCTGCTAGAAGCATGGCTAGTATATAACTTGACAGTAATTTATGATTTTCTTCTAAATAATGTAACGTCTGATCCCATTAATCAGCTGTCACAACAAAGTTCTGAGGAAACCTCTGGTCTTGTTGCAGACTTTCACAATTACTTGAACACGTGAAGGACACACTCTAGTATGCAACTCTGAAGCATTTATTTAAGTTTAGGTGAGATGAAGGGGAATACATTACTGAACAGGCAGATGTTTGTTTTTTCCTTAAAAAATACTTTAAAGCTGACATTAACATTTGTCTTCCCAGTGAGAATTACTTTGGATCAAAGAATAAAAAATTTCAACTTTAATCAAGAAAAAATGATAAAATATAATTTTAAGGCTCAAAGTGAACATTTTTGTATTGGAAATAGTAAGGCAATTAACAATTAATCACTTCTCCAATATTTAACAGTTAAAATATTTCATTAGGTCTTGCTAATCATTTTGTATGAAGACATTTTCCAGAAATTAACGCTTTTAAACCTGGTAGCATTAAGGACACAGTTCTTAAAGGAATTCTTATTCCAGATTTGTTGCTTTGAAGTACCTATGATTACTGTAAACAGTTGGAATTGGCAATTGTTTACATATTAAGGTAAAGACTGCAGACTTGGCTTTTTGTATTTTGAAGTGTGTGTTCTCATCTTCTCCTCACCTTAGCAGATGTGAGGCATTCAGAAGGTCTGCTCCACCTTCCATATGGAAGCAAAGGAACTCAGTCCAGCTGTTTTAAGGCAAAAAGTCCAACAGTATCAATGCAAACTGCTATGCGATGCAGCTGAGGACTGGGTTTGCTCCAAGCTGGACCAAAATTTTAAAACAAAGATAATACTTTTGCTTTCTAGAATTGCAACTAAAAAGTCATTTCTGCTATTCTTTGAAATACACTGTGCCTCTTTCTGGTTGTATACAAAACCAGGACTACAAGGAAACAGGAAACTAAATAAACCTACAAGACGCTGAATCAGAAAACATTGAGAGGTTACAAAACTGAGCATTTCTGTATGTCACTGATACAACATTATGCTCCACATTGTGGTGATTTAATGGAGTTTTGGAAGATAATAGCTAACACTGACTTCAGTGGAAGTTCTAACATAGATTGTTGTTGTTGTAGTAGCCTGCCCTGAATAACAGAACAAAGTAGCCTGTTAGTGTGAAGTCAAATTGGTTATTCAATTAAACAAAAACAATGAACAGCCAAGCTGTTCAGGAGGGGAGCACAGTTGCGTAGTCTCTAGTGCATCTTGACACAATATGATTAGGTTCACAGGACATGAACTCAAACAGCATCACATGTTTTGTCACAACTCAATGTTGCCTCTGCTGCTTACACAAACCTTTTTTCCTTTGGCTTTTCCATCATTTAACAACACAAACATAATTTTGGTGTCTTTTTCTAGCAAATCTTTGTGATAGGCACATAAATACTACTAATTAACAGCATTTACATCCATGCACATGAGCTTCCTTTACATACTCATTTTATGGGCTCAGTGTATGCAGAGGAGAAATGTCCTGTAGCAGTTAACGAGCAAAATGTAATGACTACATAATATTTAGGATCAGATTCTGTGTTTGTTTGTATCAGATGCACTGAGAGCAATTGAAATTAATGACTTCTGCATTATGTAGGGAGATGTGATGGGAAAAGTTTTGATCCTTTTGCTAGTAAATACTGTCAAGGAGAGAATGTAATAGTTCAGCTGACAGATTTTGGTGATCCATTCTCTGTAGCCTACCTCTCAGTGAGACTTCTGGGACCCCTTCTTGAATGACTGAGGATTAATCTGTCTTACACGGATTTTTGGGAAAAGTCTTTCAGCAGTAGCTTCTTGTCCTGCTTCCAAAGAACTGAATGTACATTTTGAAAAACGTTTCACCACTTAATCGTCAGCTTGTCAGTTCAGGTTATAAATGATGTAAGTTTGGAGACATTCCACTGAAATCACGGAGAAAAAGTTGAAGAGAGATGTTTTACATATTTTCTCTGTGCACTTTGTATTTTAATTTGTACTGAGTTTTTGGGTGTGTTGTCTGTTGTTGTAAAATGTGAGAACCACTACTACTGTCAGTAATATTAACAAGTATGATTCCAGCACTGATAACCAGATATTTGCTAATAGTAAGTACTAGCATTCCTTTCTTCTAAACTATGTAAAGAACTCTGCTTAAAGTGATCGCTCTTGTAGTTAGAATTGCCTAACAGGATATATCCCCGTCAAAAAGGAAAAGTTTGTGCTTGCTTGAATTGTTCGTTTCTACTAGGTTGATAGGTAACTTAATTCACATAGGGTATTCAAACAGGCAGTGGAGAGTAAAATAATTTAGGAAGTATAAAGTGATTTGGGTCTGAAGGAACCTCAGGAGGTCGTCCAACCCCTCACTCAAAGCCAGGCCAGCGGGCCACAGGGGAGTTCTAAGCAGACAATTGCTTGACTAAGCTGTCCTAGGTATAAAGCCTGATGGCCAATATACAACTAGGAATACTTTGGATCAAAATCTACTCTTCAGTTCTGGCATGAAATAATGGGAAGACCAGGGCTGTAGGTGGGAGTAGAGTTTGATCTTTTGTGTCTTAATTTCCTCTCTTCCCACTTCCAAACAGTACTGGATTAAATAAGCAAAATCCAATAACTCTTCCTTGGATTATTTTCCCAAGAGTAGTTACTAATATGGGAAACTTTAAATTTTGGGTTGCTCAGCTCTGACTCAGTCTAGGTTTGGTTTTGGAATCCTGAAGCCATCCGAAAAACAAGTGAAGATAAGAGGAGCAATAGGTTCTCTATCCTGGAAAATCAGACCCACAGTGTGTCTTAAGTTGAGCACTCCATAACTGAAGTCACTTGAATCAATGCTTCACTTTTAATAGCTATTAGTTTTATTTTGTTTGCCATGGAGGAGGTACAACACGGGCAACAACTGGTATTTCTGCTTTCCCACTGGAATACCTGCACCTTCTTTTGTCTTTCAGGAGAAGAAAGTGTTTTAGCTTCCTGGTCTGTTCAGTCTGGGGTGAATCGCCCGAGATTTCTAACAAAAGCATGAAATTTATAATGATGGTTTTGTTTTATGGTCTTCACTCAGGTGGGAAATGGAACAATACAAGAAATTCACTTCCTCTAAACCTGTAGGGTTAGTTAGAGGCAACATAAGCTGTATTTGTAGGAAACCAAATGAAAGGCTATCTCCTTCTCAGTCTCTGGCTATATACAGTATCATTTTGCTCTTAAGATAACTCCTCATTGTTTTCTTTGCATATGTAATTTTTTTTAAATTACATTTTTAACTTTGAAAAAATCCAAATAAGGTCTAAAATGAAAGGATCTGTTAATTTTTCTTTTCATCTCTGTGACTTACATCAGGACTTTGTCGCATTCTCCAGCCATGTTGAAAGCAGTGAGAACTGCTTGAAAACAATGTCCAAGGAGGAGGGATAGCAATAATTTAAAGATGTGGGAAATCATCTTAGATATTCACATATTCTAAGTGCTGGGATGTATTAATACAACTGTATAGATGCTAAATATATTTAAATCAGTCATTAAGTGTTGTCACTCGACACCTTCTGTTGCACTTTCATTAAATTGCTTTATTTATTGCTACTGTTTGTTACAGTAGGTTTTTTAGCTCTTTGCACCTAACTGTTGCTTAACTTCATAACTTTTGTATATTAACACAATTTTCCCTGTCTTTATAATAGACACACTCGTGATTATTTCCTAAATGATGGTGAAAACTGAAGTTCCACCAGATCATAATTCCTTTTCAGTTAGTTAAAAAATGAGCTAGATGGTAGATGCACTTTTCTTTTAGTCACATTAAAAATTAGGAAAAAGAGACTGATATTTAAAAACGGTGAAGTTACAATCTTGATATCATCTGTGTTTAAAGACAGAGAATCACTATCATTGTAAAGCAAAAAATATGAATCACATCTGGAAAATACTTTCAGCCATGGGCTCTAGAGAATGTGCATCAGACAACAGGAATTTTGGGTTCCTATGTTAACATCCTATGCACGTGCCCTGTACCTTACTTTATGAATCCTTACACCATGAGTACACAGTTCATGGAATACACACACACACAAATATAAATATATAGGGTATGCAGCTGTACCTACATGAAACGCTATATTTATCTAGTCTTGAGGTCAAAAATTCTAAGATTATCTGGCACAATAATATATAAAAATGAGTTACATCTTTTCCCTTTAACTTGTGCTTCGTGTTTATCTGGCATGTTTTTTTAGAATTACATTCAAAGTCATGTTGTTTACCCTCATTCAGGATTGCTGTTATTGTAATGTCAGTGTTTTCACTGGCAGTATTCCAGCTAAACATCAATCCTTAATATGGCTTGCTACAGTACAGTAGCTTTAATTCAAGCAGTACAAGTGGTATTGGCTTTTAAGTGCTGAAAACTATGTTTACTATGTAATTCTTAGCAAACTACACAGTACTGAATTTATTGCACAACACTCCATACCACAATTATCCTGCAGTAAAATAATACGCAAAAGTCTTGTATGATATGTCACTTGCAACATTTGCAGCAGCAGTACAGTTAATTACAAACAAGTTGCTTGTAAACCTTGAGCATCTTGACTTGTACCTCTTTTTTTTTCTTCTTCTTCACAGTTCTAGCATCTCTGCAGGTATAACTGGAACAATTGTTTGTTTTTCAAAGTTCTTCACTCTCCACCACCTTTTGGGTTGGGGATGAAAACAGCATAGGACTTTCGGTAGTTGGGAAGGCAGAAAAAATGTCGAGTCCTTGACCGGTAAGGTTTGCATACCGGCTGATACCAGGTCGAAGCTTTATTGGTTGTGGAATTTGACGGTGCCACTGAGCTGAAGCAACAGAAACAGAATAGGCTGTATAAACCTCTAAGTTAGCGATGAAACAACAGAAATAAATGCACACAACTGAAAAGTTGTTTCTAATATCCTCGAAGAGAGCACAGCATTGTTGTTCCCTGTTTTAGGGTCTGTTCCTTCAAATACTATAATTTACGTAGTTTATATGCTAAGTATTTTTACTGAAGTCTACAGATGGAATTCTGTCCCTGTTCAGTTCAATGGCAATGTTTACATGGATTTCACTAAGTCCAAAATTTAATCATTTAATCTTTGGAGCCTTCTCCAGAGCTCCTGCAATCAAAACTAAAAACATACCATATCATGAACAGAGATGAACAAACTGGACATGGCTCAGATTTTGTACTACTCCATCCTCTGGGGGACTTTTCTTTCTCTCTCTCTTTTTTTTTTTTTTTTTTGTGATATTTAATTTCAAAGTAATAGTGTAGGGAATTTTTTTGAAGAAGTGATTACAATTTTTATTTCCCTCTACTACTTACAACTAGTAACAGGTTTCCTAGATTATTTTAAAGATACTGAAAGAAATATAATCCAAAGACACGCATTCAGTAATTTAAAAGTAACATTCAACATGCTCCCGTATGAACAAATACCATTACAATTTTGTAAGAATATTTAGTTATTATATAATATTTAACAGCTGTCAATCTTAAAACACTTCAGAAAGGGAAAATTGATATTATCTTT
This sequence comes from Sula dactylatra, assembly GCA_013389905.1. Taxonomy (NCBI): domain Eukaryota; kingdom Metazoa; phylum Chordata; class Aves; order Suliformes; family Sulidae; genus Sula; species Sula dactylatra. The sequence goes on from WEKW01008338.1 coordinate 63,711, forward strand.
GCTGGTATTTATCTATACAAAACCTCCAGATCTGCACCCAAACTGGACAGATATATCTGTCAGCAATTAAAATGAAAGGGTAGAAGTTCAGGCTACAATACTCTGAGAATGGCTTAGTGTGGGAGACCTNCTACAATCTACATGTTAAGCATTGATAGGAAATGTTAGTTGTCCTTCCATGCTGAATTTTAACCCTGTCTATGTGGAAATATTTGAAAAAGAGTCTCCTTTTTTCCTTGCAGCCCCCGATTTGTTTCTGTTTGAACAATACACTCATTATTTACTGTACTGCTTTCTTTGCACGTGGAATTGCAAATACGGACCACACTTTCAAACCCCCAACCCCATTCATTCAAAATAGCACAAAGAAAAATTATTTCTGACACCACTCCCTTTGGTGTGAAGACTTGCAGTTTTTGGAATATGTGGTTGAAATCAGGAAGCCTTTCTTGCTTTCCATCTTTTTCCTGTTTGTGCCTTGAATCCTCTGTATG
>WEKW01008338.1:65159-79774 GCA_013389905.1 Sula dactylatra
TTATATCTTGCATAGATACAGAGTAATTAAATGATGTGCTGTAGTTCTTGAACTGGGCTGCGGCCTTCCGAGTCCTAGAAAAACATATTAGATGCCATTAATTAGGCATAGTTTGCATCATACATGCTCCAAAGAAGGAGGGGTCTGCTTTCTTGTGTGCAATTTATTGTTCCATCTCAGGTCAGGGCTGCAGCATAGGCGTGTGTCAGAGGGAAGAGAGTTAAGGTTCAACTTGAATACATGTTTATTATATGCTTATATGTCTAGGGAATTTGGAAGGAGGAAAATGGGAGTAGAGAATACTGTGCAAAACATCTATTCTGTTTTTACCTGCCTGTAAACTGATGCAGGAGAGCTAATTTGGCCATTTAGCTGTATCATTATACCTCCTCCTGGTGGCCGTATTAAGCTGTGGCCATGCTGTGACATTAATTTCTAATCCACATCAAAAACAGTGATTTATGGACTAAGAGCTAGGTGAAGGCTGGGACCAGTCAAAGAAAATAAATTCTGATTTGTTTTATTTACTATCCAATACCTACCATATATGTCAAGTCTAGCAGTACAAGAGACAATACCAGCTTCATTTTTTGCCGACAAGGTATACCAGCCAGCATCTGCTTTCTTGGCAGGTTGAATCAGGAGGCAGACATACCCTGTTGTATCTTGATGCATGCTGGGAAAACAAGTGTTTTGGAATTAGTATTTCTCAAGAGCATATCAACTTTGAGGTTTTACAGTCTGTACATTAAATATGAAGGAGGTAAATTGTAAATTCTATTCTCAAAGAGGAGGCAGTCCAAGACATTTATAGTCAATAGATTTGCTTTCAGTATGGCCTCAACCAATAATTAGAGTAGCTGAAATCTGTTCTTGCTCCTCTCAGCTGTGCAAAGCCATGGTATGACAGTGTGAGCTGAATTGTTGCTCTGTATGTGTTAATATTGGAATTGTTTATTGAATTCCAATGAACTAAACCCATGCAAAGCTGCTGCACGGTCATATTGTATTTTTTCCTAAATGAGAAGCTGGAAGAATAACATAACAAAATACCAAAAACATTTGTGCAAAGTTGTGATATTTTTCACAACAGTAACAGGAGCGAGTCAGAAACTTTCTGATGGCACCCTTTTACATGAGAAAATGCCTGAGTGGCAAAATCTTAAAGATTTATTTTGCTAACACTCTAAAAGAAACCTGCTTCATTATTCCTTCCTCTTCCTTTGCTCTTCAGTGATCCAAGACTTTCTGGCTGCAACTTCCAGGAAAAACTGTTCAGCAGTGTATCAGAGAAATGAGGCTCCTCTGCTTTCTAGGCTGTAGTTGGTTCTTTTTATCAACCCCAGTGTTTCCCTTATTTTAAAGGAAGAGGTGGGAGACGAGCACATCAGAATACTTGAAGCTGCAGGAAATTCTGAAATTTGAGATTTTGTTTCCTTATGAACTAGAATGAAACATCAAACCACAGAATTTCAGGTCAAGTGGACATTTTGTACTTCCATCAGCTCTATTAAAAAAGGGTACATTCCCTCTTTGCTCCCTGCACTACAAAATTTGCCTTATGCTGGGTGTGCAGTAGCATAGAAGCTCATGCATGTCCACACCTTGATACAAAAAAGGTCTCTTGGCTTCAGGTGGGAAGATAATAGTGAGGCAAGATAGAGACAAACAAGGACAATGCTGCCCACTGCTCACATGGATCTGTGCAGAACTATTCGAAGCCTTGGGGACTGGCAGCCTGGTCATGACTGGCTGAAATAGCAGAGGTGTTACAATCCTGATGTTAGTTCCTGGCATTGTGAGGTGTGGGAGGCTTCCCTTAGTCAGTCCTCTGCTGAGCTGAAGCAAAAACTTGTCTTCTAAGCTTCTGTGAAACAACTGGAAATGAGGCATTTTAGGACAGTTGTTCATTTTATATTAACTGCAGTGTTTGCAGGTGTATAACCATAACCATAATTCCTGTGAAAGTACCGGTACTTGAAATAAATCCTTGAGTAATCTGCCCAGAGGCAGAGGAATAGAGATTACAGGCTATAGAAGATCAGAGTCAGGTGGGCTTTTTGGAGAGGGACAGCAGTCTCTGAGTGGGGACGGGGAGACCACTGAAAGATTTTTTCAAGTAAGCTTTCCCTCATGATAGGTGTGCATTCATAACAAGTGCTGTCACAGAGCCAGTTTTCTTCACAGAGAGCCTGCAGGGTGTGTATGTGAAAATGCTTCTTGAAGTTGATCTCAGAGATCCAACGACTGCATCAAATCATTATTTGGAGCCAAGTGAAATAAAATATTAAAAAATCAGATTTATTCTGAAGTAGAAATCTTTAAAAAATAAATGAAAGTAATTAATTTATCATTAATTACAGACAGGCACATTATTTCATCAGCTTTTCTTTTGCAAAACCTAAAAAATAGTGATGCATTTGAGTGCAAGACCTGAACCAGAACATTGTTGTATTTTGTAAGCATGGATCAAAGTCTTTGCCTAAGTTTGTGACTGAACTTTTTTATCAGCCTCTATATCTGATGCGCTAAACTCTCTATTATCCTGTGCTCTGCGGCATTCAAAACTGTGTTCTAACTGTTCTGAGTTTGAATTCATCCATAGTTAGAACTAAACTGAGGAAAAACTAGTTTAGAGAGAGAATAAGGTGCTAAAATGCATTAAAATACCATATCATAGTATCTTTGATTAGAAGATGCATATGCCGTATCAGGCCTATGGCCTGAAATGTCTATCACCACTCTCTGAAGCAGTGGCATGTTATGCTCCGTGCCTTTATTCTGAACCAAGGAAATAGCTATTGTTCACCTCACAGTGAAGCCAGCTTTTTAAAACTTTATGTGGGTGAAAGAAGTTGTTTTAAGAACACCACCTGTACTTATCACACAGGTTTTCGTGGAAACAATTACTCCAGCCACAAGAAACTCCATGCATGGGTACAGTGGTACAGTACCTCATCCTCTCTCTGTTTGATGGGATGGTCTCATTATCCTTCTTCCAGTAAAATATGGGGGGTGGCATTCCCACAACTCTGCACTCTAATCTGACGGGGTACCCTTCAGGAACACCACAGTTCTGAAGCTTCTCCAAAAACATGGGGGCTTTTTGTACTTCCTTTGCTGGAAAAAGAAAAAGAATTATTGAACAACAGATACTTTATTCTTTGTTTCGCTTTGAACAGCATGGAAGAACACGACCAAAAATTATTCTTGTGATATCAAAATAGGTTATGAATTTTTAATGGAATATTCGAAGGAAAGTGAAATGCCATGACATAGCCTCTGTAAGGGAATATAAAGAAAATAATAGGCAGAACTGATGTTCAGAAAAGAGCGTATGCATATCTAATGTGTCTAAACATACTACCATTGCAGGAAATTAATGCCAGATCTATGAATTTCAATATCTCAGATCTTGCAAGGCTTTATTAAAGAACAGTCTTCAGATTTGAAGTTTTCTATTTAAAAACATTTTTAAACTAATAAAATTGGGACTGAAATCTGGGAGACCTTAACATATATTATGAATTCAAACCCTAAGTATTTTCTGGGGAGAAAATGAAGAATGTCATTTCACCAAGACAAGAGAGGTAAAGTGATGATGAGACAGAGTTCTTACAGCCCTGTTTATAACAGGAGTGCACCTATCAGCTGAGCACCAGGTCCATTTCCCTCTATCAGGTGAGTTTTATAGCTGTTGAACTCTCCTACTATCAGTGGATTAACTGTTTATTTACACTTGTCTATATAGGTAGTAAGTAAGGTAAGTTTGAATAAGTGCGTGCAAATGACTTCATCATTGTGACTAGGTTTTTGGTTATTCTTACCTACAACAGTGAGCTCCAGACTAAATGAATTTTGTCCTGTTTTATTAGTGGCAAGGCAAGTATAAGTTCCAGCATCATTTTGTGAGAGAGGATCAATAAGCAGAGAGTGAACTCCAGTCTCTCTGACCAGCATCTTGTGTCTGCCATCTGGTAGCACAGGTTTGCCGTTCAGAAGCCACGTCAGGTCTGGAGTTGGTAATCCACTCACCTAACAGACAGTGAAACAGCTAGAGACAAATGTCAAACTGACAAATAGATTTTAGTAAATTCATAGGTAAGCCTTTTTTCAGATACCATCTGAATGGTGTCAGAATCTAGAACAGAAAGATTTTTTTTTTATTTCTCAGCTTCTTTTTTTTCTGCTCATTTGTTCTAAAAAGGGAGAAAGACAGAAAACAAACAAGCAACAAAATCCCAAGAGGAACAAATACATGAAATGCCTACATTTTTCTTAGTCAGATAGGAAGAAACTTGGTTATATATCATTTTCACAAAAGACCTAGTAATCTGCTAATTTCCTTTTTTTTTTTTTTAGTGCTGAAATATAAATAAAAAAGTCTGAATCCAAACCACTAGAGAGTTTAACAGAGATGAAGAAGAGTTCTATACAAATGACTTTGTATTTCATAAAATTTGATGAAGAATGATACAGTTCTTTGTATCTTTAAACTTACATGCTTTAGAACACTATAGATAAGTATTTTTTGGAAAGATTGTTAGACTGTATTATAGTCTTAAAGATCTTTCCAATAGATAGAATTGCTTTCCAAACAATATTCTACAAACCAGAGAAAGAGGGAAGTTGAACTTGCCTGAACGAGGACTGGTGTCTTCCAGGTTTGTGCGGTACCAGACATGCTTTAAGGCTTCACAGGCTCTGCCAGGATAGCAGAGCTAAGAATAACCAAATTCTTTGGCAGGCTCCCTAGTAAACTTTACACCATAAATTAAGTGGTAATGAATCTTGTTCATCTTCAGGGCATTAACTTCTGCTTCAGAGCTTCTACCCTCTTCAGGGTAGGAGACATTCCAGAGCATGGAGGAGGTCAGTGTCAGCACTGCCACCTTTGCTGTGCTACTGGGACACAGAAGGACTACCAAAATATGTTGGAGCAGATGAGTTTCTTAAAGCTGTGCAATAACAGGATGTTCACTGCATGTACTCTAACCTCTGATAACTTTCTTGTGGGGATTTGAATCTGTAAATGGGCATGTTTCTGCATCTGTGCATGCTGGGGACGCATAAAATGAACTGGGCTCTGTTCCCTCTTTTCAGGGAGTATTAATCTTCAGTAATTCAGTCCAATACAATGGGAACATTTGTCTGAACAGAATAGAACATGCTGAATCCTCTCTTTCTCATGGTTTTGTGCTATTCTGGATTATGTTCAAGAATCTGATAATGGAGCAGAAGGACCTATCATTCCCAGATGAACTTCTGGAGTTCGAACTGGTAAAGGATCTAGTAATTTGAACAACCTTGTAAGTGAGCTTTCTGTTTCTTTTCTGTGTTCTTCATTCCATATAGCATGTGTTGAAAAAAAATTCCCTGAATCAGATCAGAGACAATGGCAATGAGAAATAATTTTTTAAAATGAAGCACTAAAACGTTAACAGAAAGTGTTCATGCATGCGATAAAGAACATGAAAACACCTAGCAATACATGTACAGAGGTAGGGAAAGCGAGAATGAACAGAGGGAACAGTTAATACCTTACAATCCAACCTACAAAGTCGCCCTTCATGTGCTACCATGTCACCTGGAGCCTGTAGAAAGTATGGCCTGAAAAAGCGTTCTTGAACTGCCTCTTTGTCTCCTTCTGGTGCCCGGGGTCGTGTTCTGCAACACAAAAAATTGCATGTCTATGTTTGGAAGTCAAAATTCTTTTTCCTGATGCTTAAAAAAAGGAAGAAATTGTGGAAAAGGATAAACAGATTGCTTGAGTTAAATAAAAGGGCAGAAAGAAATTAGCTGATTGTAATTAATACTTGCATATTTTCCATTTAGAGAGATTATCAAATTAACTATATCATGTAGTATCTTTCGATTCCCAAGCTGTCCTTTACTTCTTTTTGCTTTTTTGGCTGAATTTCATCTTGCTGATCTGTCCTTTGCCTTTAACTCCGCTGCAACAGGTAAATGAAATAATACTTCACCCTTAAACTGCCCTGTATTTGAAGATGACCTTCAAAAATACTACATTCTAGAAGTGACTTATTGGGAGGGAACTGCTGCTGTTATTCCATTTTATGGTTGAGAACTGAAGTACAGAGCGCATTGAAGTACAGCGGCTAGTTATGTTGAATGCCTTCAGTAAGAAGCATAAAGAGGTTCTGAAGGACTTGTCTTTCCTTTTACCTGTGAGGCTGAATTGTTGATATTCGGCCCCGAACAGGGATACTCTGAACCATCAGGTGGCCTGAACAACTTATTCTCCCCTGCAAATCACAATGGAAACAGAATTAATAGTCGGTTAATAGCTCATTTCATTTTAAAGTATAATTATTTAACATTTACAATGCATTAGGGTTTATTTTTATGACGTAACTGAACTATAGTGTAAATATTACTTTTTTCAAAGCAAATGCTATTAGCATGCAGTGGAGTGCAGCTGCGGCAGGGGTTTCTTTGTGTGTCTAGAGCAGTGGGTTTCTCAGACTCTTCAAGGCTGTAGCGATGCATTTAGCAGTGGTGTTATGAAAACCAGCTTAAGCAGTGTCTGTCCCTGCTTGTTCATTCCTGCCACTGTAACTCCACAGGACCTGTCTGGTAGTACCTTTGTACTACCATACTTGTTTATGCAGCCACACAGAAACTGAAAAGTAGTTGGGCTGAAATATAATTCAGAAAAAGGAAAAATTGAAACTGGAAAAAGTTGCCTGATCTAGAGTGTACTGCTAAATAAACAGCTAAGCTAGCACATAGGGTGAAGGAGAATGGTATTAGGAGATGAGACTATTTGCAGATCCACATCTTTGCATCCTAGATAAAGAATAATTGTGTTTGGTAACACTTCCAAATTTGATGTGATTTCTTGTTTCCCCTTGCTCTATTCTTTCTGCCTGCAATATCATGTCTGTCCTGTCACCACATCTCGAAAGGTATCTACCAGCAACAGGAGAGGGGTTGGAAGATAGGGAAGGAGTTATTAATGTGAAAAAAAGTCCTTAATGATTGTGACTGGGATGTGTAAGAATAGGGGAGTAGTTTCATCATTCTTCATTACATGGTTTCCTCTCCTGTCCTCTGAAACATCTGATTTTTGGTACAGTCACCTCTCAGTGTCAGACTAGGTGGCCCAATCTGTGTTCCTATTAACATATATTAGAAAAAGATGAAACAAGCATCTTTGTAGAGGAAAATAAAACACCTTACTTGTGGGTTTGCAGCCATAATCGTATAGTTGCCATCATCATCATTAGTAGAAGCTTCAATATGTAAAGAACATGTTCCATCTTCTTCTCTGTTCATTTTGAAATGTGTGTTTTTCTTTGAAATCTGCTTGCCATCCTTGAACCAGTATACCTGTAGTGATCAGGCCCCCCCCCCCCCCCAGTGACTTAACACTTGCTCTGTAGTGGAATAGTGACTAGAAAAAAATGTAGATAAGAACATGACATGAGTTGACAATTGCTAGTAAAAATTTTAGAATATTATAAAATTTGCAGATAAGTTACAATGTGAAATAGAATGATTCCAGGTTGAACTCAGAAAGCTGCATATCTTGTTTACATAGGTGGGCCTGTCAGGTTCTTGTTTCTTGGCTATAGACACATTACTGGCTATCTCAGATCAGTTCTCATCTTTCTGAGAAGTTATTTTTTTGAGAGTTTATGAAGTTCTGTTTCTCTAGGAGTCAAGTGGTTGTGAGGCAGTCCATACAGTACATCAAGGCCTGTTACATGCTCAGGAGCAGATGTTGTTATTTTAGAAAGTGTGGAGAGAAATAGGTTTTTTTAGAACTCTCTCCACAGAGCCATGTTCTTAGGAGTGAGACTTTCCAGAGGGATATATAGAAAATAGCAGGTAGTTGATTTTTATTCCTTTACCGCTAACAGTGAGAATGACCTACCTTGGGAACAGGTATTCCAACTATTTTGCAAGTGAAAGTAATAGGAGATCCTTCCATTACTCGGAAATGCTTGAGTCTCTTATCAAAGATAGGTGCTATGTATTTGCCTGTAGGGATTTCCTCATGTTGGACTTCATCATCTGATTCATCCACTGGCGTACGTTCAAGGCGAAATTCTATTTCATTCATCAGCCTCTGCTCAAAGCTTGAAATCCTGTATTCCTGCAGGGTGAGAGAGGCATGGTTCTGAACAAGACGAGTCATGTTCTGTAGTATTTGCAGTCATTTGCGCTTTTAGACTAATTCTAAAATGAGTGAAAATAAAAAAGCCTACATAAACTAGGGCATATTGAAACAACCTGAATTTGGTCTGCAGACACAGATTCTCATTGCATCTTAAGTTTGCGGAATGTAACTAATGAAACTGAGCTTTTTCAAAAGCAACTAAAAAATCAAACATGGAATTCCTCTAAGTCCCCATGAAAAAACTATACTCTTGCACATTGTTGATCAAAAAAATTATTAAAATATATAAATTTTTGAGATTTTGTGTTCAAATATTAGTCACCTGCCAATTATAGAAATGAATACTGCTATATTTCAGTTCAGAATTAAATAAGGAAAACTACACCTACTAAAAGAGAAAGCTAGGAAACATGTTAAATATTTTCAGAGTAATTTACCTTCAGGTTAAAACTTGACCAGATTTCTAGCTGGTGTAACTGAGAAAGTAAAACATATCACATTTAAATCCTTAGAAGATTAAACAGATGATGCAAGAAAACCAGTATTTCCTACATAAATGACCATTTCCAGATAGTGTGATGTGACTATGAGCCTCCTCCTAAACTCCTGAAGCCAATTAGAAACCTCTCATTACTTAGCTGTTTTGCATGAGGATGTCTCTTGTCTAGACCAAGAGGCATTTGCCCAAATGTCTTTTGCTGTGACATGTGAAGCTTCAGACCAACAGCTAGCTTCATTTTTTGACATGAAACCAATGTTTATCCTGAGCACAGTGGAGCACTACAGATACACCTGAATGGACTTTTCTGGGAGCAGACACTGCCTAGCTGCACTAACATAGACAGCTGCAAGAATATCTTGCTTAAGTCACTATAAACTGTCTTGTGGGGAGCCTTGTATTGCCGTATGTAGGCCTGTAGCAGTAACCAAATCAGTTTGCTTACACCTGGATTTATGCAGTTTCTAAGTCCAGAGCTTGCATTTCTGCTTCTGTTGAAGGGCACTGACAACTCTGAGAGTGGGCTTATGTTTTATTCTACTTCTGTGGCAAGCTTGGGTTTCAGAATCTCACTTTAATCTGTCAGATAGTGCTATTATGATGGGTTTTGTTGTTTTGTTACAGGAAGGAAATGATCTGTGGGTTGGAAGAGAAATACCTGAGCAAATCCAAAAGTACAATTCTCATTTTTTAAAAAGATTTTTAGAAACTGATAAATAGTAAATAAGGGCATAGCCTATCCTTAGCTATATTCCATTTGCTGAAAAAACAAGGTTCAGAAAATGCATCTTGTCTGAATCTTATAGAAAGTTAATTAAAGGACCAGCAAAGATTCCAAATCACTGGGACTTACATCCCCGATTATTTAGCCATTCCATCATAGTGCTGATTATGCTCTTGACCAGTAGTTCCCAAACAGTAAAAAGCAAAGATGGAGAGGCAGCACAAAATTTTAGCTGACAGTGTCTTCTGATTTCTTCAGGAGACCAAGGAGACAGAAATGGCCAAACGTTGAGAGCTTACAGGGGAATTTTGAGGAGACAGGGGTCTGTGAGATGTGGGGGTGAGACGAGGAAAACGTGGCAGCCACAAATTACAAAAAGTTGGAAGTTGCCATGGTGGAATAAACGCCCTGGTAATATCTGATTTTGGTACTGTAATGGTAGATGTTGCATATCTGTCTCTTCATCTAAAATATTTTTGGGGGGTTGCTGTAAGGTCAGCTCTAGTAACGATTAGCTATGGTAGGAAAAGGCAGACAGTTCAGGGTAGGGAGGAAAGGACTTCGATGAATGAACTCTCTTTACTAGAAACTGAGCTTTCCTTCCGCTCCTCCCTTCTTCTCTGATGCTGCAGGGCTGTTTCCTCCACACAGCTTTGGAGCAGTGCTGCTAATTACAAGGTAACAGGAGTGTTCACAGGGAGCTTAGATTGCTGGGTCCCCGCCTCGAGATACCTTCCTTACCTTTAACACTCTCCCTCCACTCTGACAGGGACAGTCTGCTCTCTGATACTTTCTTCAAATGTACCACTGCGAGTACAGCTTTGCCAAGCAGGAGTTTTTAAGCTTGCAGATCTGTAGAGGTGTGTGAGACATGGGCCAAAGGGTGGGAGCCAGCCACTAGATGGTATCATCCACTTTCTTAGTTGGCTTTGTTTGCTCTGTGGGCTGGCCAACAGCTGGTGATCAGCAAACAGCCTTATAAAGTTTCATCTTGTTGAGCTTTTTTTCTTTCACACAGCATGTCTCAGCAAATCACTTTAATAGATCAAACTCTAACCTCAGTTAAGCCAGTGTAAAACCAGAGATTCTCTGATTTCTGACCAACCAAAGCTATCATTTTCCCTTTAGATATTGAGAGCTGATTATAGTGTTCTAAGGGAAAGTTAAGCAATCAGTCTTTTACCCTTGATGCTGAAAACACCCTGTGTATTTTTAGGAATGAAGAATCAAGTAAAAATCAGGGAGTGACTACTATGTTTTAAGCAGCAGCCATATCACCAAAATGGACTGCCGTCATATTTTGGTTCTAGAGTCTCCCATAAATTAAGGAATTCAGACCTAAATACTTTATGGCCAGCAATGTACTGAATAACATATTCAAAGTTTTGCTTTCCTTCCATTTCTTTGAGAGCTTTAATAGTTTCCTTCAAGTTGTTTAGGTCGTTCTTGACAGCAGAGAGCTGTCTTTCTAAATGTGTTGTTTAGCGTGCATATGGATGCTTATATAAATTTACACACAAACCAACAGGACTAAGTTAACATTGCTGTGAAAATTTTAACACCATCATACATAGACCGAAGGTGTTATACCAAACATCTTATAAAAAACAGGAATCTCTGAAATAAGTGGAAATGCACAGTTGTATAGAAAATGTAATCTTGGAGGGTTTTTTGTTTGGAAGATTTTCTTCCAGAATTTGCAAGAACAGAAACTATTTGTTAATATGGCTTTCTGAAGAACTGGTTTTATCACACAAGCCATAAAGCTATTTCTGAGTGTGATTACCTAAGTGGAGTAGGGCAAAGTGTTTGTGGTTGTGGTTCAGACAAGTATTTCATAAAGCGTCACCCAAAGAACAAGTCAATGTGATCACTGGGTACAGCGTTAAAACTAGGCTGCAGTTCAGCATACTGGGGAGACTAAGGGAAAGAATACAAAGGTTCAAGTTCTGGTTTTGGGTCAAAAATGTAGGGCTCCAGCTGCTTTTTGGCAACTTTCCTGGTACATGAAATTTTTGCAGACAGGACTTCACACACTTGTTTAATGTAGTAGCCAGATGTTTAAAATTGTGCTATCTCCCAGCTAGAAAACGGTAAAATTCAAGCTCCTGTCTAGAGGTGTAAATGTTCTGTACAAATTAGAATATATATAAGACATATATATATCATAATTGCATATAATTTTCTATATCAATATATGCTGCATAGACTGCAACTTTTGAAACCTGGATATTTCACTTCAATGCATTAGCAAAAGGGGAGTAGGCAGTGGTGGCTGCATTAATATTGGCAGGGTATAAGTAGAAGGATAAAGCTGTTAAAACTGGCCGAAGCAAAGCCAGGAAATGCGCTGGTGAGTATGTGTCTTAAGCAGTTCTGTACCATTTTTCCCTGTCATTAGTAGCACCTTGTAAGTGGGCTGTGCAGCATTATTGCCACAGAGATGTGTAACATATTCAGTATATGATTTGACAATGTAGCTGAACCAGTTTAGTTGCCAGCTTGTGCTAGCAGCAGCATTCCCTTGCTTCCCTCCCTGTTCATATTCATATGCTCCCACACGTCCCTCCGGCCATCACTGGCAGTCATCCAATCCCACAGTGACCTGTTCTGCAGGTGTCAGCTAGAAGAAAGTTAACTCAAAAGGAAAAAAAAAAAATTCAGACTAGTGCTAGTGGGAATTTGGGGCAGGTGGACAAGTGAAATGCAACTTATCTTCTGGGGAGCTGCTAGCCTTTGCACTGCCTTGGCAATATTGTTGTAGGGTGCTGTTGGATGATTGTAATTTGACCATTTTGCCATTTAATGCAAACAATATCTTTTCTCAAAGCAAGTCTTGTTGAAGGTACAGATTCACATCATTTTCTGTCTGTGGTCAATCTATTTGGCCCCATCAGCACCATTTTTTGAGCACCTGACAGCAAAGCACCCTTCAGGGCAGGGCTATTACCTGCATTTTACATATGAGAAATGAGGCCCGAAGAAGTGACCAGTTAAGGTAACATAGAAAGTCTGTGACAGAGCAGGTAGTTGGATCGTGTTCTCCCAGATCTTGAGTCAAGTAATCTAGCTCCTGGGCGATTCTGCTACCTGTGAACCTTTTTGGCAAAAAGAGGAATTTCACAGACTGTAGTAATTCCTGTAAGTTTTTAAGCACCTTTTTGTGTGTGAATATGAGTTGTAAAATCCTGGATCTGTTGAAGTTAAAACCCATCTTGCTGTTGACTTTAGGAGGATTCAGATCCTAGTGAAAATACATGCTTACAGTTAGTAGAAGCTTGTAGCATCAAAATAGTCTGATGTTAGCATAGTAACCCATGGAAATTACCACAAATAGAAAGGCTAGAAGAACTTTATTTGAATGTTGATTCTCATATACTGTATAAAAACGTAATTCTGTTTGCCACTTATTGCCAGCTCCAGACAAATTTCCCAATTTAATCCCAGTTTTGTAACTTTTACTAGATTGGCTTTTTGGCAGAGTTAGTCTAAATCCAGTTAACAGTTTATCTAAGAAACTGGCATATACTGCATCTCAGTGTCTGTTTCCAAGCTGTAACATGCCTTGGCTTCAACGTCTAATCTAGGCTACTCTGACTGAAATAATCTGTTTAGTTTGGATGCTCTCTCTTCCCCCCTCCCTCTCTCTTTCAGCAGTGGGAATCAAAAACCAACAGATTCAATCTGCATTATTTTCTTCACCTATCGTGTCCCTTGGAGAGTCATCACTGAAACAACCTATTTCTTGCAATTGGGCCCTCTTACTTGGCACAAGGCATGAATATCATGCTATCCAAATGTGAAAAACCCTTGAAGAGTCTAGCAAGTCATCTGTGGTACTCAGCTGGACAACATTCAAAATGCAGTTCAGCTCGAAGTGGTAGGGCAACAGGAAAACAGAAGAGAAAGCAAACAAGGTTTGCATCTCCAGCTCCCACAGACTTACTAGCTGGAGTGAGTGTTTTAGGAGTGTGTGTGAAAGCATGAGGAGCTCAGGTTCCCTTTCCTAGGTGAAGAGTTCTGCAAGCCAGGATCCTTACCAGGAAAACCTGTCTGTACTTTATTGCTGATTGATCTAGATCTTGAGAAGACAGCTACAAGTGGTTGTTCAACTATTCATTCCCACGATTATTGGGAGTTTATACCTATTAAAGTCAAGATCTGGTAAGGTGTCTTGCTCAGGTTCATAAATCTCTTCTCATTTCTAGTACAGAGCAAACAAACTTTTATGAGGACTCCTTGGGATTTAATTCCCATCCTTGGTCCAAAATTGCCTACGTTTGCTGACCTTTGGGAGATAATGCGAAGTTTGGTTTTAAGCAAGATTTTTGGAGTGATTGCATTAAATGTAATTCTTATGCTCTGGGGAACAGAGCTCTTGGTGATTCTTGCGACCTTTCTAAGGCTGACTGCTTACTATGGGAACTGCAAGGAGATGATTCTGTTTGATCAGTGTTGAGATGTTACTGGTGATGTGGCTTGTGTGATGAGTTGTGTTCTGCATGTGGCTTTATTTTAGGTAAACCTTTACTTAGGCTGCGGTTTTTAATGATCTAAAAGCTTTTGGACAAACCCTGCACCTCTTTTGCTCTGAAATTTCTTATAAAGCATTCCCTAGCAAAAGTAAAGAATATTCATGTGAGTGCTTTGCATAATTTTCTAAACAGCTGTAGCTTTACTCTTTGTCCTAAAAATAAGGCAGTAACCAACGCTGCTATCTGGGTCTTACATAAGACACAGCCAACCAGCATTGCCACATGACATTCATCATAGTAAATGTGAGCACAGTTTGTAGTTCTTGTAACCAAAAGGTATAAACCAGGCCCAGGTACTTAAGTCTCCTTTTCTTTATTATTGCACAGTTAATTCCTTTATTACTGTACAGGATTTTGAGGTTTAATTACCTCGTTTTTCTATTTTATATTATTTGTATAGCAAAGTTTTGAGGAGACAATATAATTAATTTCTAAGTTTTGCCTGTAAAGCTGAATTTCCTCTATTTATAGTCCCATTGGTGAAGCCTGCAAATGTTTTCATTTACAGGGTAAAAGAATCAGTTTGTATTACACATTTGTATTTTTTTCCATTTGCCAAAATCCCCCCAAGTTCTGTCTGACCTTTCCACCCCACACGTCTTTTCGTTTCTACATGACATATTCTAACTGAACATTAACAAGATATTTTACTAGTAAGGAAGATAAAAGGCCCAATGGACTAGGTTGACAGATTTTGGGAAGTGGAGGCAA